>JAWHQI010001651.1:0-63776 GCA_033032865.1 Dactylorhiza incarnata
TCGAGGTCGCCTTCCTTCGGGAGCGAGTGGACCTCCTGCCACCCGTCCTCCCAGGAGAAGGTTTGACTCGCACTCGTTAACTTTCTTTCTCTCTTTACTTTCGATTGTCTAACGTTCCCCATCATCTTCGCAGGAGAGCGTGAACTCCCCTCAACCCACCTCACGCGCCTCCTTCTTCCCTCACCTCCAGCTCGCTCGCGCGCGCGCGGCCGCCGAGGCCTTCCACGATTTCCCGAACTCTTCGTCGGGAAGGAAGCGCCCTCCTCCCCCACGCTGGCCTGCCTCGCAGGGGGCGGCGAAGTAGACCAAGAAGGCCCTCTGCTGCCAAGGCGAAGGAGGTCGTGGACCTGTCTGAGCCGATCTCCCCTCTCCTTCCGCTGCGGATCAGGAGCTCGCCAAGAGGGGGGCGATCCAGGGGAGACGGCGGCCAAGCCCAAGCCGTCGAGCCATACTAACTTCGGGCTCGGCATGAAGCTGGTGGACGCGGTCGGCGAACCGGTGCTCGTGTGGGACCCCGACCAGAAAAAAGGCCGCCTGCTCCTCTTTACTCCATTCCTGGGTAGAGGATGGCAAGGACGGGGTGTGAGGCATTCGCCCTCGCCTTCGGCCTCTACGGTTGCCGAGGACGCCTCCCAGTTTCGGTCCTTCATGCCGAGGCGCGGTCGTATATGAGGCAATGCGAGCCCAATTTCGGGCGATGGAGCTAACCCACATGGTGGGTCGCCGGTACCTCACGGAGGATAGGGAGATCAAGGAGCTGAACGTTGAGCTCCAGAGGTCTGCGGATGAGATCGTGGGGCTCAAGGGGAAGGAGGCTTTATCGGATGGCTCCTCGCCAGTCTTCAAGACGGACTGGTAAGTAGTTCTTTGCGAAAATCCTTTTTAGTTCGGCTTCGTTTTTCTCTCGCTAACGGCTTTTTGCAGGATGCCGAGTCCGTCAGCCAGCTTCACGCGCGGATCGCTGACTTGGAGCTGGAGACAACCTGCCTCAAGGCCCAGGTCCACGACCTAACCTCGGCGGTGCTTCCTCCCCATCCTCCGCAAGCTGGGACTCGCGGTCAGTCGCGGGAAAGAGAAAGAAGCCGACCGCAAGAGATCGATGGAGATCGCGGAGCTCGTCCTCGACATTCTCAAAGGAGCGGGCATGATCGTTCCCGACGCTATGGAGTTCACTGCGGAGGAAGTCGTCCTAGACTTGTTCGCTCCCATCTCCGAGGCGGAGGGTCGAGAGAGTGATTGAAATGCAATCTGGCGAATCGCCTTAAGAATTTTTTTGTTGTTATAATGTAAAAGGTTTTACCTTTTTGCCTGCGAGCCCGCCGTGGGACTATAATCTTTTTGTGAGAAATGAAAGGAGGAATATTTTGTCCATATTTTCAGTTGTGATTTACTTACTTTTCGTTTGCATGCACTCTTTCATTCGCGCTCGCGCGATGTCGATTTTCCTGTGCTCGCGCTTTTAAACTTTCGTTTTGATGCTCGTGTCTAAGTCTCTTTAATTGACGATTCTCCTTTCGTCGTATTATACCTAACCCGCTCTCCCACCCATTCCCTTCTGAGGCAATGGTAAGACTTAGGTCACCGAGCCTGATCCTTATTACGAAGTATCTTGTTGGGGTCCTTTGCGAGAGAGGCCGTCACTCGCCTACCTCGCTCGCACTCGCCTTTTGTGAGCTGCTTTGTTGTCCGGGGACCACCGCGGAGGGGGGCCCTCTCTGGCCCGCCAATCATCACTCGCGCTACCGAAATTCACAAGCAGCCTTGCGAGTCATCAGACTCAGCCATTCTGCTGCGGTCCATTCCCTCATGCGATCGGACCCTTGGTCCCGCCTCGCCCGGATCTTGAGGTTGCCTTGCGAGCCAAAACCCTTGCCATGGGTAACTTATTTTCCAGCCCCAACCACATGAAACTTTGCTAGCCCCTCCGGAGATCAACCTGAACCCCCCGTCTAGTGAGAGCCCGGGGAGCGGAATCGATCCGGGGCATTCCAGCACCAATAGTTGTTACCTCTCCAGCCTATCCAGAGATCAACCTGAACCCCCCCGTCTAGTGAGAGCCCGGGAGCGGAATCGAACTGGGGCATTCCAGCACCAATCCTTGTTACCTTGCCAGCCTCTCCAGAGATCAACCTGAACCCCCCGTCTAGTGAGAGCCCGGGAGCTGACTCGATCTGGGGCATTCCAGCACCAACACTTGTTACCTTGCCAGCCTCTTTAGAGATCAACCTGAACCCCCCGTCTAGTGAGAGCCTGGGAGCGGAATCAATCTGGGGCATTCCAGCACCAACACTTGTTACCTTGCCAGCCTCTCCAGAGATCAACCTGAACCCCCCATCTAGTGAGAGCCCGGGATCGGAATCGATCTGGGGCATTCCAACACCAACACTTGTTACCTTGCCAGCCTCTCCAGAGATCAACCTGAAACCCCTCGTCTAGTGAGAGCCCGGGAGCGGATTCGATCTGGGGCATTCCAGCACCAACACATGTTACCTTGCCAGCCTCTCCAAGAGATCAACCTGCAACCCCCCCCCCCCCCCCCCCCCCCCCCCCCCCCCCCCCCCCCCCCCCCCCCCCCCCCCCCCCCCCCCGTCTAGTGAGAGCCCGTGTGCGAAATCGATCTGGGGCATTCCAGCATAAAAACTATTTGGTACCTGCCAAAGGATTGCTCCAAAATGCATATGTTGAGTAGGAAATATGAAAAGTCATCTACAACAAATGGCTAAGGATAAAAACTTTTTAAATCATCCCACTCCTGGCTCGGCCAAGAGGTACCCCTTCCACATCCTGGAGGTAGTATCCTCCTGACCTGAGCACTTCACTTACAATGTAAGGTCCTTCCCTATTGGGCTCTAGCTTGCCAACCGCGGCTCCTCTCCCCGCCGCGTCAACCTTCTTTAGCACCAGGTCTCCTTTCTGAAAGTGTTTTATTCGGATGTGCTTGTCAAAGTATCGGGCCATTCGTCGCTTGATTTCCTCCTGCCTGATGGTGGCATGGTCCCGGAGTTCTTCCACCAGGTCCAAGGATAACCTTTGTTCCTCATCATTAACCACTAGCCACTCCTCATTTCCCTCACCCGCAGCGATCACCCTAGGGGTCTTTACTTTGAACTCTATGGGAAGGACTGCCTCGGACCCGTGAGAAAGTTTGAACGGGGTCTCCCCAGTGGCGGTGTTAGGGGTAGTTCTCAGGTCCCAGAGGACGGATGGTAGTTTCTCTACCTTGTTTCCTCGGAGGTTCTCCACCTTCTTCTTCAGTAGGTTGCCGATTATTTTGTTGGCCGCTTCCACCTAGTCGTTGCTTCTTGGGTGGTGAACTGATGCGATTCTGAGGTCGATGCCAAGCTGGGTGCAGAAGCTAACGAATTCTTCGCTAGCAAATTGCGGCCCATTGTCCGTCACTACAGCCAGGAGGAGGCCGTGCCTGCAAATTATTTCTCCCTATACAAAATTCCTCACAACTTGAGATGTTACCTTGGCGAGCGCCTTCACTTCTACCCATTTGGAGAAATAATCGATCATGACCAGTAAGAAACTTCTTTGGCCGCTGGCTTGAGGGAAAGGGCCAACTAGGTCCAACCCCCATATGGCGAAAGGCCAGGGAGCGGTGATGGTTCGGAGCCTCTGAGCTGGGAGGAGTTGGAGTGGAGCATAGAGCTGGCACTTTGAACACCTCCTTGCGAACTCCGCTGCATCCTTGCTGAGGGTGGGCCAGAAGTAGCCTTGTCTCAACACCCTTCCTTCCAGAGTTCGGCTCCCGGAGTGACTCTCACACTCCCCGGAGTGAATTTCTTCTAGGACTCTCGGAGCCTCCTCCTCTGAAACACAACGGGCCAGGATTCCTGAAAGAAATCATTGTCTACCTAAATCACTTAGAGGGGGGTGAATAGGTGATCTCTACTGCGATTGCGGAATAAAAATTTTGCACATACACAACAAAGAAAAAACACAGCACAGAGACACAAGATTTATAGAGGTTCCCCAAAGGTGGGTACTCCTCTCTCCCGCTCCTCCTATCTAGCACTTCGGGATAGCGTCGACAACTTCACCAAAACTCGGATTTATCAACAAATTCTACAGTGGAAGACTACGACTCCTACAAGCTCGGAGAACAACCTCTCCTACAAACTCAGAGTAAACAACTCCTACAACTCGGAGTAAACCACTCCTACAAAATAACTCGGAGTAAAAACTCCTACATGAATCAAATAAAGTTTGAAACAAAACTTCTCTTTGAATCTCAATAGAGATTAACTTCAGATCTGGAGAAACTGAATCTTCTTCTTCCTTTAGAGTGAAAGCTTGAATCTTCAAAGACTAGGAAGAATAGAGAATAGGCAAACCTGATCTGAATATGCCCTTTGATTAAATCGAAAAGATCTTCAATATTGAGAGCAGCAACTTGATCAAAGGCCTTCTTATCAGAGAAATCTTTAGTAACACTGAAGAACGAAACTTGAGCGGTGCAGAAGTTAGATCTCAGAAAACTTGTTCAACAAGAGAGGAAGAAACGGCTAGAAAATACTCTTTTTAACAATCGGGTGCTTTTTTTTTCTTGTGTTTGCCCTAAAATAAAAAACTATTTATAGGAAAACCTCCAACGGCTCGGGCGACAAACAAGGAGGGATCACCACGTATACTGTACATGGCGGCGAACCCTAATTTTCGAAAACGAAACTGAAATTCGAAAACCGTCTGTTCGTCATTCGTCGAGTCTTCACATGAACATTCGACGAATTGACTTGGTCTTGAAAAACACTGAAAAAACATTGAAAATTGTCTTCTGTTATCATTCGTCAAAATTCGTCGAGAGTTCTCGAGAACATTCGACAAATATACTTAGCCGCAGAAAATTCTTCTTTAAACTTGAAATTTGGCTTCTGTCTGGATTCGTCAAGATTCATCGGAACTTCACGAGACATCTCGACGAATTGACTTAGACAAGAATGCAATTCATTCTAAAAACCTGCTCCATTCCTCAATCTTGAAAAACTTCAGTTATGAATGTATGAAGTACACCCCAATAGAGAGATTACACATGGACAAACACTTTGTTCTACACAATGAGGGATTACTGATGCAGCGGTATTTCCTAATAAGGATCTACACGGACTATATTCCAACTAGCCACGAACACACGATGAACTAGCGCACCCACACAAGCATTTTATCGCTCACACACGTTGCCATTCGCATCACAATATCAAGCAAAAAGAGAGAACGATCGACTCTAAAACAGCGGTCAAAAGAGAGTCGACATAGTTCCCAAATCAACACAAAGATTGCTACTCTTTTAGAGAACAAGACCAAGGTTATAGGCCAAGATCCGTTCAAGCAAACGAGACCCACTCGGTCCGGACACGAAGAACGCGGGAAAGCGATCTCAAGTTCAGAAAATGTCAACGATCGATATTCAAAATCGCGGAGAACACGATGGTTCTTCCTCCACAAACTAAAGAAAGAAACTCTTGAAGGTTTAGAGATTACCCAACCCAGAAAACGTAAACACACTTGATATATGTGGGTTAATCACTCTCTCCACACTTTCCACCGGCGTCGCACCATATGGATCCTTCAGAGTCACACCGAGGGGATGCCTTCCTTCTTCCTTGGAGTCGCACCAAGAGACCACGCCGGAGACACCCAAAGAGGGGGGGGGGGGGGCGAAAATGGAGAAGAGAGGGGGAGGCAAGGGGGGGGGGGGGGGGGGGGGCGGCGGCTTTGGTCAGGCCTTGGCCGAAATTCTCCTTACGGGGAATTAATTTAGGGTTCAAGTCAATGTCCCCATTTCTCATAAAAATATCCCTTAAATAGGAGGTTACAAACACCATCCAACCATCCAATGATTGAGATGAAATCTCATCAACCCGGATGGTTAAATGCACCCCATCATAAAATGTCTATTAGCACACCCAAAATAAAAACATGCCGGAATTAAAATATTACAAGTTTTAAATGGAGGAAATAAATATAAAACTAAAGCAAGATAATACGAAGGCTTTAAGCATCTTTTGTGCGACGCGGGCGGAGGTTATGATGTTGACTTCCGGGGCGCCGAAAGTCCTTGTGTTGTAACATATCCAAGTCATCCGCATGTGGGGGAAGTGGTGCGACATCAATCCTCCCCCCCCCCCCCCCCCCTTAACTTCACATATCCCTGATGCGTGGTCCAAGAGGAAACGGTGGAGAAGAGCGGCATCGAATGTCGTATTCAGATCTGTGTGACCATATCTCAAGAGCTTCCTCTGAACGTCAGGGTGGAGCTCCTTACGAAACCGAGATAGCATAACCTCATGGATCTCTCGAAGATCACAACGCACCATACGGTCTTTCAGCTCACCCATATACTCAGCCACCGAGTTTGATCCTTGCCGAAGGGTGGCTAGCTCATCGAACATTTGGGTTCGGTGGTAGGCGGGGACGTATTGGTCAGTGAGTAAGTTCTTCATCACCGGCCATCCAATGAGTGGGACTCCTTGCCCGGCTCCTAGCCTACGCTCTTCATTCAGACAATACGTTTTCGCTCGACCCGTTAGCTTCATCCTGGCAACCTGGACCTTCTGGGGATCCGTAAGATGGTGCCATTCGAAATAACATTCAATATCCACTACCCAAGTAAGGAAAATCTGGGGGTCTCCCAAACCATTGTAAGTGGGGGCGTCGATCTTAATGGCTCTAGTGATATCAGTGCCACGTTCCGGACGACATCCACAAGGAGGGGCTCGAGGATAGTCTTCATCCGAATCCGAATCATGAACCCGTTGTTGCGGATTGGGCAGCTCATCATTAGCCGGTGGGGGTGGTGTTCCCCTTTGATTCAGAAGAATCTGGGCTAACATGGTCCTAATCTCTGTCATCTCACCACGTAGATCTTCTATAGCCTCCGTGTTAGGATCTACTTGATCGTTCGCTGTCATCCTAGAGGTGGAAGGTAACCCTACGGTGTATTCTGTGCCTAGTCTCGTGCGCATGCAAATTTGAACAACTAGAAGGAAAATGAATTATTTTGACGGACCTAACGAGAGCGAAACGAAAAATTTTTTAGTTTTAAAGTTACTGGAAATAATTTCAGGAAGCTACAGAAAAAAATCAGATTTTTTTTGACAAGTTTTGAAATTTTTGATTTTTACTAAATGCAGACCAATCCGAAAAAATTTCAGATTTTGTCCGTGCAACGAACGCACCGGCAAATCTAGAGAAAGGATGGTGCCGAGATAGAACTCAACACAAACTAGCTCTGATACCAAATTGATGTAGCGGTATTTCCTAATAGGGATCTACACGGACTATATTCCAACTCGCCACGAACACACGATGAACTAGCGCACCCACACAAGCATTCTATCGCTCACATACGTTGCCATTCGCATCACAATATCAAGCAAAAAGAGAGAACAATCGACTCTAAAACAACGGTCAAAAGAGAGTCAACATAGTTCCCAAATCAACACAAAGATTGCTACTCTTTTATAGAACAAGACCAAGGCTATAGGCCAAGATCCGTTCAAGCAAACGAGACCCACTCGGTCCGGACACGAAGAACGCGGGAAAGCGATCTCAAGTTCAGAAAATGTCAACGATCGATATTCAAAATCTCGGAGAACATGATGGTTCTTCCTCCATAAACTAAAGAAAGAAACTCTTGAAGGTTTAGAGATTACCCAACCCAGAAAACGTAAACACTCTTGATAGATGTGGGAGAATCACTCTCTCCATGCTTTCCACCGACATCGCACCGTATGGATCCTTCGGAGTCACACCGAGTGGTTGCCTTCCTTCTTCCTTGGAGTCGCACCAAGAGACCACGCCGGAGACACCCAAAGAGGGGGGGGGGGGAGGGCGAAAATGGAGAAGAGAGGGGGAGGCAAGGGGGGGGGGGGGGGGGGGGGGGGGGGGGGGGTGGGGGCGGCGGCTTTGGTCAGGCCTTGGCCGAAATTCTCCTTAGGGGGAATTAATTTAGGGTTCAAGTCAATGTCCTCATTTCTCATAAAAAGCTCCCTTAAATAGGAGGTTACAAACACCATCCAACCATCCAATGATTGAGATGAAATCTCATCAACCCGGATGGTTAAATGCACCCCATCATAAAATGTCTATTAGCACACCCAAAATAAAAACATGCCGGAATTAAAATATTACAAGTTTTAAATGGCGGAAATAAATATAAAACTAAAGCAAGATAATACGAAGGCTTTAAGCATCCTTTGTGCGACGCGGGCGGAGGTTATGATGTTGACTTCCGGGGCGCCGAAAGTCCTTGTGTTGTAACATATCCAAGTCATCCGCATGTGGGGGAAGTGGTGCGGCATCAATCCTCCCCCCCCCCCCCCTTAACTTCACATATCGCTGATGCGTGGTCCAAGAGGAAATGGTGGAGAAGAGCAGCATCGAATGTCGTATTCAGATCTGTGTGACCATATCTCAAGAGCTTCCTCTGAATGTCAGGGTGGAGCCCCTTACGAAACTGAGATAGCATAACCTTAGGGATCTCTCGAAGATCACAACGCACCATACAGTCTTTCAGCTCGCCCATATACTCAGCCACCGAGTTTGAGCCTTGCTGAAGGGTGGCTAGCTCATCGAACATTTGGGTTCGGTGGTAGGCGGGGACGTATTGGTCAGTCAGTAAGTTCTTCATCACCGGCCATCCAATGAGTGGGACTCCCTGCCCGGCTCCTAGCCTACGCTCTTCATTCAGCCAATACGTTTTTGCTCGACCCGTTAGCTTCATCCTGGCAACCTGGACCTTTTGGGGATCCGTAAGATGGTGCCATTCGAAATAACATTCCATATCCACTACCCAAGTAAGGAAAATCTGGGGGTCTCCCAAACCATCGTAAGTGGGGGCGTCGATCTTAATGGCTCTAGTGATATCAGTGCCACGATCCGGACGACGTCCACGAGGAGGGGCTCGAGGATAGTCTTCATCCGAATCCGAATCATGAACCCGTTGTTGCGGATTGGGCAGCTCATCATTAGCCGGTGGGGGTGGTGTTCCCCTTTGATTCAGAAGAATCTGGGCTAACATGGTCCAAATCTCTGTCATCTCACCACGTAGCTCTTCTATAGCCTCCGTGTTAGGATCTACTTGATCGTTCGCTGTCATCCTAGAGGTGGAAGGTAACCCTACGGTGTATTCTGTGCCTAGTCTCGTGCGGATGCAAATTTGAACAACTAGAAGGAAAATGAATTATTTTGCCGGACCTAACGTGAGCGAAACGAAAAAATTTTTAGTTTTAAAGTTACTGGAAATAATCTCAGGAAGCTACAGAAAAAAATCAGATTTTTTTTTACAAGTTTTGAAATTTTTTATTTTTACTAAATGCAGACCAATCTGAAAAAATTTCAGATTTTGACCGTGCAACGAACGCACCGGCAAATCTAGAGAAAGGATGGTGCCGAGATAGAACTCAACACAAACTAGCTCTGATACCAAATTGATGTAGCGGTATTTCCTAATAGGGATCTACACGGACTATATTCCAACTCGCCACGAACACACGATGAACTAGCGCACCCACACAAGCATTCTATCGCTCACATACGTTGCCATTCGCATCACAATATCAAGCAAAAAGAGAGAACGATCGACTCTAAAACAGCGGTCAAAAGAGAGTCGACATAGTTCCCAAATCAACACAAAGATTGCTACTCTTTTAGAGAACAAGACCAAGGCTATAGGCCAAGATCCGTTCAAGCAAACGAGACCCACTCGGTCCGGACACGAAGAACGCGGGAAAGCGATCTCAAGTTCAGAAAATGTCAACGATCGATATTCAAAATCGCGGAGAACATGATGGTTCTTCCTCCATAAACTAAAGAAAGAAACTCTTGAAAGTTTAGAGATTACCCAACCCAGAAAACGTAAACACTCTTGATAGATGTGGGAGAATCACTCTCTCCATGCTTTCCACCGGCGTCGCACCGTATGGATCCTTCGGAGTCACACCGAGGGGCTGCCTTCCTTCTTCCTTGGAGTCGCACCAAGAGACCACGCCGGAGACACCCAAAGAGGGGGGGGGGGGGGCGAAATTGGAGAAGAGAGGGGGAGGCAAGGGGGGGGGGGGGGGGGGGGGGGGGGGGGGGGGGCGGCGGCTTTGGTCAGGCCTTGGCCGAAATTCTCCTTAGGGGGAATTAATTTAGGGTTCAAGTCAATGTCCTCATTTCTCATAAAAGCTCCCTTAAATAGGAGGTTACAAACACCATCCAACCATCCAATGATTGAGATGAAATCTCATCAACCCGGATGGTTAAATGCACCCCATCATAAAATGTCTATTAGCACACCCAAAATAAAAACATGCCGGAATTAAAATATTACAAGTTTTAAATGGTGGAAATAAATATAAAACTAAAGCAATATAATACGAAGGCTTTAAGCATCCTTTGTGCGACGCGGGCGGAGGTTATGATGTTGACTTCCGGGGCGCCGAAAGTCCTTGTGTTGTAACATCTCCAAGTCATCCGCATGTGGGGGAAGTGGTGCGGCATCAATTACATTGTCTAGAACTGTGTTTGGTGATCCATTGCAACCTGACTTTGGTTTGCACTTAGCATTAAGACCTGTCATAACACATCTAAACAGAAATCATCAAATACATACTCAATTCAATTTAGTTCACTAGGGGGCATCTTCAAATCCAGGTAATTGTGGATACAATACCCAACAATCTCCCCCTATTTGAAGATGTCATAACCCTATGCACTAAGTTGAATTGTACAGAAAATATAATGAACAAGAAAAACAATAATTAGGCAGTAATAAGTAAAGAGAGAATCAATGTTTAACTTCACACACACATATATATATATATATATATATATATATAAACAAAGAAAAAACAACATGATTCCAGAGATCTGTGCAGTTCATGATTTGTCTTTGCCCTTCTGGTTTTCAAACATTCTCTCAAATGCCTCAGCTTTCTTTTTCTGCTCAATTTCCATTCTTTCAAAGAAGGCTTTTGGTTTAGGCCAATACTTATCAGGAGCAGTTTCCTTGGTTCCCCTAGTCTTGAAGTGAATCCTTCTTTCAGATGTCCTTTTCTCGAACTTATTCCATTCATCCTGGCTGTAGTGATCACTGACATTGTCATGATGTTTACTGACTAGATTGAAGGTTGTGAGAACAATGTCTTTGGAAGTAGGACTCCAGCTCTCTTGGAAATTCCTTGGGGGTGGCCTATCATAAAACTCTCTAATCTTTTTATAAGGATTAGACCTCTTTGCAGAAGGTTTGTCACCAAATAATTCCCTTTTCAGAGACTTTTCAGAGGATTCAGATACTTTGGAGCTGTCAGGCCCTTCAACAAAAACTGGATCATCCCAGAACTCTTGGTAGGAGGAGGCAGGGATGTCTTCTTCAGCAAAATCAAAATCCTCAACAGGAATTGGAGAAGAACTTGGAGCACTTGGACCTGGAGCACTTGAAGAAGGAGCATCTGACTTTTTGTCCACAACAGTGAATCCAAGAAAGCCTGCAACTTCCTTGAATAGCCAACTTGTTGATTCATGGGTATACCAATTTACATCTTTAACATTTTGCAAGATGTTCTCCTGAAGCTCTTGCATCTTTGAAAATACATTGCCATCCAAGTCACTCAGCTTACTTGCACTCTCCTCTATCTTAGACACCATACTCTCCTCCCCCATTATGACATCTTCATGTAGGAGGGTATATAGTTTTTCCAGTTGCCTTTCAACTTGATCATCCTGATAGTTAAGCCCTTGATCAAGAGAAGTTTTAAGAGCTGTTTGTGCAGCATTCAGATGAACAACATCTTCAGCAACTTGATGCAAGTTTTTAGAACATGCCCAACTCCTTTATTGGTGTGGTCCAATGCCTTTCCTGCATTTGTCATCAAACCATCTTGATCACTTTTAAATTTTCCCATCTCATGCTTCATTTCAGCCATCTCTTGCCTTAATGAACTATCAACAACATCAATTTTCTGATAGACATTCTTGATGGGCTTATCAAAATGCTCAGTCTGAGCTTGCAGCAAACTTGCAATAGACTTCAGCAGAGAAGATTGAAAGCTCTCTCCAGTTTCAAAATCTTAAGGAGAGGCTCTATCAGCTACAAAACTGGTAGACTGTGCTTGCTTATCAAGCACAGTTACTCTTGGAGATTGTCTAATAAGAACTTCTGGTGGGGGCAAAAGCAGCACAGAAGGAAGAACCTGAGGAACTGCAGATTCATCCATGAATATATCTTCTTGTTCTTTCTCCCCGTCACCCAAAGACATCCTCTTGGCTAACTCCAACTGATCACCAAAACTGCCCTTCTCCATTGAATCAGGTTTCTCAGACTGTTTAAATGCAGTATCTGGCAAGTCTTCATTACCTTCTGAATCAGAGAGAATCACTGCAGGTGATTTCCTTGACTCTTCCAGCACATCAGCTTCATTATCATTAGCAGATTTCTTTTGACCCTCCAGGTCATGAACAACATCAGTGACAGCAGTACTAACTGGATCAACATGAACTTGATCAGCTTTACTGGAAAGAATTTATTTTGTAACAGCACCACTTTCAACAATGTCTTTTGGGGTTGGAAACTTCCCCTCAACATGTTCACCTCTTCCCTGATCAGGAGCTGGACTAGGTTCACTACCCATTGAGGGTTGTCCTACTTCAAGAGTTCTATCATCATTCAGCAAAGGTGCCTCATCACCACCAGCAACATTCTTTACTCCACCTTTTGAAATAACTCTTTCCCATTTTGAGAAAATAGAAGAGGTGATTTTCTTGGTGTGATGGAGTGGGGTACCTCTTCCAAGATTGAACAAATCTGGATTACATCCACGCAGAAGCAAGCTGATAATCCTTCCAAAATTTGGAGTCTGAAAGCTTTCCTTGATCTTCTCAAAAATAACTTCACCAAAGTTGAAGTTCTTTCTACAGATGATGGCTGTATGAATATTAAAAGCTTCCTCAGAGAAGTAGTCATGAGAACCTACTTTACAAAGTAATACCTTTCCTATAATATCACAGAGCAGCTTGCCTCCATCATTCATAAAATTTCTCCTTATTTTAGAACCTTCATCATTAATGCCACATAACCTTTTGGCGCTTAGGATATCTTCAACATACAGTTCTTTAGATTCTACTTCAGGCATCCTCAAAATTCTATTGATGTCACTAGTCTTCAGAATAATCTTGCATGACCTAATGGAGCTTTGATCTTCTTACCTTGACTGGTGATCCTGGCATTTTTGAAAAATTCCAGAACATCCTGTTCGAGAATCCTGGCTGGCTCTTCCAAGACAAAACTCAGCCGGGCCACATCAAACATCAAAATGATGTTTCGAAATTCATCAGAAGCAGTTCGGAATGCTCCTCTCACCAGCTCTCCGCCTGAGTGCAAACCTCCAGAAGCTTTGGGCGCCATTGAATTTGTCAAACTCGGAAAGAAGAACAGTAATTGCTCGAGAGAGCCGAAGAGACGAATAGGGTTTTCTCATAATGATTGCGTGGAATCATGTGTTTTCAATATTTGTATATATATATAAGAAGTTTAGGCGCGTACCTGATTTCACGGATGGCTCTTCGGATCCAATAAATCGAATTTATTAAAGGATTTCATGGAGACGTGTCCGAGAAGATAAAGATTTGACACGTGAAATCCCATGCAATTTCGCAAAATTTCAACAGTCCTGTCTTCAAGATTCCTTGTTAAGCATTCCAAGTTCCATTTTGAAGAAATTGAACATGGTCTCGTCCAGAGGCTTCGTAAAAGTATCTGCAATTTGTTGGTCAGTATTAACATATAATAAATTTATATCCTTACTCTCTACATGTTCCCGGATGAAGTGGTAGTGAAGCTCAATGTGCTTCGTTCTGCTGTGAGATACTAGATTATTTGCTATGGCAATAGCACTTGAGGAGTCACAGAACATGGGGATTTCTGTGAGCTTTAAGTTATAGTCCTCAAGCTGATTTTTTATCCACAAAAGTTGTGCGCAGCAACTGCCGGCAGAGATATACTCAGATTCAGCAGTTGATGTTGACACACAATTTTGCTTCTTGCTACTCCAGGAAACGAGTCTTTTTCCCAAGAACTGGCAAGTTCCTGAAGTACTCTTTCTATCATCTTTGCTACCTGCAAAATCAGCATCTGAAAAACCAATTAGTTCAAAGTCATTGCTTCTTGGGTACCATAAGCCGAGATTTGGTGTACCCTTAAGGTATCTCAAAATCCTCTTTGCAGCGGCATAATGATATTCCTTACAGTTCAACTAATACCTGGCACAAACACATGTTGAAAACATTATATCAGGCCTACTAGCAGTAAGGTAGAGCAAGGACCCAACTATGCTTCTGTACTTGGTTTCATCAAAAGGTTTCCCCTTATCATCCTTGTCCAGAGAAATGTTTGAGCCCATTGGAGTCCTCATAGAGGTTGCACTCTCCATTCCAAATTTCTTAAGAAGCTCTTTGGTGAACTTCGTCTGAGAGATGAAAATTCCATCTTCAGATTGGTGCACTTGGAGTCCTAAGATATATTTCAGCTCTCCCATACTGCTCATTTCAAATTTACCTTGCATCTAGTTAGAAAACTTTTTGCAAAGTTTGTCATCTGTAGAGCCAAAAATAACATCATCGACATAGATTTGCACAAGAAAAATCTCGCTTTTTACTTCCCTAAGAAACAATGTCTTGTCTATTGTTCCTCTTGTGAATTTATTCTCAAGAAGGAACTTAGACAATGTCACATACCAGGCTCGGGGTGCCTGTTTGAGACCATACAAAGCTTTATGTAAATAATATACATGATCAAGAAAGTTAGGATCTGCAAAACCTGGAGGCTGAGCTACATACACTTCATCTCCATTCAAGAAGGCTGACTTCACATCCATCTAGAAAACCTTAAAGCCCTTATGTGCAACATAGGCTCGAAATAATCTTATGGCTTCAAGTCTTGCTACTGGTGCAAAGGTCTGATCAAAGTCAATCCCTTCTTCTTGCCTGTATCCTTGAGCAACCAGTCTTGCTTTGTTCTTTGTAATGATGCCCTTTTCATCAAGCTTGTTCCGGTAGACCCATTTGGTTCCAATCACATCCTGTCCTTTGGGTCTTGGTACCAACTTCCAAACTTTAAATCTCTTGAATTGGTTGAGCTCCTCTTGCATAGCAAGGATCCAAGATGGATCGGTGTTTGCTTCTTCAAACTTCTTCGGCTCAATCTGTGAAAGAAAACTTAAATGTAAAACTTCGTTAGTTGTACCTCTTCTTGTTAGAACTCTGCTTGAAGGATTTCCGATAATCTGATCAGTTGGATGATCTCTTGAATATCTGACTCCCAAGTTACTTGCATTTTCAGGAGCAACTTGATGTTCAGCCACCTCTGGAACATCTTCTTCTTCATGAACTTCTTGTTCATCTTCAGAGTGATTTGAGATCTCTTCTGTCAACTTTGGTGCATCATCTGTGGTATTTACTCCATCTTCCATAGTGAGTTCCTTTAGCTTTTCACCTGCATCTTCAATGAAAACACTAGACGAGGTGCAATGCAGCAGGCTCGTCTCATCAAATACAACATGGACTGTTTCTTCTACCACTAGAGTTTTCTTATTAAAAATCCTATATGCCTTACCCTGGCTACTATATCCTACGAAAATACCTTCAAAACATTTTTCACTAAACTTGGTTGTAGGATGTTTCCCATTGTTAAGTACATAGCACTTACTGCCAAAATTCTAAAATATGAAATCTTTGGTTTTCTGCCCTTTAGAATCTCATATGGGGTCTTACGATGGATCTTATTGATGAGTGCTCTGTTTTGCACATGGCAAGCTGTGTTGATAGCTTCTGCCCAAAAATATTCTGGAAGAGCAGAATCACTCAACATAGACCTGCCAGCTTTTATGAGGGTTCTATTCTTTCTCTCGGCTACTCCATTTTGCTGTGGAGTACGAGGAGAGGAAAACTCATGGGAGATACCTTGACTTTCACAGAACTCTGTCATTGCCCCAGACTGAAATTCTGTTCCATGGTCACTTCTGATTTTGACCACTGAACAGTCAAGTTCATTCTGAATAAGCTTGACAAATGTAGTGAATATGCCAAAGGTTTCTGACTTAAGTTTTAGAAAGAACACCCATGCAAACCGGGAATAGTCATCAACAATAACCAAAGTGTAAGCTTTCCCACCTAAGCTTCTAACTGACATTGGACCAAATAAATCCATATGCAGCAGATGAAGACATCTGGTAGAATTATTGCAAATTATTCTCTTAAAGCTAGCCTTTGTTTGCTTACCCATTTGGCAAGCATGGCAAGGGCTTTCTTTAATGCATTTAACTTTGGGGGCATCCCTTACCAAGTCGTGAGAAAATAACATAGATATAGTTTGAAATTAATATGTGCTAATCTCTTGTGCCATTGGTCACAAAGAGATGCACTATATTTGGCAACAAAACACACTGGGGTAGAAGACTGTGAACATATAAAATCCAAACAGTATATACCACTACTCCTAGAGCCTGTTAAAATAATTTCTGCGGACACAAACATCTTTATCAGGCATCTATCTCTAAAGAACTCAACGGTATAGCCTTTGTCACACAGTTGACTTATGTTAATCAGATTGTACTTCAATCCTTTCACATGAGCTACACGTTTGAAAACGACTGAGTCGTTGGTTATTAAACCATAACCTATATTAATACCTCGTTCAGATCCGCCAAACTTTACTTTAGGCCCATTCTCAACTGGAACATAATCCTGAAGTAATCTCCTTCTCCGGGACATTCCTGCAAACATGATCAATACCCCTTAGGAGCCCAAACATATTTGGGCCCTTGGTTCCTTGTTAGTGGAACACCACTTGGAACATTAACTTTGCAAGTGGTCGGTCTTGCACTGTTAACTCGTGGAGTTCTTGGCACAGTATGATTGAACCAACAATCTATGGCAAAATGACCAATTTTGCCACAACACCAGCTTTCAAATCTATTGTATCTCCTCTTTGTGTTCTGCTGAGCCTTTTGAATGGGTGGCTTTGCAAGAGGAGCAACCTTGGAGGTAGAAGCCTCGTTGGTGCAACATACATAATTCTTAGGCACAATAGGCTTGACCTGCGATGCCTTCTTAGCATTTTATCCATGAGCGAATGGTCCATAATGCTTCAATTGAACATCCTCATAAGGTGCCTTGAGGGAGCTAGATCCAAAGTTTCTGGGTCTGGTCCACACTGAGTTCACCTTGGCAGTCTCAACATAGGTTGGTCTGCTGAAGTGACCATAGATGCTCTCAAAGTCATAGGTGTTTGTAGGAAGAACCACCTTCTTGAAAGTTGGAGCACATTCCGGACCCTTACCCTTTGCTTTAGCAGCTCATCTTCTGGCTGACTTACTTAGCCTCTTCTCAGCAACATGGCCCAATCCACTACTACCAGAAACAGCAGTGAAAGTGTCTATGATAAGCAAAACTGTCTTGGGCTTGGAGAAGTTCATTGTGATCTTCTTTTCAGCCTCAAGCTGTTTCGTCAAGTCATTGATAATTTCATTCTTTTGAATGCCTGCTAAAGTGGCCTCGGAGAGAGCAATCTTCAAGGATAAGATTTCTTCCCTGAGTAGGTTAGATTCTTCAATCTCCTTTCTCAGGTTTGATTCTTGATCCTTTAGGGATTGAATCTCCTTTGATTGAGTTTTAACAAGCTTTCGACACTTATTAAACCCCTTCAACATTTCCTCATACTTAGCAGTCAACTCAGAATCCTCTTCCGAGTAGTAGTTTTCATTAGCATCAGATGCCATTTCTGAACATGAAAGAGGTGTAGAAGATAATACCTGACCGGTGAAATGAACAATATCTTTGTCATCATCTGACATGGCCATTAGACTGTAGAAGCAGTCTTCTGTGAGACCTTTTCCTCTATATTGACCAAATTGGTCTTCTGTATCAGGTTGAGCCATCAGTCCAAAGAATGCCTCTTCATCTGAGTTAGACTCATTTGTGTCACTATCACTCAGAGTCTTGGACTTCTTGGCAACAAAACTCTTCTCCTCTTTCTTCTTTCCTTTGAAGGACTTCTTTTCTTCTTTTCTTGAAGATTCCTTCTTCTTGTGTGGGCAATCAGCTATCATGTGCCCTGACTTCTTACAACAATAACAAACAGGTTCAGTATAATCGTGTTTGTTCGGTTTAGAACCATACCTGTCGTTTCTATCACGATGTGATCTCCTGTGATCTCTTGAGGAAGATGAGCCTTTTCTCATTTGCCTCCTCTTGCTAAGCACTTCTTGAATTGCTTGGAGAGGAGGGAAAATTCTCCTTCAGATATTTCTGAATCTACAGAATTGCTTTCAGCTTTATCCTCAGAAGACACATCCCTCACAGGGGACAGAGCACTGCTTCTCCGGGAGCTTTCAGCCTTTAGATTAATGGTATTCTCCTTGCCAGAGCTCCTACTGCTTTCCTCTTCTGACTTCCTGATATTCAACTTCAGCTCATGGGAAAGCAGCTTCCCATACAGAATCTGTGGCTCTGTAGTAGCCAACTTACCATATTCTCTGATAGCTATCACCTTGGGGTCCCATTCCTTAGACAGGGATCTAAGGAATTTATCGTTTAGTTCACCCATGGTGAATTCCCTTCCATAGTTTCTCAAACCATTTACAATCTTGAAGAATTTCTCGTAGGTGTCAGAAATTGTGTCTTTGCCTTGTTGCTTGAAGGCTTCATAATCTTGGTTTAGCAAAGACTTCCTGTCATCTCGAACTTCTTCATTACCTTCCATCAGAACCACAATAGAATCCCACATCTCTTTTGCAGACTTGCAGTGAATCAAATTTTGTAGCATTGAATCATCAACTGCACCTGCAATGATGTGCTTTGCTTTTTTGTCCAGAGTGACAAGTGCAAAATCGTCCTTTGTCATTTCCATTAGTTTCTTTGGCACTTGTTTGGTGGCATAAATGGTAGAAGCAACCGTAGGAATGACGGGACCTTCCTTAACTATCTGGGAGATTCGGGGATCATTTGCTTCCATGTAGAAGATAACTCTTTCTTTCCACATTGGGAAGTTCTCCTTAGTGCAAACTGGGAGCTAGGAGGAAAACCTTTCCATGCCTCTGTCCATAGATAGAGATCTTGACAATGTTGAAGGATCTTTAATCTAGGTGTTAACCTCTTAAAGACAACCTTTCTTTGATACCAATTGAAAGAAATCGTTGTCTACCTAAATCACCTAGAGGGGGGTGAATAGGTGATCTCTACTGCGATTGCGGAATAAAAATTTTGCAAATACACAACAAAGATAAAACACAGCACAGAGACACAAGATTTATAGAGGTTCCCCAAAGGTGGGTACTCCTCTCTCCCGCTCCGCCTATCTAGCAATTCGGGCTAGCGTCGGCAACTTCACCAAAACTCAGATTTATCAACAAATCCTACACTCGGAGACTACGACTCCTACAAGGTCGGAGAACAACCTCTCCTACAAACTCGGAGTAAACAACTCCTACAACTCGGAGTAAACCACTCCTACAAAATAACTCGGAGTAAAAACTCCTACAGGAATCAAAGAAAGTTTGAAACAAAACTTCTCTTTGAATCTCAATAGAGATTAACTTCAGATCTGGAGAAACTGAATCTTCTTCTTCCTTTAGAGTGAAAGCTTGAATCTTCAAAGATTAGGAAGAATAGAGCATCAGCAAACCTGATCTGAATATGCCTTTTGATTAAATCGAAAAGATCTTCAATATTGAGAGCAGCAACTTGATCAAAGGCCTTCTTATCTGATAAATCTTTAGCAACACTGAAGAACGAAACTTGAGCGGTGCAGAAGTTAGATCTCAGAAAACTTGTTCAGCAAGAGAGGATGAAACGGCTAGAAAATACTCTTTTTAACAATCGGGTGCTTTCTTTTTTTTTCATGTGTTTGCCCTAAAATAAAAAACTATTTATAGGAAAACCTCCAACGGCTCGGGCGACAAACAAGGAGGGATCACCATGTGTACTTTACATGGCGGCGAACCCTAATTTCTGAAAACGAAACTGAAATTTGAAAACCGTTTGTTCGTCATTCATCGAGTCTTCACATGAACATTCGACGAATTGACTTGGTCTTGAAAAATACTGATAAAACATTGAAAATTGTCTTCTGTTATCATTCGCCGAAATTCGTCGGGAGTTCTCGAGAACATTCGACGAATATACTTAGCCGCAAAAAATTCTTCTTTAAACTTAAAATTTGGCTTCTGTCTGGATTCGTCGAGATTCATCAGAACTTCACGAGACATCTCGACGAATTGACTTAGAGAAGAATGCAATTCATTCTGAAAACCTGCTCCATTCCTCAATCTTGAAAAACTTCAGTTATGAGTATATGAAGTACACCCCAATAGAGAGATTACACATGGACCAACACTTTGTTCTACACAACGAGGGATTACATTGTCTAGAACTTTGTTTGGTGATCCATTGCAACCTGACTTTTGTGTGCACTTATCATTAAGACCTGTCATAACACATCTAAATAGAAATCATCAAATACATACTCAATTCAATTTAGTTCACTAGGGGGCATCTTCAAATCCAGGTAATTGTGGATACAATACCCAACAAGTCCCAAGAGAGTCTTCCTGTACATTTCTCCATTATTGCCTTGACCTTGTCCGGGTTGGGTTCCACCCCCGCTGGGGTGAGCATGTGACCCAGAAATTTCCCTCGGCTAGCCCCGAAGACACACTTCAGGGGGTTGAGTTTCATCTTGTACTTTCGTAGAGTTTCGAACGTCTCCTCGAGGTCTCGGAGGTGGGACCCAAGGTCCCGACTCTTCACCATGAGATCATCAACATAGACCTCTAAATTTCTTCCTTTCTGTTCGCGGAAGACCCTATCCATCATCCTTTGGTACGTGGCACCTGCGTTCTTGAGCCCGAATGGCATAATCTTATAGCAGTAACATCCATCCCCCGTGATGAAGGATACATCTTTGATGTCTGGGGGTGCATGCGAATTTGGTGGTAACCTGAAAAAGCATCTAAGAAAGACATTACAGGAAAACCGACGGCTGAGTCAACCAGCGCGTCGATTTTGGGCAGGGGGTAGCAATCTTTTGGGCATGATTTATTAAGCAGTGAAAAATCGATACACATTCTCCACTTACCTCCTCCCTTCTTTACCATGACCACATTGGAGACCCAGCCTGGATACTGGATCTCTGATACAAAACCTGCCTGTAGGAGTTTACCCACCTCCTCTCGGATGGGTTCTTGAAGCTTGTCCTCTACGGCCCCCCCTCTTTTGACGGATGGGGCGGGTGCCGGGGTCGAGGTTGAGGCGGTGGCAGGCCACATCCGCATCGATCCCGGGCATCTCCGTGGCGCTCCGTGCAAAGACGTCCACGTTCTTCTGCACGTAGGCCAGGATCTCGGCCTGCTCCCCCGGACTGAGCTCTCCGCTGACTCGGACCTTTTCCACCACCCCAAGCCGAGTGGTTACTTCAAGCTCCACGACCTCTTCCACGGCCTCCAACCTAGATTGCTCTCCCCAAGCATTTTCCTTCTCTCCACCGCAAGCGAGCGCTTGGGCTCCTTCTTCCGTCTCTGCCTCTCCTACCATCATCAGCTCCACCGCCCCTCCTTTTCGGGCACCCTTCCCTTTCCCCTCTTCTTCTCCTCTCTCCGCCCTGGTCCTCTCAGCGACCCCTTCCCGGGCATGAAATTCCTCTTCCTCCATCCTCTCCTCAACTCCATTATTGCCTCCGACCTCCGACGCCTCCTCCATCATTTTATCGAACTCCTCCGCTTCTCCCATCCAGGTGATGGTGTTGACAGCCGTCACATAGCACTGTCTCGCCATCTTGGGGTCTCCTCGGATCCAGACCTGGACTCCACCCGTGTTGAACTTGAGACACTGGTGGAAGGTGGAAGGGACGCATCTAAATGCGCTAATGAGAGGCCGTCGGAAGATGGCGTTGTAGCTGCTTGGGGAGTCTACTATCACAAAGCGGTAGTTCCGGGACTTCCCTCTGAGGGACACATGGAGCCCCACTCCACCTTCTACCTCCTTTCTTTCTCCCGAAAAGCCGAATAGGGGACCATCCGAGGCCAACACCCTCTTGGCCTCTACCTTCATCTCGTCAAACGCCTTCTTGAAGACAACGTTGACCGAGCTCCCATTATCGACTAGAATCCGTGAGACGGTGAAGTTCTCGATGTCGGTCTGGATGACCAGCGCATCGCAGAATGGGTCTTCATAGCTTGTCATGTCCTTCTGGGAGAAAGTGATTCTCTCCGCTGGGGGTGGAGCAGTGGATGTTGAGGCCACGCTCTGCCGATAGATGGTATGGAGGCTAGCCTTGTGGGTGGCCACCACCCCTACCCCCCCCCCCCCCCCCCCCCCCCCATGGATCACCTCGATCCCTCCTCTACTCCCCACATCGACTCTATCTTCACACATTTCTTCCTCCTCCCCCCGAGGCTCGACCTCCTCAATTCTCACCTATTGCTGTTGCCTCGGCGCGGGCACTCGGCCCCTTTTTGTTTCTAGGAACTCCGGGCAGGTGGCCTTCGCGTGACCTTCCTCATCGTGGAAGTCACAATACGGCAACTTCACCTCTCCTGCTTCACCTTCCGCCACCCTATTCCTCCTCCTTCTCCCTTCCCCTGCTTCTTCTCTAGCCTATTCTCTTCTTCCTCTTCCTCCTCTTCCCCGCCTCTGATCGCCATGGCTTGCTGAGGTGGGGGAGGAAACTACCTCGGACCATACCTCCACCCCAACTGGTGGGGTATTCCTTGCCCTCCATAGAAGTTACCCCTCCCCGGGCCGTAACCTCTTCCCTGACCTTGCATTCCTTCGGCACGCTGCCTCCACTCCCCCTCCGGGGCCCTGGGCTCTTCCCTTCTCCTTACTTCCTGCTTCCTGTCCTCTGGCTCACTGAGCTTTGCTAGCCTCTTAGTGAGCTCCGGGTTGGCCTCCTCACTTTCAATCTCTTCTGCCACCATCTCCATCAGCTCCTCGTAGGAGATGGGGGCTTTCCTCTTCAAAGCCATTTTGAAAAAACTCTCCTTTAGCCTGATGGTGAAACGAGCTGGAGTGCAAACCCTGGCATTTCCTGAGTGAGCTGCACTTCCTCTAGAAACTGATCCGTGTAGCGAGCCAACGACTCCTTTGGCTCCTGCTTTACTTTGAAGAGGGACTTGGCGTCCTTCTTCCTTTTCTTCGAAGTGGATAATTGCAACAAGAAACTCCAGCGCAGATCCTCGAAGGCGAAGATCGACCCTGTAGGGAGTTGATGGAACCAGTCCCTGGCCTTTTCTTTAAGAGTGACAGCAAAGAGCCGACACTTGAAAGCATCTGACATCGGCCTGATGGAGACCGAGTCCTCAAAAGACTGGAGATGTTGGACAGGTTCATCCCTGCCATTGCAGTACACCCTTTCCCACTCTCCAAACCCTGCCGGGATAGGTGCAAAAAGTACCAACTCGCAGAAGGGACTTCCCCCTTCTGCTACCCTTTCTCGCTCCACGTGACCCCCGAGCTCTCTCGCCAGACTCGGGCTCACGAGGGCTGCGCTCGCGAGAACGGTATTCTCCTGGACCACTACCACAGTCGTCGTGTCTTCCGAGCGTGTGCTCGCCTGCCCCGCGCTCACCGGCATAGAGCTCGCTGGCATGGAGCTCGCCTGCACGAAACCTGTCGGGCTGGAGAATAGCACTCGCCCTTCCATGTCCTGAACCAAACTTCCTGCGACTTCCTTTCCGGACCTCCCTCCCGGGGCGTTCTCGCCAACCGCTGCTGGGGGAAGGGTCGCCTGGGGTGCCGGGGTCGCGAACTCGCTTCGCAGTGCCGCGACCACGAGAACGAAGGTGTCAAGCACCTCCCTCCTGAAGTCCGCGAACATCCTCGGCTTCACCGTCTGCGGTGACTCGCTGAACCCCTCGCCTTGATCCTCGCCTCCTGTCATGCCCGCTCCTTGGAACTTTCTTGGACCAGCCACGCTCCACGCTCACCGCACCAAAATGTTGAAACCAATTTCTCGGCCTCTTGTGGAGCTCGGGGCCCTCACCGAAATGAGGGGCAGCTAGCCTTTACTGATCCCTCGGAGAAGGTAGACGGAAGACTGGAAAGAAGACTAAGACCTTAGTCACAGTGAGGAGGTCCCTCCACTAACCAGGAAGATCGTTGAGCGCTTCCCCTCCCAAGCCAAAGCTGAGACTGGGGCACCTTGGTGAGTTAGAGAGCTAAACCAAAGTAACCAAGGGGAGGAACAGCTCAGAGATCTGAGAATGGAATCCTCTCCCAAGGTACCCTTTGAGGTCTATTTATAGGTTTTCTGGTTTTGCCTGCAAATAGCAGGATTCTGCCCCTTGATTTTACTATCCGCACCCGAAATGGGTCTGCTAACAGCTGAACTCCGCTGTTTGGACAGGATAATGGCAGGACAACGGATGATTTCGTCGATCAGAGATGATCAACGGATTCGTCAAGCGTGGTAGCTTGGAGAGTTTGTCGAACGCAGAGTTTTGGCAAATTTGTCGAATGCGGCCCGCACATCGTCGGGCGTCGGGCTGAGCTCATCGACCCCGACTGAGATTCATCGATCGCGGAGACTTTGGAAGAAATCTGGCTCGCCTGTCTTCTCGTGATCCTTCGGCGAGTTTCTAGCTCGCTCACTTCCTTGCGAGCATTCGATGAGCACCTGGCTTGCTCGCCTTCTTGTTGGTCGACCTTGGGGCTCTGGCACGCGGAAACTTGACTTGCGCCTCTTCCCGCGGGTGACCTTTGATGGATCTGGATCTCCCCCTTTGGGTGAATGTCCTATGAAGACCTCGTTCTCACTCCTGCCCCGCTCGCACTCTTGACTCGCTCGCCCTCTCGCGAGCAGCCGGCTAAGTGCTCGTCCCAGCGGATCCGCTGAGACGGGATCGTCGAGCGCTGTTTGGACTTCGTCGAGCGCTGGCTTGCATTACTTTATTCGATCATCCACTAGGCGAATATCGGGGTTGTACAAATATGTTCACCATGCCAAAAAGGAAAGTTTACAAAATTATCTTTTAAAAGCAAAAATGTTATTTCTACTACTAGACCTTTACAATTATTACATATGGACTTGTTTGGTCCAATTACTACACAAAGTCTAGGAGGTAGAAAATATACGTTTGTTATTATTGATGATTATTCTAGATTTTGTTGGACATCGTTTTTAAATTCAAAATCTGATGCTTTTGATGAATTTGTAAAACTGATTTCACGTTTTCAAAATGAGCTTGATTTAAAAGTTAAATGCATTAGATCAGATCATGGAGGAGAATTTGTTAATGAAAAATTTATTTCATATTGTAATGAATTTGGGATAAGACACAAATTTTCCGCTCCTCGCACACCACAGCAAAATGGTGTAGTGGAGAGGAAAAATAGAACACTTCAAGAATAATTAGGACGTACTATGCTTTGTGAATTTAAATTGCCAAAATATTTTTGGGCCGAAGCGGTTAGTACTGCATGCTATATTATTAATCGTGTCATGATCCGTCCTACATTACAATTAACTCCTTATGAAATTTATTTTCAAAGAGAACCAAATGTATCTTACTTTAAAGTTTTTGGTTGTAAATGCTTATTTTGAATACAAAAGATAACTTATGTAAATTTGATGAAAAATGTGATGAAGGAATTTTCAGTGGTTATTCTTCAACTAGCAAGGCCTATAGAGTTTATAATAAACGTACTAAAGTGGTTGAAGAAACAATTCATGTAAAATTTGATGAAAACATTTCTTGTGTAGTGAATTTTAAAGCTGCAGGTAATGAGAACAATGGAGAAGATGTGGAACAAAATCAGAAGAAAAATGATGATAATGAAGATGAAGAAAAAGTAGAGAAAGAAGATGAAAAAGATGGTGAAGAAGGAGAAGAACAAGGCTATGTACCTCCAACCGAGCTAAGGTTCTCAAAAGATCATCCGCAAGAAGTTGTTATTGGAGAACCATCAAGTGGGGTACGTACACGTTCTAGTTTACATGAAAGTTTTTCAAATTTATGTTTTGTCTCCAATATAGAACCAAAAGATATTGCCACCGCTTTAAATGATGAATCTTGGTTTTTAGCTATGAATGAAGAACTTAACCAATTTGAAAGAAATAATGTTTGGACTCTTGTTGATAGACCTAGTGATCATCCAGTGGTAGGAGTCAAATGGGTTTTCAAAAATAAATTAGATAGTGACTCTAGGGTCACTAGAAACAAAGCTAGGCTTGTAGCGAAAGGATATAATCAAATTGAAGGGGTAGATTTTGATGAAACATTTGCACCCGTAGCACGATTGGAAGCAGTTAGAATTTTTGCTGCATTTGCTAGTCATAAAAGATTCAAATTGTTGCAAATGGATTTTAAAACTGCATTTTTAAACGGGTTGATTAAAGAAGAAGTTTATGTTGAACAAACCCCAGGATTTATAAATGAAAAATTTCCTAATCGCGTATATAGATTGCTAAAAGCTTTGTATGGTTTAAAACAAGCACCACGAGCATGGTATGATAGATTGACTTTATATTTATTACAAAATGGTTTTAAAATGGGTGGTGTTGATTGTACACTCTTCATTAAGCAAGTTGATGATAATTTAATTGTTTTACAAATTTATGTTAATGATATTATTTTTGGAGCCACTAATGAAGAGTTGTGTAATTATGTTGTAAAAATGATGGAAAGTGAATTTGAGATGAGTATGGTAGGAGAATTAAAATATTTCTTAGGATTTCAAATTGCTCAAAAACATGATGGAATTTTTATAAACCAATCAAAATATATACATGATGTTTTGAAAAGATTTGGATTTGAAAATCTTAAACAATCTAGTACTCCTATGAGTGTCTCTTTAAAATTAGGAAAAGATGAAAGTGGAATATCCATAGATCAAACTTCATATAGAGGCATGATAGGTTCACTTTTATACTTAACCGCTTCTAGACCAGATATTATGTTTTCAGTTTGTTTATGTAACACCCTGCCAGTACGAAAAGTATAACAGCAGGTCCGGCCGGGACCCCACGCCATACAAACCACACTAGCTAGGAGTTAAAAGGTGATAACCAGAAAAGTAACAACTAAACGAGAGTACAAACGTAAGCGGAAGCATTAATTAAACCATTCAAAAAGACATGTCCACTATCATAGGAATGAGTCCAGAAGTAAGAGTTACGGCCTTAGGGCCTTACATCAAAACAATGTACAAAACTCCAAAAAGGCATACATCGGCTCGCAGGCCGGCAATACATGAGAAAACAGGAAAAAGGCTGGCCTTCGAGGGCCAACACAGCAAAAGGGCCAACGCCCGCTACTTCCCGCTAGGCTCACCTGCACCTGCATAAGAACATTCCACCAAGCGGTGGCAAACAAGGTAACGGTCAGCACAGCTGACCAAATTATAACGACCCCACCCCTTACCCGGGGTGGCGGAGCTTCTACCCTGCAAGCAAGCCATACTAGCACAAGTACTAATATAAAGAAAGTGCAACTACACGATGTGAGGTTTCAAGCACAATCAATCTTCTAAGTTGAGCATCAAAAGAAGGGAACCTAGGTATGCACATGATGTTGGTTGGGTTCACCCGAAGGTTCCCCACAACCGCCTAAGCCACCGCATGAGGCTAAACATGACATCATTCTATCACAGACGTGGGTACAACAACCGCACGCTCCATGCTCACAAGGCATGGATCAAAGGTACTTCTTCCCGAGCACCAACACCATCATGAGTCCGAAAACTTGAGATGGGAAAAGAGCTTATGGCCCGTCTAGGTAAACACCTTCCGCGACCTCTCCCACGATCACACGGCTTTACGAGAGACAACTATCCCCTTACCGATACTGCATGGGAACGGGTTCAGTTCAGTCAATTCCCGAGCTCTCATCGTCGAGTTCACACATACGATGCGGGTATGACATCACCTCGGCCCGTAAGGGTTTAGCACTTGCTAGTGCTACACAAAACATAAGTTACAACACCCAAGCCTTCACGAGGACATAGGCTTTACACGTAACCAAAAAGGAGATACAACTCGCTCCGCATCAATTTCGTGGTGAAGGTTTGCCTTCATCCAACTCTCAAAGCATGGGGCTTTCGTTAGGATCTTCGCAAGACGCCTACGCTTAATTCCCGCAATACTATAGAAGATTTCACGGAGTCATTCTCCGGCACGCATTCTAGGCCTAACCTAAATGCAACGTCGCAAATCAAGCATCACCGATTCGGGCTCACGGCCACGAATAGGCTTCACACAAAATGCCTAAATCCGCACGACTACCGGATTTTCTACATGCAATAATGCCGGGGACGGACACAATCTACCCGGAGTTCCGAAGAACTTGAGGAAATCCTACACTTCACCCATTTGGTGAAAGAGACACTTCATGCAAGCATAGAAAGAGGAATGAATGGACAAATACAAGTCCAAAGTTCGGGAGGAAGAATCGTTACCCTAGGCGCTTTCTTTTTCGCCATGGATCCGAGATTCTATACGGAGAGAAACGACCGCACCGGGCTGCACTCTCCAAATCTGGAAACGGCTCGCGAAACGGAGCTCCGGAGCTCCGTCAATGGCGGGATCTTCCTTCTTCTTCCTTGCCTCCTTCTTCTTCCTCTAGCCTAGGAGAGAGAAACACCTCAAAATAATGAGGACTAATCTCCTCTCATAAGCCCTAATAGCCTCCAGCATCTAATCCTAGCCATCGGATCAGATGTCAAAAGATTTGGACGGCCCAATCTTCTTCTCCGCTCAAAATCGCGGAACAGAATAAACAGGGCGCACGATCACAGGCGCACGGTCAGTGGTCGTGCGCGACGAGGGCAATGGTCGTGCGCACTATCCGGGACAGAACTCTGAATTCTTGCGAATAAGCGCACGATCGCTGGCGCACGATCACTGGTCGTGCGCGAAGAGGGAAATGGTCGTGCGCACTGTCCGAGACAGAACTCGATTCTCTTCTGAATTAACGCACGATCGCTGGCACACGATCACTGGTCGTGCGCGATGAGGCCACTGATCGTGCGCTAAGAGCAGATAGGGAAAATTCTAGCCTGCTTCACGTGCCGCACTACCACTCCGCCTACTTCGCGGAACTACCAGATTTGGGGTGTTACAGTTTATGTGCTAGATTTCAAGCCGATCCCAAAGAATCGCATTTAAAAGTGGTAAAAAGAATTTTTAGATATTTAATTGGCACATCTAAACTTGGTTTGTGGTATCCGCATAGCGATGATTTCACTCTTTTTGGCTATTCTGATTCTGATTATGCCGGTTGTTCACTAGATATGAAAAGCACTAGTGGCACTTGTCACTTTTTAGGCCCTTCACTCATTTCATGGTCGAGTAGGAAACAGAATTCTGTTGCCCTCTCAACCACCGAGGCCGAATACATCGCACTTGGTAGTTGTTGTGCACAAGCTCTTTGGATGAAACAAACTTTAGAAGACTTTAACATTAAGCAACAAACTATAGAGCTATGGTGCGATAACAAAAGTGCAATTGATTTAACTTACAACCCGATTCATCACTCTAGGTCTAAACATATTGACGTTAGGCATCATTTTATAAGAGACCACATTAAAAATAATCAGATTAAAATTTCCTTCATAGGAACGGATAATCAACTAGCCGATATATTCACAAAACCATTGTCGGATTCCCGGTTTTCAATGCTAAGGCTTGAATTAGGAATCCTAGATATTTCAAACTAAGCATATCCAATATGACAAATCAAGTTTAATAAGTAAAAAAACAATGGAAAAAACATCATTTTAAATCAAAACATAGAATTTGAATGACTCATATCATTGATAATTCATACAAATTGTTCCAGAAAAATAGTAGAAATAAACATAAGATTAAATTCAGTAAACAGAAAATGAAATCTGGGTAAGTTCACTGTCGCCCAGGCGACATTGACTGTCGAAAAATTCTGACATTGATCTAGTGAGATTTTTTCTATATTTTTCAACATAGACTTCCAGATCTACTCAAAATCAAGCTATATTTCTGTGAATTTTTTTTTTGAACAAAACTAAACCTTCTCACATATCATTTACTATTCATCTTCTTCAACCATCTTCAAAAAAAATCATCTATAGTTTTTGAAATTAAGCAATGTAAGAATACAAATCTTAAACCCAAAAAAACAAGATTCAAATATACCTTATTTCAAAAATTTTAGTCAAAAACCTGAAAATCAACCAAACATACCTTAGATCTAGGGTTGTCGCCGCACTCGGACACCTTCCTCTCGCCTTCTAGTTCAGAAAATGATGTACAATCGGGTTTGACTCGGTTTTTTTTGCCATTTTATACTTTTAGCTGTCGCCCAGGCGACAGTGCGTGTCGGAAAATTCTGACAGCTCCCAAATTTGATTAATCTTCAATTTTGATCTCTATGATACTCTACACTAGTTATATGTCATTATTAGTGCCACAACTCATGAAATGATGCGAAAGCATGTGCTTTTTATTTTTTTAAAAATGGCTAAATACATGATTATATGATTTCATTTCCACTCTATCATAGTATTGACACTCCTGCTAAGTGGTTTAGACTATTGGAAATTGTTTTCGCATGCCTCTAAGTATGATAAATTGTTTATATATAATAATGAGCTATCACGTTCACTTCTTTTGATCCATACATATGTCTTTCTATTTAATATATACATGAATCATATTTGCTTTAACATAATACAATAGCATTTCATAAATACTACTTTCAAGCTTGATTTGTTAGCACAACCAAATATACACCATCTTTTGCGATTCAAGTGAATTCAGAGATTCTTGGTCAATTAAAAATAAAACTATATATAAATATCTATACAAACTACAAAGTTAAGATATCACAAAATATGTGATCAACAAAAAGTTTAAATTGAGGACAAGGATACTCCACCAAGCACTACTTACCCTCCTGATAAGTCTTAATAAGCATTGTGAGGTTGAGCACCTTGGAAAGAATTATAAAGTGTCTTGTGCAAAAGAAAAAATGGTATTATATTCTTATTGTGCTATATCTTCAAGGTCAAAGTTGTTTTTATATGCTTATATTATGTTTTCTATTCCAATGATCATGTAAATTAAATAATTTCATATGTTTGATCATAGCAACACTTGTACACATCGTTATGTTATATAAACCTTCATCTCATGAGAATTGGACCGAAAAGATTCCAAAATTTCTATACACAATTGTGTCTTTCTATGATACTTTAAAATGACAATAATCATGTTTAATTTATTTTTTTATTCTACTACTTCATATGGCTATACCATCTCTTCATGAGTTTATTCAATACTATGGCATATTACTATTATTTCAAGACTTTTAATCATTTTCAACACAAGTGCTTCCGCTTACTCTTATTTTCTACATCCTATCTCTTCCCTTAAGAACTACTCATTCATTTCAAATTAACTTTTGCTAATACCAAAAGGGGGAGAATTATAAGTATATTCAAGAAATCAAAGAACAATAAGAACAATTCCACCTAAATCTTCCACCTAAACAATACATCATTTCAATTTACTATAACATTTAGGGGGAGCATTCATTTAGGGGGAGCATTCATCTAGGGGGAGCTTACATTTTAGAGGAATATATCATGTTATTTTTTGCACACACCATATGTTAAAAACAACAACCTAAATAGACATGATTTCTTTTTATACGGATTTGTTATTATCAAAAGGGGGAGATTGTTGGAGCATGCGTTTCGCACTCTTCCGGTTTGATAATAACAAAATCTCGTTTGTATTTGATTCTATTTTTATTGATGGTGTGCAGGTAACAGGTATGAGATGTTCACAATTCTGATTGGAGCACAATATAACTGTATGGAGAATTTCGATGTCGGAATTTTCTGACATCCACTGTCGCCCAGGCGACAGGACAAAAGTTACAGCAGCAGCCCGCACGACAGCACGACGAGCAGTATTTTGGGGCTGTCGGAATTCCGACAGCGATGTCGCCCAGGCGACAGGAAAGAAGTTACAGCAACAGCCCGCACGACAGCACGACAAGCGGTAGTTTGGCGCTGTCGCAATTCCGACAGCGATGTCGCCCAGGCGACAGTGAAAAACTATAAATTGGTTCATTTTGTTCTTGCATTCTAAGCTTTGAAAATTCTAAGTCCTTTCCTGAGTGCATACGAACCAGAGAGCTCCAGAACCTCATCAACTCCCATTTGTGCTTAGAAGGTTTGAGATTGAAGACGAGATCGGACGCACTTCTACATCAATGATCATCTCGAGGCTTCAACCTTTCTTTCAAAGTTATGAATTTCTAGGGAGTTCTTCATTTGATTTTGTATTTTCATTTATATACATTTCACTTTATATTGGTAGGGAAATCGTCTCCTTGTGCGTGACGTCTAAGTCCTTGCGTGGCTTAGGGGAAAATCGCTTCCTTGTGCAGAGCGTCCAAGTCCTTGCGTGGCTTGGTAAGAAATCGTGGCCTTGTATGCTACGTCTAGATCTTGGGAAGATCTAGAGGATAAGCTTGGGCTTGGTCTAGGGAGAGACAAGTGATAGCCTTCCGATCCTTGGGAGAAGGATTGGTAAACTCAAATTATTAAAAGTTTATTATCATATTTGTGCCTTGATCTTAAGCATTGTTAAGATCAATTTTATTGTATGTGAATTTCATGATTAAAAAATTATGACTTTTTCTTTAATTGCAAATTTGGTTGCTTAATCTTTAACTTAGAAATTTGTGTTTGAATTAATTTAAAAATTACATTGGTTTGAAAATTTTTATTAGTTATTTTTAGAAAAGCAAAATTTGTTTTAAAAATTCTTAAGTAAAAATCATAATTTAAAAAGGCCCTTATTCACCCCCCTCTAAGGGCGCCACAAGATCCAACATGCTTCACTAGGCGGATGGAAGAGTAGGCACACGGAATGGGCGAGTAGGCTAGTGGAATGAAGTGGAGGTTGGAGTGGATTTGGTGGCGCACCTCAAATACACATTTAAATGAAAGAGAAATTTCACATAAACATGAAATAAACACTATAAATCAAGGTTCATATGTGCTACATCATCTAATAATAAGGATTGCACTCATTTACATCAAGCACAAATAAGAGAGAAAGGCAAGAGATACGACCAAATCCAGAGGCTTGTTGTAGATTCTCGGTAGGACTCGTCGGGTTGTCAATCCGTGTCCTAGCTCAGTCCCAACTATTGTCCGGGGTAGAGGAGGGCTGTCACTTCCTCCCAATGGACCCGTCTTCTCCGGTAAACTACAATCCGGCCAACCCAAGATGGTTGGCAATTTCATTAAAGTGGATTAGAACTTTATTTCTTTTGATTATTTTCATTCTGAGGCGATTTGAGATTGAATGCTAGCCTTTTAAATATTGTCTAAGCCCTTAGTTTTAAATCGTAATTTGTCTTTGTTTGCAACCAACCCAATGATTATTTGATAAGATAATAGTTCGTTTCTTGAAGTAAAAGTAATCAACACGCCCGGAAAAATACGACCTTGATATTTCTAATAACCTAAAATATATTTTGATAGGAATGCTTGTCTTTATCGAATATAAATTGGAGAACAATTTTACAGAACTCTCGAAATATTTATCAAGTTTTTGGCGCCGCTGTCGGGGAATTGTGTTGATATTTTCAAAAAAAAAGAATTGTTATTAATTTTATCGTTTCTCTTTTCTTCTATTTCGCTTTCAACACATCTTTAAGATTGTAATTATATTCTTGGAAAGGAAGAATTGGGGTTTCATCTCATTGCATCTCCTATTACCATATGAGCCCTTCACCAGGTAGACCTTAGGAAGTCCAAGACTAACATAAACCACCCAAAAAGAAAACATAAAATCCATCTTTAATTTTCGCATCTCTTTTATTTTCTTTTAACTTTTGTCCTCTTTTTCTCTCTCCCTTCAGTGCATGACTCTTCCTCTTCAAAAAATCTCGATATTCATTTTGAACCAGAAATTGAGCATACCTTTCAGTGGCATCTCTGATCTCGTGATCAAGATTTACCATAAATCGAAGAGTTTATCGGAGACACTAATGCGAAATGTATGGGTGAGCCCAATCCATTGATGCCCCGCAACTGACCATGTCCTATTATGCGCGGCCGAATCTAGAGGGTACACAATAAAGTATTGTTCATCCCATTGTGGCTAATAATAATTTTGAAATTAAATCTAGCATTATTCAAAAGGTACAACAATCAGTGTTATTTGATGGTTTGCCAGATGAAGATCCTTATCTGCATCTCTCAAACTTTTTAGAAATTTGTGATACGTTTGAGATCAATGGTATTACTGATGATGTCATTTGTTTGCGTTTATTTCCTTTCTCTTTGCGGACTAAGGCCAAACAGTGGTTGAGTTCTCTTCCTAGACGATCCATCACTACATGGGTCAAAATGATGGAGAAATTCCTATCTAAATACTTTCCTCCAGCCAAGACCACAAAATTATGCAACGATGTTTTTCATTCACGCAAATCGATTCTGAGACTCTCTATGACACGTGAGAGCGCTTTAAGGAACTTTTGCATAGATGTCCCCACCATGCACTTCCCTTTTGGCTATAAGTGCAAACATTCTATAATGGTTTGAATTTCCAAACAAGGCAGATGATTGACGCTGCCACCGGGGGTAGTCTAAACAATAAGACCAGGAGGCCGCTCAAGAGCTTCTTGAGGAAATGGCCATGAATGCCTACCAATGAAATCTGCCCTGGTCACGCACTAACAAGCTGGCCAAGATTTACGAAGTTGATGACACATCTAGTTTAGCTTTGCAACTAGACTGTTTAAGCAAGCAAGTGGTGGAGATGTCTGCTTCCTCTGTCAGTCCTAATTGGGTAAATAATAATACAATTGAGGAACATGTTGACTATATGGGAAATCCCTCTCGGCCTTCGTTCAACCAAAATAAAAATCCATATAGTAACACTTACAATCCCGGTTAGAGGAACCATCCAAATTTCTCATGGAGCAACCAAAATAATGCCTAACGCCCCCTTAATGCAAATCCACCTGGATTTTCGCCGCAACTTCCGAATGCCCCTTCAATTGAAGAGGCCTTCACCAAACATGTTGCCACTTGACACTAGTGAGTCCAACATTCAGAATCTCACCCGATCCATAAATAATTTATTATATCAAATAGGAGAAATCGCAAAGATAATTTCAGAATGCCAACATGGAGCTTTGTCGTGCAACACCGAGCCAAATCCTCGAGAAAATGCAAATGTGATCACCCTTCGGAATGGGAAGGAGGTATCTTCTCCAAAACAATTGAGCCTAAGGTAAATGTCTTTATTTCATTTGCACCTCGGCCTACATATTTGTTTTTTATCAGTGTTTTATTCAAAATTTTTAAATATTTCAAAACCGTTAACCCACCTTTTAGAAAAAAAAATCTTCTTTTATTTTTGATGATGAATGTTTATTAGTGTTTAATGTTACTAAATATAAACTTATCAACTCTCTAATTTTAGTAGTGACGGATTGGTCTTTACCATTCGAGATCATGTGCGATGCGAGGGACTTTACGATATGAGCAGTGTTAGGCCAATGATTGAGTAAGTATATTCACACGATTTATTATGCGAGCAAAACACTCACATCGGCACAAGCTAATTACATAACCATAAAAAAAGGGACTTCTCGCGAACTTTTTTGATAAGTTTCATTCATATATCACTCTTTCCAAAGTTATTGTATTTACGGATTATTCTGCTCTCAGGTACTTGCTAACAAAGGCGGACGCCAAGCCCAGATTACTTAGATAGAACCTCCTCCTGCAAGAATTCAACTTGGAAATCTGGGACAAGAAAGGAGTGGAGAACTTGGTGGCCAACCATCTTTCTCATTTGGAGAACCTTGCTACGGGAGAACTTGTGGAGACCGACATCAACGATAAATTCACTGAAGAGCGCCTCCTCATACTCGATATGGTAATGACTTCTCCCTCCCCTTAGTTCATAGATTTTGCCAATTATCTAGTGGCACATGTCCTTCCAAAAGACTTTTCAAGCCAGCAAAAGAAGAAATTCTTTTCTGACATGAAAATTTACTTTTGGGAGGAACCCTTTGTTTTTCATGTCTATGCGGACCAAGTAATGCGAAGGTGCATTTCGGATGAGGAAGGCTTGCAAATTTTGCGGCACTGCCATAAGGGGTCAACCGATGGACATTATAAAGCAAACTAGACTATGCGGAAGGTGCTGGAAGCGGGGTTCTATTGGACCGCTTTATTCAAGGATGCTCACACTTTTGTGAGTACTTTGGATATCTGCCATAGGTTTGGTAACGTCTCCCGCCGGGGCTAAATGCACCAGAACATATTTTTAGAATGTGAAATTTTTATTTTTGGGGAATATATTTCGTAGTCCCTCTACCTCCTTCGTTTAATAATCATTATATTTTAGTAATGGTCAACTACGTGTCTAGGTGGGCGGAAGCGCAAGTTCTTCCCACCGACGACGCGAGAGTCGTCATTAATTTTTTGAAAAAACTATTTTCCCATTTTGGCACGCCACGCGCAATAGTAAATGATATGGGCACACATTTCTATAACAGCCAATTTGCTGAAAGTTTTCTAAATATGGCGTTATACACAAACCCTCCACTGCCTATCACCCATAAACTAGCGGCCAATTGGAGATTATGAATCGAGAACTCAAACATATTTTAGAAAAAATCGTGTTCGTTAATAGGAAAGATTGGTCAATCAAACTCAGTGACGTGCTATGTGTGTATCGTACAACATACATGTCCGCTATTGGTTGTATGTGTTGGAACATGGTCTTCCGCATCTCCTAGGTTTGAGAATAACAAATCCTATGTGTATTTGATCTTGTGTGTTTAAGTGTGCAGGAAATCAAAGTCCACATGACTCAAGGATGGTTGTCCCCAAAATTGAGGCCAGAATTCCAACATGGCCACTAGCGCCGGCGGTAGCGATAGCGCCCGACGCTAGCGATGATTAGAGCTATTCCGGTAGTGTTTTTAGAAGGAGCTAGCGCCCGGCGGTAGCTACTAGCGCTGGCGGTAGTATGGCGCACAAGAGGCATAGAGCAAATTGTTGCCGCGGATTGAAGATCCTGCCGCGCAAAATGTTACTTAATCAGGGATAGCGCCGGCGGTAGCTACTAGCGCTGGCGGTAGCATGGCGCACAAGAGGCATAGAGCAAAATGTTGCCGCGGATAAAAGATCCTGCCATGCAAAATGTTACTTAATCAGGGATAGCGCCGACGGTAGCGGTAGCGCCGGCGTAGCGCTTTGGCTATAAAATGACCCCCTCTCCTCTTGTTTTCCATACACCTATTGCGTACACCTCAGAGAGAGAGTGCTAGAATTCCAGAGGCTTGTCTTGGCCAAAATTTGAGGTCCCAGCGAAGCTCTGCCAATTTCTGAAGGGGAATTCCATCACGCAGAATCCAGACGAAGTCCGCTTCGACAAACGCTGATTCTACAGCGGATCTTCGCCTCCATCTTCAGAAGTTCATCTTAAGGGAAGTTTTATTATTTTATTTATCTTTCTTTGTAAACGGTAGTGAAATCGCCTCGAGTTGGGGACTAGGTCTGGGGTAGGACTTAGGGCTGAAATTCGCCTCGCGTTGGAGACTAGATCTAGGCTAGGTCTAGGGGGTGCTCGAGGCCACATCCGGGGAAGGATTGGCTAGAGCGGCTTGAGGCCGAATCTGGGAAGGAGAAGGCTAGGGCCACCGGTTCGTGGGGAAGCGAGTCGGGATAGAAAACGAAAAGTGCTTTTATTATTCGCCTCCGATCTCTAGCGTCATTGAGATCAAGTTTTGTAAAACTTATTTAATATCAATAAAGCTTGTCTCTCTTTTTGTTTTACTTGACTTCTTGTTTTAATATTGCAATATTCCAAAGTTTTTCTAAATAAAATCTAAAGTTTTTGAAAACCCTTATTCACCCCCCTCTAAGGGCGCCGACCGATCCAACAAGTGGTATCAGAGGTAGGTTTTGTTCTAATCGGCTTAACAACTGGGAACAATGGCGTCTCATGATCTCGCTTTCTCGGAGGGTCAAGGGATTAGTCGACCACCTCTCTTTACTGGGTCAGATTTTAACTATTGGAAAAATAGAATGATGTGCTTTCTTATGACGATGGATGTAGAAGTCTGGAATATGGTAGAAGTCAGATACTCTCCTCCTACAACTGTAGTGGGAGAGGCAACATTATTAAAACCTAAAGATAAATGGGACGATACCGACAAATTAAGGTGTAAAAATAATGCAATAGCAATGAACGCCTTATATTGTGCCCTAAATAGGACTGAATTTAATAGAATTTCTGCTTGCACAACTGCTTATGTTATTTGGAATCAATTAGAAGTAACTCACGAAGGTACATCGCAGGTGAAAGATGCCACGCTGTTTCAACTGGAATCTGAATACGAGAAATTCAGGATGGACACAGAAGAGGATATCAACTCAATGCACACTCGCTTCATAAAGATCGTCAACGCATCCAAGGCGCTTAAAAAGACCTACTCCGACGGGGACTTGATGAGGAAAATTCTTCGTTCCTTACCTCCAAGGTTCAATCCAAAGGTGACGGCCATCTCGGAGTCGCACAACTTAAGAACGCTCCAGATCGAGAATCTCATTGGGAATCTCAAAACCCATGAGGTAGAACTACAAATTCAACATGACGAATACAACAAGGAGCCAAAGAAAAAGGCGTTGGCGCTGACTTCAAAGAAGGAGTGCATCGAAGAGGACGATGATGATGAAGAAGGACTCCTGGTGAAGAATTTCAAGAAGTTCATCAGAAATCCAGAGAGAAGGAACACATTCCAAAAATTCTTCATACTCGACGAAAGGGATCCTCCTCTTCATCGAAGAAAGAAAAAGGAAGCGATGACGAAGAAGAAAGGCCGCCTCCAAAATGCTATCACTACAGAAAAACCGGGCACATTCGGAGCCAGTGCCCAAAATACCAAAAGGAGCGGAAAGAACAAAAGAAAGCAAAAGAGAGGAAGAAAGTGTTGAAGGCCGCTACTTGGGATGACTCTTCCTCTGAAGAGTCAAACAGTTCTGAGTCAAGTAGCGAGGAGGAAGCAAACTAGTGCTTAATGGCCAAAAGCGACGATGATGACACCAGTGTTCTTAGCGACACTGAGGTATCTCCTCCTACAGAACTTTATGATAAATTTGTTTTATTAAATCATGAAAATGAATCTATTATAAAAGAAAATCGTAAGCTCACAAAAAAATTAGTCTCTCTTGAAAAAAGAAAAGTTTCATGTCAAGAATGTGAGCACTCTTTATTTAAGATAAAAGAACTTGAAGTTTCTCTCTCTAATGCCCTTTCACAAAACAAAATCATTGCAAAAGAAAAAGGGGACTTAGAGAGAAAATTGAAAACTTCTATATTACAAATTGAAAAGAACAAAAAAGGATTTGAAAATAAATGTGTTATGATTGTTCAAGAAAATACATCTCTTAAAAAACAAAATCAAAATCTCAATTTAGCCATAAACAAATTCGGGATTGGTCAAAAATCCCTGGATATGGTTCTGGGTAATCAATGCTTTGGGTCTGGAAAATTCGGACTCGGATATAAAAGTTAACACTACCGCCCGACGCTAGCTACTAACGCCGGCGGTAGCTCTAATGTTAAAAATTCTTCTGGTTTTTCTAATGAACAAACATCATCCAGCAAGGGCAACGTAGAAACTCAGAAAACGGTCTCAACCCCCTTTATTTTGTGTGTTAATTGTCTTAAATTTGGACACACGTCTGGCTCTTGCAGGAATATAAAACAACGATCTTTAAAACAAATATGGGTACCTTAGAAAACCACTTTCTCTATGGGTGGTACCTCTTGGGTATCCGAATCTTTACTCTCATCTTTTTTCTAGATTTGCAGGAAGGCTAAGGAAACAGAAGATGTGTGGTATTTGGACTCAGGCTGCCCCAAACACATGACGGGCAATAAAGCAAAATTCCTTAGCCTAGAAAAGAAGAAAGGAGGAATAGTGACGTTTGGCGATAACGGTAAAGGAAGGATCATGGGAGTTGGTACTGTGGGTAACACATCTTTTCTTATATCAAATGTACTTTATGTGAAAGGATTAAAACATAACCTAATATCTATAAGTCAACTGTGTGATAAAGGTTTAGACGTACTTTTTGAATCTTCCACTAACCTTTGTAAGATTGTTAATCCTAAAACAAAAGATGTGTTATTAACTGCACCTAGAATTCATAATGTTTACATAGTTTCATTTCATGATCTTTCTAAATCTTCTATAAAATGTTTTATAATGAAAAATGATGAATTAGAATTATGGCATAGACGCTTAGGCCACGCTAGTACAAAGCTCATCTTAAAACTAGCAAAAGAGAATTGATTAGAGGATTGCCTAAGTTAAATGGAAATTTATCTTCATTATGCTCTCCATACCAAAAAGGCAAATTTACTAAGTCATCTTTTAAAAGCAAAAATGAAATTTCTACATCAAAACCTCGGCAATTAATTCATATGAATCTCTTTGGTCCCGTTAACACTGCGAGTGTTAGTGGTAGATTATACACTTTTGTTCTAATTGATGACTATTCAAGATATTGTTGGACTTTATTTCTCTCCTCCAAATTTGATGCGTTTTGCGAATTTTCAAAATTATGTACTCGCATTCAAAATGAATTAGATTTAAAAATAAAATGCATTCGCTCAGATCATGGAGATGAATTTGAAAATGAAAATTTTAAATCTTTTTGTGACATGTTAGGTATTAAGCATGAGTTCTCCGCTCCATGCGAACCTCAACAAAACGGTGTTGTAGAACGGAAAAATAGGACAATACAAGAACTTGCACGCACCATGCTATCTGAATATAAATTACCTAAGTCCTTTTGGGCCGAAGCCGTAAGCACTGCATGCTATGTAATGAATAGAGTCATGCTTCGCCCATCATTAAATCTCACACCATATGAACTCTACTATCAAAAGAAACCTAATGTGTCGTATTTTAAAGTATTTGGATGTAAATGCTTCATTCTTAATACAAATGATTCTCTAGGAAAATTTGACGAAAAATGCGATGAAGGAATATTTCTTGGTCATTCTTCAACTAGTAAAGCATATAGAATATTTAATAAAAGATCAAGTAAAGTTGAAGAATCAATTAATTCTAGATTTGATGAGTTTATTCCATGTGCAGAGAAGCTCCCTACAAGTACAGATGATGAACCTTTGCCATCCTTGGGGCACGATGATAAGAAAAATTGAAAGTTCTGCAAAATCCTTTCTCGATGCGATAAGAATTCGACGGGCGCTTTCGAGGCGTCTCGCGAGTAATCCTACTTCGAGGAAGTAACCATTATCCTACCTGTCGAGATGATAAGAGTAATAGTCTTTCCTTTTTTTTTGGAATATCGACGAAAATAAACGCGGCGGCGGCGGCGCCGAAATCTAAAAAATAAATTGAAAAGAGAGGGAGAAAGTTTTTGCAAGTTTTTGCTAATGTGTAATCCAAACTACTCATTCGAAAAGGCAAGTATACCTTATCGCGTATAGCATAGGATATTTTAAAGAAAATATCAAGGTCGTATTGAAATCCGGGTTTGTCGATTACTTCTACTTCGAGAAAGCTAACTATTATTTTATCGGAAATAAAAGTTGATTAGAGCGGTAATTAAAATTAACTGAAAAGAGAACAACAAAAATAAAATAAAGAAGGCAAGACTAAATTAAGAGAAAGCAAGAGACTTTGCAAAAATGAAAGGAAGCTTAAAATTTCATTACCATAAAAAGAAAACATTACATGAAATGAAAACTAAGTTACATTGCATGAAAATAAAGCTAAGCTACTTGCATGGAAGAGAAAAACAAGACATTAAAAAGGAAATAAGAGAATTACATAAAATTAAGTCTAAACCTAAAACATGAAAAATAAGGAAAACTATACAAGAACAGCCCAAATGGGCAGGGGGAAGGGACTTGAATGCTGGAGGGGAACCTCTGAATTTATAGGGAAAATTTCCAGGTTACACGCCCTCGGTCACGGGCGTGACCTAGGGCGTGTAATACTTGTTCTGCACGGCTGCGACATCGGCGTGGGTCTTGCATGACTGTGTCGCGAAAAAGGACATTACACGCCCGTGTAACTTTGGTCACGGGCGTGTACCTGGGCGGCTTCATCAATGCAGCGTGGGCTTGAGATCGGCGCAGCAGCAAAAAGCGATCACGCGCGAAAAGTCACGGGCGTGACTCATGGGTCACGGGCGTGACTGGGGTCAACTCCATCAATGCGGCGTGGGCTTGAAATCGGCGCAGCAGGGAGCAGGGATCATGCGGGAAGTCACGGGCGTGACTCTTTGGTCACGGGCGTAACTTGGGTCAACTCCTCGACAGCATCTCCACGTCTCGTCGGTAGCCAGCTGGGAAGATTCTAAGATTACACGCCCTTGGTCACGGGCGTGACCTGGTGTCACGGGCGTGACCTGGGGCGTGTCTTGATGTGGACTAGCTCAATCTGCTCGGCAACACTTCTGGACTGATCTTAGTGTTACACGCCCTTGGTCACGGGCGTGACCTAGGGCGTGTACTATGGAATTTGTCCAAAAACACCAGAAAATCTGCAAAACAAAAATACAATTATATTTAGAACTAAAATTATTAAAGAAGTGATTTTTAACTAAAATATAAATAATATTTACAAAATTATATTAAACTTAACCTAAATACTTTAATTAAAATAAGCATAAATCCTACTTATCAAATACCCCCATACTTAAGCTTTTGCTATTCCAGAGCAAAAGTATGAGAAATATTTATAAGACATTTAATAAAATTTTTAATTAAGCCTAAAAATTTATTGAATCATAAGTAAGCTAAAAAGAAAATTTAAGGATCAACGAATTAAGTCCTAAATTATGAAATTAGAATAATAAGAGAAAAATATTTAGCCAAGAGTTCTCAAAAATATTAACTAGTTAACAAAATTGAGTAATAAGTAAACAAAATTAGATTTAAAATTTATAAAAACCATAACTTTGAAAAAGATAAAGGAAAAATGTAACTTACTAAGTATTGCTCTCTCCATAACATAATTTAAATCTAGATCAAAGATATTGGGTTGGGGGGATTTCATAAAATTTGGCATAAGAAGAGAAACTTTTGAATGGAGGAAATGGAATTTATCATGAAATTTCCTTTTTTTTTCTTTTTTTTTCTCTTCTAATAAAAACCCAAAATGTATATGGTTTAGGAGTAATGAATTTTATCCTCTTACTCCATGCCATATAATCTTTTAAATGATTTTTGGGTGCATATGTTTAGGGAATAATGAATTTTATCCTCTTATTCCCATGACATATGATCTTTTAATACAATTTTTTTTTATGCCATCAAAGGGGGTAGGGTGGAGAAAAGATTTCTAGCTTATAAATTAATTTATTTTGAGAGCAAATTTTAGTAATTTAAACTTTCCTAAGATTTAAAAAGCTTGAGGTAGAAATAAATAAAATCTAAAGGTGTTTTAAGCAAGATTACTAAAAATTTGTAACTATTTAAAATAAAAGAGAAGAAGTGCTAAAGAAATATCTCTAATCAAATTAAAATCATAAAATATTTCTTAACACTAAATCACTTAATCAAAAATTAGATTTAGCAAACCATGATAGAATAAATGATTAGCAAAAATATAAATGCTTATAAATAAACTCAAAATTGATTTTGGAAATAACAAAAACCAAAGTAAGGGCTTATTATATTTTTGGGATTTTTTCTAAGTTTTATGTACTAATGTTTTTGGAATTTTTTTATATTATCTTTTTTTTTTTTGGAATTTTATTTATAATAATATTATCTTTTGTTTTGGAAATTTTTAATATTATCTTTTTTTGGAAATTTTTTTTAGGATGAGAAATAAATACTAAAAATGCTAAACTTAAACTAATAAACCTAATTTTTTTGTTTGTAAATTAATTCTTGGACTTCCCAAGGTCTACCCGGTGAAGGGCTCGCAAGGTACTAGAGGCTATGATGGGAATTCAAGCCCAAAGCGTCCTTTCAAAGAATTAAAATTTTCAATTTTCTAATTTTTTTGAATATTTTTGGGTTTTCTAATAATTTTTTTTTTTGAAAAAGCTAATTTTTCTTTTGTAAAAGATAATAAAAAGGAAATAAACTATTTACAAAACTATGTACACAAATATTTTTGGAAATTTTTTTTTTTATTTTCAAAAAATTTTTTTTTTTTTGGAAATTTTCTACGATTCTATAATTTAAAAGAGAGGGAAATACACCCCCAAACTTAAAATTCAACATTGTCCCCAATGTTGAAAGCTAAGTATGGAGAATAACAAAATAGAAAAATATAAGAGCATGATTATGAAAGAAAGAGAGGAAAAGAAGTACGTCCCTGATTTGGAGACGGACGACCGTCACGATTACCTGCAAAAATTTCTTTCAAAACAATAAGGTAAAACACAAAATCAAAAGAAATAAAACATAAAAGTTACTTATTAATTTTTTTTTAAAATTTTTTTTTTTTGATAAGTTTTATAATGTTTTTGTGTTTTTAATATATATATATATATATATATATATATATTTTTTTTTATAAGAGAACAAGAAAAAAAAAAGATAAAAGTAATAGCGCTCTCTCTTTTCAAAATATCGACAATAATAACTCCCCGGCAACGGCGCCAAAAACTTGATAAGAAAAATTGAAAGTTCTGCAAAATCCTTTCTCGATGCGATAAGAATTCGACGGGCGCTTTCGAGGCGTCTCGCGAGTAATCCTACTTCGAGGAAGTAACCATTATCCTACCTGTCGAGATGATAAGAGTAATAGTCTTTCCTTTTTTTTGGAATATCGACGAAAATAAACGCGGCGGCGGCGGCACCGAAATCTAAAAAATAAATTGAAAAGAGAGGGAGAAAGTTTTTGCAAGTTTTTGCAAGTTTTTGCTAATGTGTAATCCAAACTACTCATTCGAAAAGGCAAGTATACCTTATCGCGTATAGCATAGGATATTTTAAAGAAAATATCAAGGTCGTATTGAAATCCGGGTTTGTCGATTACTTCTACTTCGAGAAAGCTAACTATTATTTTATCGGAAATAAAAGTTGATTAGAGCGGTAATTAAAATTAACTGAAAAGAGAACAACAAAAATAAAATAAAGAAGGCAAGACTAAATTAAGAGAAAGCAAGAGACTTTGCAAAAATGAAAGGAAGCTTAAAATTTCATTACCATAAAAAGAAAACATTACATGAAATGAAAACTAAGTTACATTGCATGAAAATAAAGCTAAACTACTTGCATGGAAGAGAAAAACAAGACATTAAAAAGGAAATAAGAGAATTACATAAAATTAAATCTAAACCTAAAACATGAAAAATAAGGAAAACTATACAAGAACAGCCCAAATGGGCAGGGGGAAGGGACTTGAATGCTGGAGGGGAACCTCTGAATTTATAGGGAAAATTTCCAGGTTACACGCCCTCGGTCACGGGCGTGACCTAGGGCGTGTAATACTTGTTCTGCACGGCTGCGACATCGGCGTGGGTCTTGCATGACTGTGTCGCGAAAAAGGACATTACACGCCCGTGTAACTTTGGTCACGGGCGTGTACCTGGGCGGCTTCATCAATGCAGCGTGGGCTTGAGATCGGCGCAGCAGCGAAAAGCGATCACGCGTGAAAAGTCACGGGCGTGACTCATGGGTCACGGGCGTGACTGGGGTCAACTCCATCAATGCGGCGTGGGCTTGAAATCGGCGCAGCAGGGAGCAGGGATCATGCGGGAAGTCACGGGCGTGACTCTTTGGTCACGGGCGTGACTTGGGTCAACTCCTCGACAGCATCTCCACGTCTCGTCGGTAGCCAGCTGGGAAGATTCTAAGATTACACGCCCTTGGTCACGGGCGTGACCTGGTGTCACGGGCGTGACCTGGGGCGTGTCTTGATGTGGACTAGCTCAATCTGCTCGGCAACACTTCTAGACTGATCTTAGTGTTACACGCCCTTGGTCACGGGCGTGACCTAGGGCGTGTACTATGGAATTTGTCCAAAAACACCAGAAAATCTGCAAAACAAAAATACAATTATATTTAGAACTAAAATTATTAAAGAAGTGATTTTTAACTAAAATATAAATAATATTTACAAAATTATATTAAACTTAACCTAAATACTTTAATTAAAATAAGCATAAATCCTACTTATCACACGACGAAGAAGAACCCTCCAAAGAAGAGGAGGAGAAGTCCAAGGAAGATGAATTCGTACCTCCAAGCGTGTTAAACTACTCCAAAAATCATCCAAAAGAGCTCATCATTGGGGAACCTTCCACTGGGGTGAGAACTCGATCCTCTCTTCATGAAACATTTTCAAATATTTGCTTTGTGTCTGAAATCGAACCTAAAAACATTTCCACTGCTTTAAATGACGAATTTTGGTTCTTGGCAATGAATGAAGAGTTAGGACAATTCGAAAGAAATAAAGTTTGGAATTTAGTAGAAAGACCATCTAATTATCCAATTATTGGAGTAAAATGGATTTTTAAAAATAAATTAGATGGTGAATCTAGGATTGTAAGAAATAAAGCACGCCTTGTTGCTCAAGGTTATTCTCAAATCGAGGGGGTAGATTTTGAAGAAACTTTTGCACCCGTTGCTCGCTTAGAATCTATACAAATATTTTTGGCATTTGCGAGTTTTAAACAAATAAAATTATTTCAAATGGATGTTAAAAGTGCTTTTTTAAACGGGTATATTAAAGAAGAAGTTTATGTAGAAAAAACCCCCCGGTTTCATAAATGCAAAATTTCCAAATCATGTGTACAAATTAGAAAAAGCGCTTTATGGTTTAAAACAAGCGCCCCGTGCATGGTATGATCGACTCATATCGTTTTTGTTAGAGCACGGTTATGTTATGGGATGTGCAGACAACACACTCTTCATTAAGCATAAAAATAACGAATTAATTATTCTATAAATATATGTTGATGATATCATTTTTGGAGCCACTAATGAAGAGTTGTGTAATTAAGTAGTCTTAATAATGAAAAATGAATTTGAAATGAGTCTTGTAGGAGAACTATCATATTTTCTTGGTTTTCAAATCTCACAAAGAACTGATGGTATTTTTATTTGTCAATCAAAATATGTTCACGATATGCTTAAACGATTTGGATTTGAAAATCTTAAACAAGCTTCCACTCCTATGAGTGCTTCTTTAAAACTAGGAAAAGATGAATCTGGAATTTCCATTGATCAAACACTATATAGAGGAATGATAGGATCTCTTCTTTATTTAAGTGCATCTAGACCAGATATAATGTTTGCCGTATGTTTATGTGCTCGCTTTCAAGCCGATCCAAAAGAATCTCATTTAAAAGCGGTAAAACCGATTTTTTGTTATCTAATAGGGTCATCTAAATTAGGATTATGGTACCCACACAATGACTCTTTCACGCTCCATGGCTATTCTGATTCGAACTACGCCGGGTGTTCACTAGATAGAAAAAGCACTAGCGGTACATGTCACTTTTTAGGACCCTCTTTAGTTGCTTGGTCTAGTAGAAAACAATCTTCGGTCGCACTCTCCACCACGGAAGCCGAATATATAGCACTTGGTAGTTGTTGTGCACAAGCGTTATGGATGAGCCAAACACTAGAGGACTTTGGATTTCATCTCAAAAACATAGATCTTAAATGTGACAACAAAAGTGCAATAGACCTCTCATATAATCCCGTACACCATTCTAGATCCAAACACATCGACGTTCATCATCATTTCATTAGGGATCACATTAAGAAAGAAAATGTAAAAGTAAGCTTCATTGGGACGGACTCTCAACTTGCTAACATATTTACTAAACCCCTTCCTGATGCAAGATTTTGATTATTACGACTTGAATTAGGTGTCCTAGATATTTCAAGTTAAAACATGCTCACAAATAAAATTTTCTTCATTTTTAACCATCCAAAACATCTCCTAAAAATCTGCAACTTCACCATGGAACTACTATTGGGACACTTAATCAAGATCCAAAATTAAAATTTCCAAAATCCTAAAAAATCGTTCACTGTCTCCCGCGCTAGCGCTACCGCAGGCGCTAGCGTCCATGTTCATTTTTCTGTGATTTTAAAATTTTGAAAAAATTCTAAAAATGTATTAATCTATATTTGCTGCTTAGTTTTGCACTTCTGTGTTTCTTTGTTTTTTGAAAAATCAAATACAAAACTACAAAAACCAAATTACAAAAAATATGTTTTTCTTTTTCGCTTGTGTTGTTTCCTTTGTTTAAAGTTCATCTTTATGCAAAAATCAAATATAAAATTTACAAAAGCAAAAATTACAAAAATATGCTTTTATTTGCTAAAATCAAATACAAAAATATAAAACTATAAAAAAAAACTGTATAATTTTTGTGAAAAATCAAGCATGATTTAATCTATTATTTAGAAATTCTATAATGTTGCAATTTATCTTTTCAAACTACTTTGGACATTGTCTTTCTTCATGCTTTGATATATCTAATCAAATGTGCATCAATTATAGTTTAAAAGTTGTGTAGGATCAAGCTTAGCATGCCTCTAAGTATGAGAAATGTTTTATGTTTGATAATGATATTTATTCACTCACCTTTTTTTTGGCATTGTCTACCTATGTATTTAATCTAAGAATGCTTGTGTCTGTTTTGTATTAGTACAATGGATTAAAATTGCACAAGTATCTTACCTACACTCCTTATTTTGCACTCTTACAAATTAAGAAAAGTGGTTATGTTTTTCATAAATTCTATTGATTTGCAAAACAAGTGTATTCGGAGAACTTTGCACAAAACAAAATTATAAAATAAATGACAAAGATAATTAACTCCACCAAGCACTACTTGAACCTCCTGATAAGTCTTAATAAGTATTGTGAGGTTGAGCACCTTGGAAAGAATAGTAAAGTGTCTTGTGCAAATCAAATCCTTCTTTCAAAAATAAAAAAAACCACTTACTCTTGAGTACACCGGATCACTAGTTTCAATATTAAATTTAAATATGTGATCCCCCAAGCACTACTTTGCACCCTGATAAGTCTTGATGAGCATTGTGTGTGCAGAGCACCTTGGTAGTTGTACTTTTTATTGTGCATTAAAGTGTGTGGAAGTAATCTTATTTGTGTTTTATTGTGCTCGTACTTTACATATATCTGGTATTTTTGATTAAAACATTTGGTTACATTACTCAAAAATACACTTATGTGCACATCATTATCTTCCATAACACTTCTTCTCATGAGCATTGGATCTTAATGCTAATTCTATATTACTTTTTATTTATGAAATGCACTAGATAACCTAGCATGTGTTCTGCAATGTTTTGTATGTTTTTGAAATTATGAATTAAAGTAACATTGTGGTAATCTCTTTTTGATAAACATTATTTCATGCTTGGTTATTATCAAATTTAAAGATCTAATTAAAAAATGATTTACAAAAACATCATCTTTTGTGAACTTTGACTCATATTTTTTTTGGATTATCATTACTATTTGATGTTTTTTTTATTGCTATAAGTCTTCCGCATCTTAACCATATAAGTGTTTTACCTTGCGCTTTCATGCTGACTTAATATCTTGTATTCTTTGCATCATCACTTATTCTTAAAAATTCCTATCTTTCATTTAGTGATAAATTTACTTGGAACACTTTTTATTGGTTACTTCAAACATAAAAATCTTTTATGCTAAAGACTCTGAAAATGCTCATAACTCTGATCTATTTTAATGAAAAACAATTCTAAAACTCCTTATCATTTACTTAAAAAGCTCGATCATGCATTCTCTTTTATTTACACATTTTTTAGTACTTTATTTCCCTACCCACTTTTGCTAATAACAAAGGGGGAGAACTAACATGATAAATATAACCCGCTATCAAAAACCCAACATGACAAATTAAGATGATAGCTTACATATTAGGGGAGCATTCACTTAGGGGGAGCATGTATTTAGGGGGAGCAATTCTAAATGCTAAAATCAATAATTATCCTAAGTCATCACTCACACACACACTTTCATCATGCTTATTTATTAATGCTTTGATTTATCATTAATGAATTTGTTAGTATCAAAAGGGGGAGTTTGTTGGAACATGGTCTTCCGCATCTCCTAGGTTTGAGAATAACAAATTCTATGTGTATTTGATCTTGTGTGTTTAAGCGTGCAGGAAATCAAAGTCCACATGACTCAAGGATGGCTGTCCCCAAAATTGAGGCCAGAATTCCAACATGGCCACTAGCGTCGGCGGTAGCGATAGCGCCCAGCGCTAGCGATGATTAGCGCGATTCCGGCAGTATTTTTAGAAGGAGCTAGCGCCCGGCGGTAGCTATAGCGCCGGCGGTAGCATGGCGCACAAGAGGTATAGAGCAAATTGTTGTCGCGGATTGAAGATCCTGCCGCGCAAAATGTTACTTAATCAGGGATAGCGCCGGTGGTAGCAACTAGCGATGGCGGTAGCATGGCTCACAAGAGGCATAGAGCAAAATGTTGCCGCAGATAGAAGATCCTGCCGCGCAAAATGTTACTTAATCAAGGATAGAGCCGGCGGTAGCGCTTTGGCTATAAAAGGACCCCCTCTCCTCTTGTTTTCCATACACCTATTGCATACACCTCAGAGAGAGAGTGCTAGAATTCCAGAGGCTTGTCTTGGCCAAAATTTGAGGTCCCAGCGAAGCTCTGCCAATTTTTGAAGGGGAATTCCATCACGCCGAATCAAGACGAAGTCCGCTTCGACAAACGCTGATTCTACAGCGGATCTTCGCCTCCATCTTCAGAAGTTCATCTTAAGGGAAGTTTTATTATTTTATTTATCTTTCTTTGTAAACGGTAGTGAAATCGCCTCGTGTTGGCGACTAGGTCTGGGGTAGGACGTAGGGCTGAAATTCGCCTCGTGTTGGCGACTAGATCTAGGCTAGGTCTAGGGGGTGCTCGAGGCCACATCCGGGGAAGGATTGGCTAGAGCGGCTTGAGGCCGAATCCGGGAAGGAGAAGGCTAGGGCCACCGGTTCGTGGGGAAGCGAGTCGGGATAGAAAATGAAAAGATCTTTCATTATTCGCCTCCGATCTCTAGCGCCATTGAGATCAAGTTTTGTAAAACTTATTTAATATCAATAAAGCTTTTCTCTCTTTTTGTTTTACTTGACTTCTTGTTTTAATATTGCAATATTCCAAAGTTTTTCTAAATAAAATCTAAAGTTTTTCAAAAACCCTTATTCACCCCCCTCCCCTCTAAGGGCGCCGACCGATCCAACAGTATGCTATATCGATTAGTCTATGCCAATGCATGTCATTTTCCGGTAGAACTAGAACATCGCGCTTATTGGACTTTAAAATTTTTAAATCATGATTTAACCTTAGCCTCTGAACTTATAAAATTTCAACTGAACGAATTAGATGAATTGCGTGCAAATACCTATGAAAATAGTAAATTTTATAAGGAGCGCCCTAAGTTTTATCATGACAAAATCTTAAGTTTCCAAAAACTTTTTCACAGGACGATCTTATCCTTCTTTATAATTCACTTCTTAGGCTTTTCCCGGGTAAGTTAAAATCCCGATGGTCCGGAGCCTTTGTCGTCATGGAGGTTTGGCCATATGGGACCGTCCTTATTTCACACCTAGAAAAAGGCTCCTTTAAGGTTAATAGGCATCGTTTGAAATTGTATTGTTGCAGCGATAATCGGAATGCAAAAAATGAATCTTTCAACCTTCTGCACTTATAAGTTCACAACCAATTATGTCAAGCTATGAGACATTAAAGAAACCACTTATGTGAGGCACCCCATCGTTATCTATTATCTAGGAACCGTAGATTTTTTGGTTCATCACATTCATGCCTTTACAATTCATGTACTTTTGTTTGTTTTGTAGTTTTTAACATTTTTTACAGGTTTTGTTGTGGCCTCCCCGAACTCCAATCAGGGACGCTTCTTTTCCCCCTCCTTTAATTTCGGCTTCGCCTTGTTTTCACTTTCTTATGTCTGCACTTCTTCTTTCCTTCTGTTTTCTATTTTGGTCCTTTATACTTAGCTTTAAACATTGTGAGAATGTTTAACTTTAAGTATGTGGGTGTAGTGTAGTTTCTTAAGCTTTGTCAACCTTAAACATTAGAAAAATAAAAAAAACTATCAAATTAGAAAATTTCAATATATATATATAATCCCAAAACTTCAAAGAAAAAAATTTCTTTTATTTCCTTTCGTTTTAGCACAAACAAAAATCACAATTATTTTGGAAAATTTCTAAAACAAAAAAAATAGAAAAATAGAAAATCTATAAAAAAATTAGAAATTTGAAAAATCTAATTTCTTCGAAAGGGAGGTTTGGTATGTCATCTCATCATATCTCCTAGTACCTGTGAGAGTCCTTCAGAGGGTATACCTCAGGAAGACCTAGAATTAATAAAAAAAATTAAGATTATTAACATAGGTTCATTTTATTTTCTTATTTTTAATTTTCAAAAAAAGATCATATTCAAAAATTTCAAGAAAAATAAAAAATATCCTTCGAAAAAAATCCAAAAAAATAAAAAAAAAAATCACCTACATAGCTTTTTTGTTGTATCCAATTATTAATTTTGAGAATATTTATAAGCATTTTTATGTTTTTAATTTGATAATATATTTTGTTTTAACATAGTTTGTATGATTTAAATTTTATATAATTTAGTTTTAAGGATTTTTTTTATTCTTTTATTTTTATTTGAGAATTTATTTAGCATTACTTCTCCTTTTAGTTTAAGTAGCTTCATTTTGTAGTAGATTGGCTAAACATCCTTAGATTTTTATTATGTCTACTTCTAGCTTTTAGAATTCTAGGAAATTTCACTCTATTAGAATTTGCTTTAAAATAGTTTAGTTTATAAGCTAGAAATATTTCTTTGTCCATTTACCCTACCCCTATATTTGGGACCAAAAATATACCAAGTCCACACTTGTTCAAGCTGAAGGACGAAGGGGGGGGGGGGGGGGGGGGGGGGGGGGGGGGGGTAATTGTTGAGTAGCCGGTTACTTTGATCCATGAGTGAGGGAGTGAGAGAGTGAGAAAAGAGATGACCGCGAGCAAGCGACGAGCCCAGATCTTCCCGCCGCACCGAATGCCTCTCTTTTGATGGGCGATGCTACCGATATAAAGTTGTGTTATAACTGAGATTACATTAAGGTACATGGAAAAATAGCACAAGACTTGAAGAAGAGAGCTGACAGTCAGGAGAGAGATAGTTGGAGTTGGTGAGGTCATTGAGGGTTGAAGGAGACGCCTGGAGGAGACCACTGAGATCGCCTGGAAAAAGCTTGAGACCGTCTGGAAGGGTTTCAATTCGCCTGGAAGTGGATGAGGGAGACCGCCTGCGCGAGACAGCTTGAGGTTGCACGATCTTAAAACTTGAGACCGCTCAGGCGATAAGCTGGAGCTTGGAGTCCTCCAAAAGTCCTCTTTTCTGGTACCCCTGCCCCTCTATTTATAGACGCGGGGCCTACCCAAATGTTCAGGTCCAAGAATGATGGGATGCCCTGGGTTCACGCGAGCGTGCGGTCGCGCGGACTTGCTAGATGATAACCGCCTATGCCTTGGAGGATTTGCCAAAGATGATATAGGCGGTCTGGGTGGTCTACGAAAATGGTGACCATCGGTCGCTAGTTGTTGAGATCGTTTGGACCGATGAGACCATCAGGGACATGTTGAGACCGTCAGGGACATGTGTTCAATTTTTGAAGTGGAAGTGGAGTGTCTTGGCAGTCTGTCTATGGAGACCGCAGAGACCGTGCAAACTGGTGATCTGGTATGGTGATCTGGCTTTGGGTTAGCGCGTCTCTAGTGTTGGCAAAATGTTGTGGTTTGCCAGTTGTACCCAAGTGTTCCTATTCTAGTTGAGACCGGGCGGTCTTGCACTGGAGATTGCTCCGGCGGTCTGCTGTGGCTCCGATCTAATTTGAGACCAGACGGGTTGTATGAGCTCGATTCTGTCGGTCTACTCTTGATCGGTCAGATGCTCATATGTCTCTATTCTTATAAGAGACCGGGCGGTCTACCGGGTTGTTCTTGGCAAGCTGTCTTACTTGGACAATTTTTCTTGTGTAATAAAGTCTTTTGGAGACCGCGCGGTCTATTTTTTGGAGACCGCATCTTCCAATAAGGAAGGTGATCATATCCCTCATGGGTGGTGACGACATCCATTCATTTGCCTATAAATAAGGGTGCAGGGCCAGCTATTCGTATGCAAGAACTGTAAGAACTAAAGTTGGTTTGATTGTGCCAGTCTCATTTTGAGGTCGCGCGGTTTGAGGTTGTTGTCCGGTTTGTTGTGTTCGCAGGTTAGCGGCCAGCAATCTACCGTCAGCATTCTACCTTCTTTCCATCTTTGAATAAACCAGCTCGCTAGCGGTCTCATCTGGGCAAACTGTGTTTTGAAGTTCTTGGTCTTTTGTAGCGGACACAGTTGATCAGGCGACCTTAAGCAATCAGGCGATCTTGAGTTGCGGTCTTGCATCAGTGAGCAGTTCTTCATCTTGTGTTCGCGGGTTACTTCTGTGATCTTGAGGCCGTGCGGTCTGAGCGATCAAGAAGTGCGGACAGCTTTGTTTTCAGCAATTCAATAAGGAGCAGATTGAGCGGTCTGTGATTGGCGGTCTGGCAGTTTGCAGGTTAGCGACCAGAACTGTTTGCGCGGTCTCAGGGAAGCCGGCAATCCTGCTGAGTTAGAGCGGTCTGGGGCGGTCTCAGTTTTCTGTTCGCCGGATGCTTGTGTTACTTGTTCTTCTCATCTAAGTGTTCTCTTATAAATCATGTCTCGCCGTATATGTAATGCATTGTAATAAGATAATAGTCAATTGAGATTCTCTTGTCCTTCATTATCACTGGTTAACTGAATTGAATTGAAGTCTTTCGCTGCTGTCTTCGATCCATCTCTGAAATTTTAACATGGTATCAGAGGCAGGTTTGAAGCAGTGATCTGCCACAGAATCTTGCTTCAGTCTCTGGAAGGTTGTTAACCAGTGTGATAGAAATGGAAGGAGGTTATACAAGAGGTCTTGGAATTGAGCTTCTTACGCAGACTAACTTCAAGAAGTTGAAGTCGTGCATGGAGAGCTATCTTCTTGGCAAAGACTTATGGGAGGTAGTCGGAGGAGATGATAGACAAGCTGTTGTAGCTGCTGAAGGGAATGTTGAGCAGATGAAAGCTTGGAAGAGAACAAATGCTAAGGCAAAGTTCACTTTAAAGTGTGCTATCATTCCAGAGTTGTTTGACCACATAATTGGATGTAGGTCAGCTGCTGAAATTTGGACAGCCTTGGATGGCTTATTCAACAAGAAGAACGTAGCTCGGCTAAAGTTTCTTGAAAATGTGTTAGCGAAAAAAATATAGGGAGATTTGTCCATTTCAACTTTCTTCTTGAAGATTATGAACCTGTGCGCGGAGATATCAGTTTTGGACCCGGATGAACCTATTTCAGAAGTGAGGTTGAAAAGGCACATAATCTGCGGCTTGCGGAGGGAGTATGTGGCCTTTGTCACTTCTGTTCAAGGTTGGGCCAATCAGGCATCGTTTCTTGAGCTGGAAAACTTGCTGGCTTCGCAAGAGAGCTTGGCAAAGCAAGTGCTGGGATATCTATCTCTAGAGGTGTAAGCGAGGTTCTATATTCAGGCAAGAAGAAGAAGTCATCTGTTAGCGATGGACCTTCATCTTCATATCAGCAAGAGAGGAGTAATACTCCTTAGCGTGATGGAAAGAAGAAGGAAGGACCAAGAGCTACAGGTGCAATCAGCTTGGTCATTTCAAGAGAGACTGTAAAGTCAATCTTCAGCCAGGGCATGCTGCAGGGAGAGAAGAGGTGGCTTCCAATGCAGGTGATAGGTGGAATGATGGAGCTTGTATGACGGGCAATTGTGTTCGGGCTTTGGCATTTATCAACTATCAAGATGATTGGATTCTGGACTCGGGTTGTGGTCATCACCTAACCGGAGATGAGTCAAAGTTCACTTCTTTGCAAGCATACTCAGGTAAAGATGCTTTCATTACTGCTGATGATACTATACATATTGTTGAGAAGGAGGGTGTAGTTTCTTTGAATGGAGATAGAGGTCCACTCGCGTTGAAGAGTGTCTATCATGTTCCGGGGATGAAGAAAAACCTCTTCTCGGTGACCAACACTACTGATGCTGGCTATCACATTCTATTTGGTCCAACATAAGTGTAGTTTCTTCAAAACGTGTGAGCGGTGAAGGCTAAAGTCACGCATGTTGTAAAAGGGTGAAGGACTTATTTGTGATATCTACAAGCTCCTATGTTGATAAGATGAGGACTAATGATAGTGTTGTTATCTGGCATGAAATACTTGGACAAGTTGGGATGTATAAGTTGAAAGCTATAGCGGTGAGAGGCCTTGTGAGAGGTCTGCCTAGTTTTTCATCCTTCGGTGAAGGTCATGTTTATGCAGGTTGCCAATATGGTAAGGCTCATCGCCTTCCATTCGACAAATCACAAAGCAGATGCAAAGCACCATTGGAGTGTATTCAGGGTGATCTGTTTGGACCTACCACAACTGTCAGTCTTGGATGTAGCAGGTATATGCTAGTCTTGATTGATGACTTCACTAGATATACTTAGGTATATTTTCTGAAGGACAAGTTGGAAGCCTTTGAAAAGTTTGTGGAGTTCAAGGAGCTAGTGGAAGGTCGGCTTAACCTGTGGATCAAGAAGTTCAGAAACGACAATGGAGGGGAGTTCACCTCAAATGTATTCTTCAACTTCTGCAGAAAGCATGACATCTAGAGAGAGCTCTCTTGTCCTCACACTCCATAACAGAACGGAGTTGTCGAGGGAAAGATCCATCATCTGACGGAGACATGCAAATGTTAGCTTTATGCCAAGAGTATCCCAAAGTCTTTCTGGGCAGAGAGAATGTCTTAGGCCACTTATGTCATCAATCAGATTTCTCTTCATCCAATCAACATGAAGACCCCTCATGATTTGATGTTCAAGATAAAGCCTATGGTGGAACACCTTTGAGTGTTCGGATCTACCTGCTACGTGCATGTTTCTGATGCCCTTAGAACGAAGCTAGATGCGAAAGCAAGGAAGCTAATCTTCGTCGGTTATGAATACCGAAAAAAGGGTTCGAGATGCATGGATCTAGAGACACAGAGAGCTGTGGTCTCAAGGGATGTGGTATTTGATTAATTTACATCATACTAGGGTAGCTCTTCTGTTGAGTTATTAGAAGGCAGATCAGATGGAGGACTTGAAGAAGCTACTAAGGAGGTTCCGGTGGAGTTTCCTGTTTCTCCAGGTGCTCTAGTTGCTTCTAGCTCAGGGTCAGGTGCTTCAGGTTCTGGAAGCAGGGGGGGGGCGATTCTCCTGTCTACCTGAAAGGAGAGCTACTCCAGAACAAGAAGCTGAAGAGGTGGTTCAAAGTAAAGCTCTGAGGAGGTCCAAAAGGACCATCATTCCACGATATTGGTATACTGGGCGAAATTTGGAGAGCTTCGTCTCATGTTTCTTCGCAGGTCCCTTAGATGAGAGAGAGCCATCTTGCTTTGAAAATGTCGTTGGAGTCAAGGAGTGGGAAGATGCCATGGAAGAAGAGATGGCTGCCCTCAGGAAGAATCAGAATTGGGACTTGGTGCCTAAGGTTGAGGGTGTTACTCCAGTGACTTGCAAGTGTGTTTTCAAGTTAAAGAAGAAGGATGATGGTAGCATTAAGAGATACAAGGCTCACCTTGTAGCTCAAGGTTTCTCTCAGATGTATGGGGAGGATTATGAAGAAACCTTCAGCCCTGTTGCCAAGATGACTTCAATTCGGGTGGTGATCGCAGTGGCAGCTTGCCAACGATGGAAAATTTGGCAACTCGACGTGAAGAATGTGTTCCTTTACGGAGAGATTGAAAAGGACATTTTCATGGATCAGCCACCTGATTATCTTTCTAAAGTCTACCCAAGACATGTGTGCAAGCTCAAGAAGGCTCTTACGGCTTGAAGCAGGTGCCTCAGGCGTGGTTTGGCAAGATAGCAGAATACGTCCAGTTCTGTGGTTACTTTTCTTCTGATTCAGATTCAGCATGTTTGTAGAGAAGATGGGGGAGCTTTAGGTCTTGGTGTTGCTATATGTTGACGATATGATTGTCACGGGAAATTCTGAAGTGGAGGTAGCTAGACTTCGTGCTGAGTTAGCTATCAGATTTGAGATGAAGGACTTGGGTGAGCTCCACCATTTCCTTGGACTCAAAGTGGAGAGGAAAGAGGGCGGTATGCTTGTATCACAGAAAGGCTATGCATAATGAATTGTGAAGCGATTCGGCATGGAAGGAGGGGAAGAGCAACTCTACTCCACTAGAGGTTGGTATGACACTTCGACGTGATGAGGGGAAGGTTCTTTCTGATCCTTTAGTGTTCCGGGATTTGGTCGGAAGTCTGATATACTTGACAATCACAAGGCCAGATATCTCTTATGTAGTTGGCCGAGTGAATCGGTTTATGGCAGAGCCTCGGAAACCTCATCTTTTGGTGGCTAAGAGTATTCTGAAGTATGTAAAGTCCACCTAAGATTTGGGTCTCTTCTATGGGAAGCACTCAAGATTTTGCTTGCATGTATATATGGATGCTAATTTTGGAGGAGATTCAGATGATCGGAGATCGACTTCTGGATATGTCCTTATGACAGGCTCAACAGCTATATCATGGTGCAGCAAGAAGCAAGATTCTGTGTCTGTCTCTACCACAGAAGCGGAGTACAAAGCTTCGGCTTGGTAGCTCAGGAAGCCATCTGGCTTAGGAGGCTTGTGGAGGACATTCATAAGGAGGTGCGAGATCCTACTCTGCTTCGGGGTGACAATGAGAGTGCCCTCAAACTGGTGAACAATCCAGTTTGTCATGCGCGAACCAAGCATATAGAGATTCAACATCATTTTATTCGGGAGAAGGTGTTGGAGGGATCTCTTATGGTTGAGCATGTGTAGAGCAAGGATAATGTTGCAGACATACTTATGACACAGTTGTCGAAGGGACCATTTGATCGGTAGATGAGTTTACTTGGGTTGACTTTCACTTCCCACTTCAAGGGGGAGTGTTAAATTTTTTGAAGTGGAAGTGGAGTGTCCGGGCGGTCTGACTATGGAGACAGCAGAGACTGCACGAACTGGCGATCTATCTTTGGGTTTGCGCATCTTTAGTGTTGGCGAACTATTGTGGTTTGCCAGTTGGGCCCAAGTGTTCCTGTACTGGTTGAGATCGGGCGGTCTTGTACTGGAGATTGCACTGGCGGTCTGCCGTACCTCCAATCTTATAAGAGACTAGGCGGGTTGTATGAGCTCAGTTCTAGCGCTCTGCTCTTGATTAGTCAGATGCTCATATGTCTTTGTTCTTATAAGAGATCGGGCGGTCTGCCGGGTTGTTTATGGCAAGCTGTCTTACTTGGACAGTTTTGCTTGTGTAATAAGGTCTTATGGAGACCGCGCGGTCTGTTTTTTGGAGACCGCATCTTCTAATAAGGAAGGTGATCGTATCCCTCATGGGCGGTGATGACATCCGTTAATTTGCCTATAAATAGGGGTGCAGGGCCAGCCATTTGTATGCAAGAACTGTAAGAACTAAAGATGGTTTGATTGTGCCGATCTCATTTCGAGGTCGCACAGTCTGAGGTTGTTGACTGATTTATTGTGTTCGCAGGTTAGCGCCCAGCGATCTACCGTTAGCATTCTTCCTTCTTTCCAGCTTTGAATAAACCAGCTCGTCAGTGGTCTCGTCTGGGCAAACTGTGTTTTGGAGTTCTTGGTCTGTTTGCAGCAGACTCAGTTGATCTGGCGACCTTAAGCGGCCAGGCGTTCTTGAGTTGTGGTCATGCAGCAGTGAACAGTTCTTCATCTTGTTTTCATGGGTTACATCTGTGACCTTGAGATCGCGCGGTCTAGGCGATCAAGAAGTGCGAACAACTTTGTTTTCAGTAGTTTAATAAGGAGCAGATTGAGCGGCTTGTGATTCGTGGTCTGGAAGTTTGCAGGTCAACAACCAGAACTGTTCGCGGGGTCTCATTGAAGCCGGCGATCTTGCTGAGTTCGAGCGGTCTGGGCGGTCTCAGTTTTCTGTTCGTTAGATGCTTGTGTTGCTTGTTCTTCTCATCTAATAGTTTCTCTTATAAATCATGTCTCGCCATCTATGTAACACGTTGTAATAAGATAGTAGTCAATTGAGATTCTCTTGTCCTTCATTGTCACTGGTTAAATGATTTGAATTGCATTGAAGTCTTCCGTTGTTGTCTTCGATCCATCTCCAAAATTTTAACACTGAGGCCATCCAAGCATGCTGAGATCGTCGGGCAAGTTAAGATCGACGGGCAGGCTGAGGCCGCTGGGCAGGCTAAGGCCGCCCGACAGGCTTAGGTATCCTAGCAGGTTGAGGGCCGTCGGGTAGGCTGAGGCCGCCGAGTAGGCCGAGGCTCCCGGGTAGGCTGAGGCCCCCGGGCTAGGCTGAGGCCCCCGGGCAGGCTGAGGCCGCTAGGTTGGCTGAGGCCGCCGGGCAGGCTGAAGCCCCGGGGCAGGCTGAGGCCCCCAGGCAGGATGAGGCCCCCGGGCAGGATGAGGCCCCCGGGAAGGCTGAGGCCCCCGGGAAGGCTGACGCCGCCGGGCAGGCTAAGACCGACGGGAAGGCTGAGACCACCGGGCAGACTGAGACCGGCCGGATAGGTTGAGATAGCTATGCTGGATGAGACCATCGGGAAGCCTGAAATCGCAACGCAGGCTGAGACCGTCGGGCAGGCTGAGACTGCCGGGCAGGCTGAGACTTCCCGGGAGACCGCTCGGGTTTGCTGAGACTACCCGGGTAGGCTGAGACCGCCCGAGTTGCTGAGACCCGCCCGGTACGTGCTGTGGTCGCCTTGTGTGGGATTGTCGATTTCTGGGTAAACATGAACCCCACAATTTTTCAAATTTTGAAAAAACTTTGAAAAAATAAAACATAACCACGAGAATCGTGATCCATCTTCTCTGTCATAACAGAACATGTGTAAACGGAGTACAAGTACCTGCTTGTCTCAACCGGTATAAAAGAAACATAGAACGCGAGTACTTGAAAAGAGCTACTGAACACCTGCTTTTCTCCGCAAAAGAGTAATCAGAGCAGGTATAAAAGAAACATAGAACGCGAGTACCCGAAGAGAACTCGCGAGCACCTGCTTATCTCTGCAAAAGAGTAGTCAAAGAAGGTATAAAGGAAACACAAAATGCGAATAATTGAAGAGAACACGCGAGCACCTGCTTATCTCCGCAAAAGAGTAGTCAGAGCAGGTATAAAAGAAATATATAATGTGAGTACCTGAAGAGAACTCGCGAGCACCTGTTTCTATCTGTAAAAGATATAAGAACAAGTATATATATATAAGATTATATATTTAAAGAGAGGTTATGCATCTGTAGTAGCCTGTTGATATCTTATTTCTTCCTGTCCTAGAAGAGGCAAGAGTTAAACATTCATAAAATAAACATTATGAGTCTTCAAGAAGATTTGTTGACATTTCCTTCATCCTTATGCTTTAAAAAGCATAGGTAACAATCATTTGATTTATAGAAGAGATATGAACACCCGTTCACAGCTACTTTCTTGGTGTTTGATAGAATGATATCTCTATTAAGAAGAAATGAGGTAACACCCATGTTTGTGGAAGGAGAAGACTGATCATTTTGACATCCTCATATTCACATTCTCTTAGAACAATGATCGTGATGTCGATATGGCTATATAATTTTTGACTTGCCGATGATAATGTTACTAATGATATTATGTCAACTGATGCCAAGAGAACTCAACTAGGTATGTGACTTGAGGAATCCAAAGTTATAAATAGACTAACCAGGAATCTGAGATAGAAAAAATAGGAATCTAGAAATCCATAAATCCTGAAATGATATGTACGGAATTTACGGTACCTGAAAAATTAGTACCCAACAAATAACTACATAATTATTTGGTAGTGTATAGTGGTACATACTAAAATTAGTCTGTTTCTCTTGCAAGTAATATCACATCAACTTAACATCAGTTGTTGGTATTCTATCACAACCAATCTATTGTCAAATGGAATCATCTTCATTCAAGCAAAGCAAGTTGATTAACTCGACAGAAAAATCATGGCAATTGATGACAATCAATCACAGAGAAATATATATATATATATATATATATATATATAGAGAGAGAGAGAGAGGGGGGGGGGGGGGGGGGGGGGGGGGGGGGGGGGGGGGGGGGGGGGGGGGGGGGGGGGGGGGGGGGGGGTTTGGGTTAACCAACTGCACATCTGCGAATAATTCGAGTGAGATTTTGTCTTGGTGGGTTTGGCGATCCAAAATATTAATAAGAGGTGGTATATCCACCCATCAAATCAAACAATAGAGGTGGTAATTCCATCCTTCACTTCCAACAACAGAGGTACTATTTCCATCACTCACATCCACACATTTTAGGAGTATTAATGTAAGGAAGCAGGGAGTAATGTAATGAAAAAAAGCTTAAGAAGTAATTGAATAAATGTATGCGGTGAAGGATACGGTAGTGAATATGGATATGCTGCCCGATAAATCTGACTGCTGAGAAGGTCTTCGTGATGATAGTTGCTGGTAGGACTTCGTTACTGCTATACTTATTACAAGTAAAGCTAGAAAAGAAATGATGTAGAAAAACACCAAACAAATGGGGGGTATATGAAATAAGAAACAAAATGTTATTCTATCTCATCTCTACCCTATGCACTTCTTTTACTGAGTAGGAACTCTTTGCTTGAAACTTTGCTTCTGCTGGAGGAAAGATCATCATATTATTGAGTAAGATAATCTTGTAACTTTTCCGCTTTCCATAGTTTATTTACCAGCTTCCGAAGAGCTCGACAACATTCTGTATCATGACCAATGTCTAAATGATATTTGTAGAAGAGGTTACCAATACAATAGCTTGTGATCTCATACAGCGAGGAATTCTAAATTCTGGCATATCTTGAATAATCAAAAGAACATCTTCCAATGAAATATTAAGCTGAGAATACTTTTCTTGATAATTTTTGAATTCAAGTGTTCTTGGATTATAAGACTGAATAGGACAAGCTTCCGCAAATTAGGTGATTCATCTTGCTGCAGGAGTTGAGTATAAGTATTCTAGGAAAAGGAGTAAGATCTGATGTCATAATCTTGCGGAATATTTTGTGAAGAAGATAGATGTTGGTGATATGAATTCCATTGTCGTTGTTGGGTCATCTGACTTAGAGAAGAAACAAAATGAGGATTTACTACCGCTACTTCAATAAACTGATTTGCTATGCTGATAAGATGTCCATAAGTCTTGTGTTCATTTTGGCTGATTTCAAATTTTAGAAGACCTTGTAATCCGTGTATTAAGGCAATTTTATACAAGTCTTGATTAACATCAACAATTTCAAGTATTTCCTTTTAATTTGGAACCTGTCAATGAATTGATCAAGAGTCTCATTATCCCCTTGCTTGATCTGAAAAAGAGATGTTGGACCTCTCTTCCGCTTTCTTGATGTAGCAAACCTCGAGAGAAGTGCTCTTCGAAGATCCATAAAGTAGATAATTGATTTATGTGGCAACTTATAGAACCATTCTATAGTTTGACCGTCAAAGTCATGACAAGAAGCTTGCACCTGATGCTATCTGATATCGCTCTTAACGTAATAGCTGACTGAAAGGCTTGAAGATAGGAGACTGATCTTCTCCCCCTAAGAAGGTTGGCAGGAGGGTTCTCTATACCTTTAGGAGCAGGTTCCCA
>JAWHQI010001652.1:0-63492 GCA_033032865.1 Dactylorhiza incarnata
ATGTTTCTTGTTTTCTACTGATTGATTTAGGGTCAATTATCAAAACCCAATAGATTTAACCTGCAACAGATTTAGTTAGGATTATAATAATCTAATCACAAAAGAACCTTGCCCAAATTAAAGAAGGGACAAAAAACTGCCAAAAACTGAAACCGCACCGAATCGAAATTACACTGCACGGTTTCGATTCGGTGCAGTTTTGGTCTTTCAAAAACCGCACCCATACGGTGCGGTTTTGGTTTAGGCTCAAACCACACCGAACTGCACTGCTTGCATGCTAGAACCAGTTGCACCACATTAGGATTTCTGTTGTGACATCTTGTTGTTCATTAGCTTGTGTGCATGCTTGTAGCTCCAATTACATATGTCATGTGCTTGCATTCATTCATCTAGGATTAGGTCATCGCGAGTCAGTCACATGTAGATTTGCCCTACGTCACTTTGCTACTAAACATGCTAGTGTATAGGATTTAGTCATCCTGCATCTGAAATTGCATGCATTAGTCATATGGTTAGGTCAGTCGGTATAGCTCCTTTTGACATTTCAATAATATATCAATCTAAGAAGCATGTTGATCTTTTAAACTAACTAATTCATTATAGGACATTATCATTTGCAACATCATTTGTTGAGTATGTGCATAATTACATAAATAGATTCTATGGAAACTTACATTGAAGTATGAAGACTATAAGAATACAGCCGATCAACGCAGCCACCCCCATCAAATTTAAGATCGTGCTTGTGAATGTAAGGCCAAAAAAGTTGCCCACTGACAACATTAAAAAGCTAACCAACAAAGAATTAACCCATAAAATAGGAAAATTAATAATAATGCTTTCGAACTTAATATACGTGACCGAATCGAAATTGCACTGCACGGTTTCGATTCGGTGCAGTTTTGGTCTTTCAAAAATCGCACCCATATGGTGCGATTTTGGTTTAGGCTCAAACCACAACGAACCGCACCGCTTGCATGCCTAGAACCAGTTGCACCACATTAGGATTTCTGTTGTGACATCTTGTTGTTCATTAGCTTGTGTGCATGCTTGTAGCTCCAATTACATATGTCATGTGCTTGCATTCATTCATCTAGGGTTAGGTCATCGCGAGTCAGTCACATGTAGATCTGCCCTACGTCACTTTGCTACTAAACATGCTAGTGTACAGGATTTAGTCATCATGCATCTGAAATTGCATGCATTAGTCATATGGTTAGGTCAGTCGGTATAGCTCCTTTTGACATTTCAATAATATATCAATCTAGGAAGCAAGTTGATCTTTTAAACTAAGGGTCTGTTTGGCTCGGCTGCATCGATGGGAGAATCAGTGGTGAGAAGCAGTTATGAGAAAATCAGATTTTTTGCAGGATGGTGGTAAAATCTGTGAAACTGTTTGGAAGTGCAGATTTTTCAGTGTTGTTCAGAAATAGAAATTTGTTTCAACTGTTTGGAAGAAACAGTGGTGGGAGAAGCTGTTTTTTTTTTCAAATAACACTTGTAAATACAACATTGAACATGATGATATATAATTGTTTGACGTTCAAAAGTAATACATAGCATAACAAAATAATACATTTGCTCTCCCAAATCAACATTCTTCACAACCTTCTACGAGTGTTGGATTTGATCAGCTATGAAATCTCGTAACGCTGCCATAGCAGTTGCCCCAGACCCTTCAATGCTAACAGGATCGACGTTAGGATCTGCATTACTTTGATTTTCTCATGTTCTATGCTCGTAGGCCTCAGGGTAAACCAGAGTTTCATCTTCATCACATGGACCAAACTCTAGATCAATGTGTGAAGGATGTCGTCGAATGTAGTTGTGTAGAGCCATTGTTGCGACCACGATGACACATTGTTTTGAGAAACTGTAAGGTGGCATCCCACGAAGGATACTCCATCTTTTTTCCACACACCAAAGGTTCTTTCAATTACGCTTCGAAGTGAAGAATGGCCTTTATTAAACATTTCACGGCGTCCTTCAACCGGCCTTTCACCCCTGAGCACGATCATATAAGAGCCCGGTGCGCTCTTTGAATTTAATTACCAAATTCTTCCATCCATCTTTGCTGAAGTGGGTTGTCGGTCTATTTCCTAACTCAATCTCCCGAATACACAAGTCACAATAAAGCAGGACATGAGATGATTCCCAGTTGGCGGAAATTCCCCCTTCCTTAGGTTTTCCCATAATCTATGCACATATATACAAAAATATTTGAGTGTTAGCACATCATTTTTAGAAATCTATGCACAAAATTGATACAAAACCATTTATGTGATCCTTAAAACAGGAGCAAAAACATTTCTGTGATCCAAACAGGACACAATGGTTATGTGCTGGGAAAGTGATTGTGCTGGGATCAATCTTAAAAAATGATCTATACAAAATGGATTTACATAGCATGAAATTATTATAAAGCTAATGGATCTACACAAATGGATGTTCTACAAAAATGGATCTACATCATGACATTGATCTATAACAAATCTGTCAAAATTCTGTCAAAAAGATGAGAAGAACAAAGTAATACCCTAAAAAAAATCTATCAAAAATCTGTGAAAAAGAGGATCTTCCAAAATGCACAAAGATGTGATGGAGGAAGTAATCATACCAAGGAGAAGGAGAAGCTGCTGCGTGCTTGCGTCGGCGAGCTGCGTGCACCTGTCCGCGAGAGAGGAGACGGCGCCGTGTTCTGTCGAGGAGGGAGGACAATGATGGGAGTTCGTCGGCGAGAGAGGAGATTGACGGGAGTTTGTCGGCGAGAGAAGAGAATAATCTAGAGTACGCCGGCGAGAGAGCAGAATGCCGCCGGGAGGAATGTCGGGCGCGAGGCTGGCCGAAATCGCGGAAAACCTAGGCGGAGCGGGAGGCAGACGCGAAGAATGAAAATCTGAAAAGCGATTTCCAATCGCGCGCAAGGAGGCACGACGGAAAAAGAGTTAAAAAGGCAGATTATTTTGGGAATCTATTTAGCCACCACTCCTTCCAAATAGCTGTTTGGCGCGACTTTTCAAAAATCTCCAGTCCACAACACCAATAACGTGGAGCCAAACAGAGCCTAACTAATTCATTATAGGACATTATCATTTGCAACATCATTTGTTGAGTATGTGCATAATTACATAAATAGATTCTATGGAAACTTACATTGAAGTATGAAGACTATAAGAATACAGCCAATCAACACAGCCACCCCCATCAAATTTAAGATCGTGCTTGTGAATGTAAGGCCAAAAAAGTTGTCCACTGACAACATTAAAAAGCTAACCAACAAAGAATTAACCCATAAATAGGAAAATTAATAATAATGTTTTCAAACTTAATATACAAGTGGATATTGGTTAGTCACCGGTATTTAATGTTATTGATCTTATTATGAATAATATAGTTTCCATACGGATACTCTTGTTGATACTGGCATGAGGGAACTCGCTGGAATCAACCGCCTTATCTTCCTTCAAGATGCATGAGGTCTCACATTCACTGGAAAAGATTATCCCATGTTGAGGACTTGTGAATTTCTTTGTATGAACTACAATAACTCTCATTACATAAAGTCGAATTCATTGAAGCCCGGGGAAGCTCATCAGAACATCATGAGCACAACATTGTCGCCAGTCATGATCAACATTTTTATATTTTATTTATGTAACTTTTTTATGTCAAGCATATTATAAGTTCACTTGCATTTAATTTTAAACCTCAAGTTATAGGCTTATGTTTCATAGAACTACTCGACCCCAAAACATAAAAAACCCGCCAAATGAGCCCACAGTTCAGCCCACATTCCCCCTCTTCCGTACATGGTTGATCCAACCTCCTTCCCCTCTTAAACCTCATTTTCTCTTCCCTAAAGCCAGCTGCCACATCTATTTCCCCCTTTTTCCAAAGTGCATGTATTAGCTCCTTAATTCTTCATTGCCACTTTGACTTTTCCATCGACCCGTTGACTTATCTATATCACTTTGACTTTCCCATTATTGGCTCCAAAAATCTAAAAATATGCAAGGTAATTTTGTGTTATAAACAATTTTGAATGAATGAAAGCTTTGTTATACTTGTATTCTCTCTATGTACTCTTCTCCCTCTAAGTGATGGACAACTAAGAGTGGGTATACACTCTTTGAAGAAAACGTTCAAGAAAAGAGAAGGTGAACAACCTCAACGAAGGACCTGCTGATCGGCACCAACTCGAGTTATTCTATAAAAAAAATACAAGTGTATGTTTGTCAATAGCGACTCACCGCATGTCACGATTTTTTGATGATTTTATTTCAGATTGTACTGTGAAAATTAGTCATATTTCAGTTGCTTTCAAACATAAGCATTTTCGAATCTCGTATGTGACATCATTTCATCTTACATAGCACTTTTATCAAACCAGCTGCATTAGTTTCAATTAGGACTGATCCCGAAAGAACGTCAACCCCTTCGTTCCCCCACCACCACCACACACACACACACAAACACTCACCAATCTCCTTTGCACAAGTATCTGCTTTGCTCCTAGGTGTCCCCGTCTCCTTTCTTCTAGTAGGAACTATAAAAGAGCACGATGCAAGAAGAAATTATCGTGTGCAACATTCAATCAAATGCTCAATTGCCCGTGGGCTCGCGCTTATTCACGAGCCCGCGCTTATTCACGAGCCCACGACACTACTCCTTAAAGAACTTCAACTCCAACTTGCAAATCTCTAGCATGCCCCTCAACAAAAACTATTGAAACAACTCATTTAGTCTGTCATTCAAACGTTTATTTAGTCATACAAGGGCACTCGACCCCGTACACTGCAAATTGCATATCCATAAACCAAACAACTTCGCATTTTATTGAATTGCCAATACTCTGTAGCCATAACGCTACTCCTTCAAGAACTGCACCCCCAACTTGCAAATCACCAGCATGCGAACTTCACCCCCAACTTGCAAATCACTAGCATGCCCCTCAACCACAACTACTAAAACCAAACCTTTAGTTTGTCAAGCAGACATTCATTTACATGTCATATAAGGGAACTCGATCCCGTACACTGCAAATTGCATATCCTTAAACCATAAATTGAACAATATTGCATTTTATCAAATTGCCAATTTACAAATTTATTCTCATGCAACCTTAGTTATTAAAGGCGCAAGGTGCACCAAGGCGCAAAGGGGTCTTGGAGCCTAGGCGCAAGGTGCGCGCCTGACGAGGGCAAGGCGCGCGCCTGACGAGGGCAAGGCGCGCGCCTGACGAGGGCAAGGCGCGCGCCTGACGAGGGCAAGGCGCAGGCGCGCGCCTGGCGAGGGCAAGGCGCAGGCGCGCGCCTGGCGAGGGCAAGGCGCAACCACATTCATTTTAAATAATCAACATCAAACATCAGTTCATTTTCTTGATCAGATTCATCATCTATTCTACTCATTAATCATTCATTACTATCATGCATATCTCTTAAAAATAGAATCAATATGGTCACTTGCATCATATATAAGTCTCAAAGCTCGATTATGTTTCACAAACACTAAATCATGCAAAAATTATCGAGTTCTTACATTATTTCTTCTTTTATTTTGAAAAAAAATTAACAACAGAAATCGCACCCAAGCGCGCCTTTTATGCTCCAAAGGCGCAAAAACGGCGCACGAAAGCACAAACCTCTGAGCCTGGTGAGCCTTGAGCCTTAGGCGTGCCTTTAACAACATAGCATGCAACACTCTTCAACCTACAACAATCATCTATTTATGAATTCATTACTCCAATCGATCGGTGCTTCAGTCTATTGGAGACAATTGAGTAGTATTCAAGCTTTCAAAGATATCTTTTTGGAGATGTCGGTTGTAATAATGTTCTAGACAATCTACGACTAGAGCATTCAATTGTATTATTATTAACGACGTGGATGTTTTTCCGGTTGAGACTATTAAGTTGGCTCAAAAATCAAAGGTAATTTTGGATTGGATAGAACCAAAAGATCCACAAGACAAAAGCTTGCTTTAAACATTATTTCGATTTTATTTTGAGCTAGACATGAATCAGATTGAATGGGCTCAAAATTGGATTAAATTGTAAGAATTGGATCAAAATTGGATGAATGAATCAAAAACGAATCGAAATTAGATGCTTATAAATAAATGCTAAGCATAAGTGTGTGTTGTTAGAGCAAAAAATAATACAGCAAGAATAATCACACAAAAGCTTGCCAAATTTTTGAAACAAATGCACGCATGATACGGCCTAGTAACACTTTGTATGATTGGTGTTGCAAGCTTGTCTCTAGATGAGCCGGAGATTGAAAATACAATGATCTCTAACAATGTAGAAGATGATGAAGGAAAAATGTTTAAATTTTCTCTTCCGGTTAAATCCTTGACCAATATAAGATAATTAACTTCTTTGTTTATGTATATTTTATATTTTAGAACTTGTTTTTATTCAAATTGGAATGTTTTAAATTGATTATTCCTAATGTTTCGAGGACTACACACACACACATATATAGCCATTTACCGGGACCTCCCTTGTAAGTATATACTAAATTACAGGTTGCACACCACTATCTTTTGAAATTATAAAAAACCTCGGTGTACATTTCATAACATGCATGCACAAAAATATCCCCCCTAGAAGTGAGCCAATGGGGTATTTTGTGCATGCATGTTGTGAAATATAAACTCACATGAGAGATTTTTGAAAAGATAGAGGGGTGCATCCTACAATTATGCTAACTCTCACAAGAGATTTAGGCAAATAATATATATATATATATATTTGTACTTGTATTTTACTTGTGATTTATCATGTCGTATGCGTATATATTACTATATAATACCGGACACATACAGTACTTGGTACCCATAGTAGTGTCAGTGCTTCCTAGTTGAAAGGTTTTGTTGGCGTGTTTAGTATGTGGTGTGCGTTTAGAGATGTTGTAGAAGTATATACATGTATATATGTGTTAATAGAAAGAGAGAGAACCCTAATTCTACATGGTATCAGAGGCGGGGGAAGGGCGCCGCCCGTGCGATCTCGCTGGAGCATCGTCGATCGGCATGCTCCTTTTGTGATCCCGTGGAGCCCTTGTCGTCTCGCTGGAGCATCGTCGACGTGGAGTCCTCGTCGTATCGCTGAAGCATCGTCGCCACTGGAGCCTCGTCGGCCCGCTCCCTCGCGACCTCGTGGAGTCGTCGTCGTCACTGGAGCCTCGTCGACGACCCGCTCCCTCACGATCTCGTGGAGTCGTCGTCGCCACTGGAACCTCGTCGACGACCCTTCAACGGGAAGCTTGGCGTTGCCAGCGGCACTCGACGAACCATCAGCCCTCGACGAACCAGCCTCGACGAAGGCACTCGACGAATTGCACTCGACGAACCAGCCTCAACGAAAACTTTGCACTCGACGAACCAGCCTCGACGAATACTTTGCACTCGACGAACCAGCCTCGACGAATACTTTGCACTCGACGAATACTTTGCACCACTTTTTTCCGTCAACCACTTTGCCAAATCCCACATTTCTGAATGTCCTCTCGATGAACCAGCTAGGGGGGCTGTGTTTGCTTGATTGGTGTGGGCACTAGTAAGTGACGACGACAAAAGGATGGAGGACATCCTCAAGAAGTTGGACCCGACAGAGGTGGTTGCTTTGTTGAAGTTGTTGGGCTCATCACCCCGACCTGTGAAGTTGGACCTTCCACCGGTTGACCTGGAGCTGGAAGGACCGCCGCGTGAGGAAGACTCTTACAGCGCAGAAGGTTGGGGGTTTCTTGACGAGGGAGTTGAAGAAGCCCGAGAACCCAACTGCAGGAGATGAGTGGGAATCAACCCACATGACTGTGTTCATGTGACTTTTCAGCTCGGTTGTCTCATCGATTGCTGCCACGGTTGATGGCCTGGAGACAGTCATGGAGGTTTGGGACAGGCTGTGAAGTACATATGATGGAGTGGGGTACACTCTCAGAATCTTCCAGGTGATGGGAGAAATTGATGACACGGTTCAAGGTGAGAAGACTGTGCAGAAGTATGCATCAGAATTAGAATGACTATGGGTGGACTATGATCATGCTTCTGGTGGTATGTGTTGTAGTGACCCACGGTATAAGGCTTCCAAGATTATAGTAGAAGAGAGGACCATAAGGTTCCTGAAGGGGTTAAATGAACGGTTCGATCAGAGGAGAGTCTTACTTATGTCGGGTATGAAGATCACTACTCTGTCAGAGGCCATCTCGGCCATGATTCAGGAGGAGACCCGGTTCAAACTCCAGGCAGGGACGGGAGATTCCACTGCCGTCAAATCCGCACTAGCGGCTACTGGCACGGGTATTCCAAGACCACGAGAGGAAACACGACAGTGCTACAACTGCGGGGAGACGGACCATCTGTTGTATGCTTGCCCCAGACCACCCAAGGAGGGGGATTTTGGTGGTCGTGGACGTGATCGTGGACGTGGTCGTGGACGTGGCCAGGGTCGTGGCAGAGGTGGCTATCGTGTCAATCTAGGCATTAGTGGATGTGATGAGAAGGCTGGTGTTATTTACACCGAGGAGCAGACTCTACTAAGTATGATGAGCATGATGGAGGGCCTCAAGAGGAAACAAGCTGGTGAAGGAAGCAAGAGTGAAACCGGGGGGCATCAGCTTCAGCTATGTATGCCCACCCGTCCAGGACATCGGATTGGATTGTTGACTCCGGTGTTTCGCGACACGTGACAGGAGATGCAGGTGAGTTCTCCTCCTACACTCGCCTAGCTACTGCTGATAGCATCCAGACGGCAGATGGGACTTTTCAATCAGTGGTCGGTAAGGGCACGGTCAATTGTACAGGTTCGGTAAAACTATTTAATGTCTTGCATGCTCCTTTTCCAGTTAGCATTCTATTCATTAGTTCCATAATCCTTCAGCTAAAATGTGTCGTTTATTTTGATATTCCGAAGGTGACCTTCCAGGAGAAAAGGACGAGGCGGATACTTGGGACTGGGACCTGGCATGACGGGCTATAGTATTTGGATCGGGAAGGATTGGACGTAGCCCTTATATCTATGGCATGGGAGATAGAAGGAGGAGGAACGAAGATGAATGCAGAGGATACGCTTCTTCTACATCACCAGCGTTTGGGGCATTCTTCTTTCGGCATTTTAGCCAGACTATTTCCTTTATTGTTTAAAAAAAACGAATCAACATAAACTTGTCTGTGATGCTTGCGACTTAGGCAAGCTTACTAGAAGCTCTTATGTTAGCACGGGACATATAAGGTCTTCCTTTTTTGATGTTGTGCATTCCGACGTTTGGGGGCCTTGTGCCGTAAGATTCTTGAATGGCTATAAATATTTTGTGACATTTATTGATTGTGCCTCGCGTGTCACTTGGTTATATCTGATGAAAAATAAGAGTGAGGTTTTTACATGTTTTCGGGACTTCCATAAGCATGTCCAAACACAGTACGACACAATGATAAAGGTATTAAGGTCGGACAATGGAACGGAGTACACTAATCGGGCATTGGCAGAGTACCTATCAGTCCATGACATACAGCATCAGACAACATGCACAGACACACCTGCACAGAATGACGTGGCAGAGAGAAAAACAAGCATCTGATGGAGGTGGCAAGGAATATGATGCTCCACATGAAAGTCCCTCAAAGCTTATGGGGGTATGTTGCGTTAACAGCAACACAATTGATCAACAGAATGCCATCACGTATTCTCGGGTGGAAATCCCCATGTCAAAAGTTGCAAGGACATAATGGAGGGATGCTTCCATTAAAATTTTTCGTCTGTGTGTGTTTTGTGAAGGACAATAGACCGAGTGTTGGAAAACTTGATGCGAAGGCACTCAAGTGTATCTTTGTGGGCTACTCTGGTACTCAGAAGGGGTACGTGTGTTGAAGTCCAGTCGAGAAGAGAAGTTTCGTGAGCCTGAATGTCCACTTCAGAGAGCGGGAGCAGTACTACCGACAGGAGAAGGTCCAATCCACACCAGAAGTGCCAAATTCCGAAAATATGAGACGAGAGAGGGAGAGTTTGGTGACAGATCTGGAAGTATGGAATTAAGGATTAGTGGAGGAGCATGGGAGTAATGAAGAGCAGGAGGAGGAAGTGAGAGGCGTGAGGCCTCGGCTCGGGGGGAACTGCTTACATATCATAGGAGAGGGAAACAGACTGCCGAACCAGTACCCGTGCCTAGAATGTCAGTGTCTAGTCCCTCGTCTATGTCAGTCTCTACTCATGGAACACCTCCACCAACACAGTCATTTTCTGGTGAGATCATTCTCTCTACTCCTCCATTTCCTACTACCACAGTCCGACAGACTACTCACAGCAATGCGGGCAACCCTCCAGACAGATACGGTTGGGACCTTGCTTCTTTTGTCTCCTACGATAATATCTATTCTTCTCATGGAGCATTCATTGCCTCTTTGGATAGTATTATTGTACCTAACAATTGGCAGGTTGTCAAAACTGATCCAAAATGGCAAGCAGCAATGAAGGAGGAGATGAGAGCTCTTGAGAAGAACAAAACCTGGGAGCTGACACACCTACCAAAGAACAAGAGGGTTGGCGGGTGCAAATGAGTTTTCACTTTGAAGCAGAACCCAGATGGTCTTGTCGAGCGTTATAAGGCTCGGTTGGTCGCAAAGGGGTATAGTCAGACCTATGGCATCGATTATGAATTTACGACGAGACATTTGCACCCGTGGCTAAGATGAGCATTGTTCGAACTCTGATAAGCTTGGCAGCAAATGGTAGATAGATGTTGCATCAACTAGATGTGAAGAATGTGTTTCTTCATGGAGAGCTAGCGGAGGAGGTGTACATGGAGATACCACCGGGGTTTGGCACAGCTGAGACCGAAGGCAAAGTCTGTAGACTGAAGAAGTCTCTCTATGGCTTGAAACAGTCTCCCCGTGCGTGGTTTGACCGATTCAGGAAGACCATGATTGGGACGGGATACCGACAGATCAATGCTGATCACACGGTGTTTTTCAGGGAAAATGAAGGTCACCACATCACTATACTTGCGGTGTATGTGGATGACATGATCATCACTGGGGACGATGAGCAGGAGATCGTCCACCTCAAGAAGCCGTTGGGCAAGGAGTTCAAAGCAAAGGATTTGGGTCTGCTAAGGTATTTCCTTGGGATTGAGATTGACTATGGTGCAAAGAGAATTGTTCTATCCCAAAGGAGGTATGCCTTGGATCTCCTCACAGAGACAGAGATGTTAGGGTGCAGGCCTGCTGCAACACCGATCTATCAGAAGTGTAAACTGGATGCTGAGGCAGGTGAACCAGTCGATCGAGAGATGTACCAGAAACTAGTTGGGAAGCTGATTTACTTGAGTCGCATGTGTCCGAACATTTCCTTTGTCGTGAACGTAGTGAGCCGTTATATGTATGACCCTAGGAAGGGCCACATGGATATTGTGTACCAGATACTTCGATACTTGAAGACTGCCCCTAGAAAGGGGTTGTTATTCAGAAGGAACGGGCACATGAAGATTAAGGGCTACTGTGACTCTGATTGAGCAAGCTGCATAGACGACAGGAGATCCACTACAGGCTATTGCATGTTTGTAGGAGGCAACTTGGTCTCCTGGAGGAGCAAGAAGCAATCAGTGGTGTCCAGATCGACAGCAGAGACAGAATACCGAGCTATGGCATCGGGGGTTGCTGAACTGTTGTGGCTAAAGGGAATGCTGATGGAGCTGAAATTGGATCGAGGAGATAAGATGAAGTTGTGGTGTGACAGCCAGGCAGCTATCAGTATTGCAAACAATCCAGTTCAACATGATAGGACCAAGCATATCGAGATAGATAGGTTCTTCATAAAAGAGAAACTGGACAGCAGGCTACTGAAGCTTAGTTACATTGCGAGCAATGATCAGACCGCAGATTGTTTGACCAAAGGTCTTAGCTCGAATGATATGATTAGAAATTCTGACAAGATGAGTTTAGTAAATATCTTTCATCCACCTTAAGGAGGAGTGTTGGCGTGTTTAGTATGAGGTGTGCATTTAGAGATGTTGTAGAAGTATATATATGTATGTATGTGTTAATAGAAAGAGAGAGAGCCCTAATTCTACAGATTTGTTTGGCAACACCAAGAAGCCAGGCTTGAATCCTGCGACGCTATATTTTAAGATCATTTTTAGCTAATTTGTGAAGGTAGTGACTTCATCCGCACATAAGGAGTGAGTTTTTTGCAAATACCGCAAAATTATATAACATTATATGTGCATGCACCTTAACAAGGATCGAATGGGAGAAAATATAATTTTAGACTATCCAATTGAACTTTGACTACAATAGAACTTAACATTACTGAGAGCATAATTATTATATTAAGATATTTCAAATTTTACACTTCGAGTTTGTACGAATTACTCAAGCTGAAACAGAATTGAATGAAATTGAGTCGATTCAGCTCAAAATAAAAAAAAAAGAACTTGATCTGATTTTGATTCATCAAGAATTAGCTCGATCTGACTTGAGCAAGGATAGGATCGGCACAAAACTGGATCAATAGAAACCATATTCCCACAAAACTTTTCTGAGAAAACTTCTTTTCTGAAGAAAAAATTACCTGAAAAAGAAGAAGCAATTTTTTTAAAAGAAACTACCACCTTCGCTATTGCTCGCGCCCGCTTACTCCATTGGCCGCCAAATGATTGCATGATCATCAGTCTACTCTACCTCGCCATTTCAAACCTTATGTAGTAGATTTTTTCGTATCTATCTATACTATAGTTGAAGCACTTTTTCAGGAAAAAGAAGTGATCTTGAGCTAGAGAGAAGGTTTTCGAGGTGGAGTAGGAGATCTATATCACCTTTACCTTCGTATGCATTTCTCATTTAACTCGTTCCTCGAAATGGATTTTCCCTACAGTGCAACCGGAGACCGGTAACAATTCATTTTCCATTAACATTTCAACTCTTAGAAATAGAACTTTTTTTTGCTCAAGGGAGTTGATGGTATGTAAGTCTATCTCAATCCTTAGTCACAAGTTAGTACTATCGTGTTACTTAATGTATCATAAGGTCCCTCTTAATTTTTTAAGCAGGGCAAAGGCGGAGTGCATGGAGCTTAAATTTAGCAGTGCAAGAAGGATGAATTACTCGTTATTAAGTTGGGTGATCAAGATATTTCCCGCAGTGACTGTTTTAAATATCTTGGATCGATAGTTCAAAAAGATGGAGGTGTTGATAAAGATATGATACATAGAATCCAAGCAGGTTGGTTGAAGTGGAGAGGCACGTCAGGGATATTATGTGATTGTAAAGTACCATTAAAACTTAAAGGCAAGTTTTACCGAACTGCAATTAGACCAACGATGCTCTATGGTTCTGAGTGTTGGGCAGTGAATTGTGTACATGAACAAAGAATGGGAGTTGCGGAGATGAGAATGCTTAGGTGGATGTGTGGACACACGAGACTGGATAAAATTAGGAATGAATGTATCATGGATAAGACAGGAGTGACACTAATTGCAGAGAAGATGCGAGAAGCTCGGCTGAGATGGTTTGGACACGTACAAAGGAGACCATTAGAGGCACCTTAGGCGTTGTGAGAGTTTAGTCACTAGGCATGTTAAATGGGGGAGGGGTAGACCAATGAAGACTTGGAATGAAACTATAAGGAAAGACATGATGTACTTAGGCATTAGTGAGATTATGACTAAAGATAGGGCACAATGGCGACAGAGGATCCATATAGCCGACCCCACTATAGTGGGATAAAGTCTTGAGTGTTGTTGTTGTTGTTGTAATTATCAGTTCTTTACTGTCATTTCTATTTAGGGCTAGTTCAAGGAGAGTTTTATCATTTTCAATAATTCCATAAATGGGCCATAGAGTCTTAATTTATTGTTGAAGCAAGAGATTTTTGCTCTGGTGCTCTTTCTCTTGGTTGATCCTCCCTTCTCCTGGAGTTCATGCTTTCTTTTCTTTACATATTGCTTCCCTTCCTTTGAAGAGTCAATTCTTCGAATCTTCTAAACTCCCGTCTCTTCTCTTGACATCCTTAGTTCTCCCATAATGGATCATTTTGATTCATGCTTGGTTCCCTGCCTCATGTAACCTTTCTCCCCTCACATTACAGCTATAGAGGGTGCCGAAACCCGAAACCCAACTAATCCACTAATCGAAACAGCAAATCCATTGGACTAATGTAATTAAAGATCACTGAGCTGTACATACCAATAAAGTAACTATATGCCAACGTTTATTCAGTATTATACTAAATAAGATGGAATAACTATAGAAGATTTTAAACAATAAAAACATAAACTCGTTATCAATTAGAATATGATACAAATTAAACATATAATTTAGAAAATGAAAGAAAAATACCTTACAGTCAAGATGAAGGATATATGTTTAATAAATTCAGTATAATGAAACTTGAATGAGGCAGAATTGACAAGAAACAAACAAACTAGGACTAAGAAGAAATTTGGAGAAGCCATTTAGTGGGTGAGAAGCATACTTTTTGGAATCACTATACATCCTTCATCCTCTAGAACATCTGAATGATTTCCAAATTGAATGTGATCTTGTGAAGTGGAACATGCAGCTCCACCACTTATGCCACTATCATCATCAACATCTTCGCTGAGAAAAGACTCTTCAGCAATTAGGCCCTCCAATGTTGGATTTGTTTTAGATGCAGCTCTGACATCCTTGAGAATATCATTTTCTGAAATTGCGGATAGATCTGGAGCAACAGCGTGCGTATTTCGAAGTAGAAACATCGCAACAACTCCAGAGTCTGTAGCCTGTCAGGTAAAAATTCAAATTTTGAATAAAGAAAATATATCTATGTTTACAAAAGAGACAGGTATAAACGATGTGATGAGGAACTAGTTGCCATAAATTTATTTAATTATGAGAAATATTCTTGAAGAGTATAAAATGATAAGCATCACATTCTAATTATATTGCAAAAATAAAGAATCTTTAAGCTCCATTGAATTCCAGGTTAAAAAAAACTATCAAAATATATATTGTTTTAAATAAGAACAGCCAAACTACTTGAACGTGTAGCTTGTGGACCTAAAGATAATCTATTCTTCAAGGCTACCTACTCCATCTTTTCAACGTCCATCCTCTCATGTCTATCATTGAATTTGTAGCCATCCATCTTCTACACTTTTATCGTAAATTCATCCTCTTCATCTTTAAGAGTTATTAACCAAGAACTTAAATTTTTGCATCTACATTTGATCATTTTATTTCAACAGCAACATGCTTTTTCTCCAATTTTGATGCTCTTTCACACTATTCATGTCTAAGCTATCACCATAAAAAATTAACTTATCACAACTATTTGAAGTATTAGCAACCCTTGCTCAAATCAAGGGGAGAATCTGATCCCAACTACTTGGGATAATGCAATTGATGTTGCAGAAATCAAGATAAGTCGCTTACCTAAGCACACTTCAGTAATGGTGAACCGATTGGAGGTACGACGCCTTATGACCTCAATTATCTCATCATCCAATTCCCTAGATGAACACCGGCTTGCCTTTAACAAAACTGCAATACATCAAGCGCTCTGATACCTGATTCAGATTAAGAGGTGCTTAATAAGGCTGACAAATGCGGCAAAAAAAGAAGCTATGCTCAAAACAGTTGACAAATATTTCATGCTTCTGTCATACATATTTGTAGCTATTGCATATCAAAAATAACATGCCAATAAAAATAAAGAAACTTTAACACATTTTTTTTAACAAGCCTAACTATGTACCTTTTATTTTCTTGTTTTCTTATCCTCATGAGATTCTATCATTTGGTTTGATATGCCGCCCATCTCTCACCTACAATGACATGATAGTGATAATACAACTGTCATTGATGTGTGGCCACCACCCAAAAATATGGGCATTCTTCATGGCTTCCAGAGCCTCGTCTAACATTTATCTGCACTTTGTTCAGAACTATGTGGCCATCGCTGGCCCCTCTCACCGACCCCCTCCACCAAGACTCCTCAAATTACTCCTCTCCATACTCCTTCATCCATCTCAAGCCCTTACAAGGACAATGATCCTCAATCTCCCGAACTTCAATTCCCTTCACTATCAACAACGATACCTCCAATGTAGGCATTGTCATTCCCCTTTCCCAGCACGACCACCCACTCGCATTCAAAAAAACAATATCGCACTATACATGCAAGATTCTTCTACCTATGCACACAAAATGTACTCCATTGAATCCATTACCTCCTCAAAAAATAAATCACCATGCATCAACCACTAGAGCCCCAAATATATCATATAAAAATTCATCCAAACCACAAAACAACACTTATGGCTACCGCATCATCTACAAACCAAGCTACTAACACCAAGTAGTATGTGCTCTTTCCGACTTCTCGAATGTCAACTTGCTCCAAATCTTTAACATTTCCTCTTGCAACTTTAAATTACAAGGTTATTACACGGTACAGTCAACAACAACAACCTCATTTTTTAGCTCCTTTTGGCACGCATATTCAAAATCCAAGGTATCACCCTAAGATCCAGTTTTCACACGCGAGCTGAAGTCATCAATCGTTGTCTTGCACAATACCTTCGCGGTCTCTGAATGGATAAACATGTTACAAGTCCGCGACATGGGTGGTGGCGTGTGGCTATAGTCGCCTCTAACTTTACTTCTTGCATAGTATCTTCTTTTTTGCGCATTCTATTTTACTCACTCATCTTGCAGACTGGGTGAGGGGTGCAATTCTAATAGTTTGAATATTTCCCTATCACTACTTAAGTGAGCAAGAGTGATCTTGGAATGGAAACATGAATTAATCCTCTTTCATTTTCTTAGTTCTCTCTTCTCCACTTCTTTCCTTCCTCAAGTTAGGGTTAGGATTGAGTAAGACTCTCCTCTTTCTCTTCCCCCTTAAGTGGAGCATGGCTCCCTTGTATCTCGCCACCCTCACCAACGTTGTCCACCACTCCAACGAGATATCGACAAACTACTTTTAAGCCCTCTCATAAGTTAAGGTTAGGGTTGAGCAATGCTTCCCTCTTTCTCTTCCTCTCTCTCAGTCGAGCTCGGCTCTCAATCTCCCATTGTATCCTCTGAGAAGGTTGGATCAAGGAAATGTTGTGAGAATCCTCTCTGGGACTTCTTCTTCGCACGATTGTGTACCCACTCACAATCGGAAGCTCATAACAACTTGGTATCAAAGTGTTCTACCTTCCTTAGCCGATGCTTCCAATCGAAGGAGATTGCGTCATTCTCGACTAGCATTTTGTGTGTTCGACCGAACGACGACTGCGACTTCTTCTTGATATAGATCGTGCTTGATGCCCCCCCTCGACCACGACTCCTGGCCGCCTAGCGACGACGACCACATCAGTTATGTCCAGCCGGCCAACCAGGACGACATGTTCAACCCGACGACAACCACGACTCCCAACTCGATCGCAGCCGACCATGCAACCGCTCCATCTCTATCCTCTGTTCAACTCGTCGACACTCGATACTGATCCTCCAAGTGCACGACGCACGACTTCACCAGCATTCAATACTCACTTCAACCTTCATTGTACCGCCAGAATTTCTTCCCATTCAATCAACCGACCAAGTATTTGTCATCGAAAGGCTTCCCAGTTGTCCTACAATGCGTCCCTACTTCTGCCCCTGCCGCATGAATGTCCAGCATACCAAATCGGACTTTCCAGCCCTTGGCTTACACTCCCTCCACCTCCGTGCAGCACCCAAGCGTCTCGCAACCATGGATTTAGGTAATCTTACACTCACATAGATCATGGAGTCCATCCATAGGATGATGGATTACTAAAAAACCCAGATGGCTCAACAACAAGACACCAATTTCGTCGCCTTTGCAACCCTGACAGCCCGCATCAATGGCATGCATCTACCATCCCAGCTGGTACACCAACGACGAGCTCCAATCAATGGTCGCAATACGTTGTGTACTCTGAACCACACGGAAGTCAGTATGCTGGAGGCAATGTTACGTAAAGCTAGATTTTCCCTTATTCGGCGGCAAGAGCAACCCTCTGGTTTGACTTACACGCTGCGAGCACTTCTCGCCAACTATCTCGCGTCATTGGAGGATTGGATAGGATTGGCATCATTCCACCTCATGGGTTCGACTCACTTGCGGTACGTCCAACTTGCACGGGAGACACCCAATTTGAATTGGGCGCCGCCCTTCAAACAATATTGTAATATGCGCTTCAGATAACCTGTTTGCAACAGTTCGTTGGGCAACCTTGGCATTCTCAAACAATGGGGTATGTGGACGATCACTTGGAGAGTTTTCAAACACTACTAGCATGTATCTCTTCTGTACTTCCAAAACATCAAGTGTCAATATTCACTGTCAGTCTGCAAGATCGATTGCGTCGACGTAGAATTTGAAGCAACGCGAGACCTCGTCACTTCCATAAGTCGGACATGTATCTGTGAGAAATGTCTCCTCATTGACAAGTTGTATGGCACCCGCCAAGGTGAGAACTGAGACAATCATCGGGAGGACATCCATTCTTCTCACCCTGGTAGTCTTTCAACCAACAACTAAGGGCAAGAATTCTAGCGGCACCCCAATATTTAAGCATCAGTCGCGAGCATAAATAGCAAAACAATGTGCACATAGGCTATGTTTAAATGTCTCTTTTTGCTCGAAGCTCACAATCCCCCAAACGACGGTGAGGATGGAATCCTGCCCCCTGCTCAAGCTTGAGGGCAAGTATGATCGCAAGGAAGGTGATGTTATAGGTCCGCAATGTGAGTGACTGTGTGTGGATATAATCGCTTGTATCTTTACTTCTTGAACAAAATCTTCCTTTTCATACATTCTGTTTTACTGACTCATCGTGTAGCCAAGGTGAGGGCCGTAATTATAATAGTTTAAACTTCTCTCTCACTACTTAAGTGAGCAAGAGGGGTCTTGGAATGGCTCCCCTATTCATGTTCCCCCTTATGTTAAGCCCAATCCCTTATAACTTTGTCACCCTCACCACCTCCAGCCATCTCTCCAACGAGATATTGACACACTATGGGGAACCCCGTAACCAAACCTCTCTGTTGGAGTTGCCTCTATTTGATATTGATACAACATGTCTTATCATTTGGTAACCAAAATAACATCATTCAAAGCCCTATATGGTTGCAACACCAAACCATCCCTAACTATATCATCGACATTACTATAGATTGTAACCAAGACCAACACCTCCCTGACTGCGGCATCCTTCTTGTATGCCTCCAAACAAATCTTTGTAATGCTGAAAAAACATGTAGACTCAAGCCGACCTTCACCACAATGTAAGAAAATTCAACACCAAAAATTGAGTATGCACCCGACTCTAACCATACAGCCAACAGTCGCTTTTCCACAAATTCTCCGCATAGTTCAATCATCTCCACTATGGCCCTTTCCAGATTCTTTCTCGCATAGCATTCTTGCTTGCAAACTAAAACTTTTGGAAGGCCTCCGCAACCACCTAATTTTATCAAGTTTCATTACTAAAATTATATGTAGGACAGTTTTCTCCTATCACAACAGCGACATTTCCTCTACGGGACGAACCTTCCCCTATGAAGCCATGATAAACACCAACCTTGAGGACAATATTGTTCTACTAGCGGTAGGGGTGGATACAATCTTTTGTGCTAACTTTTAGTCATTTGATTTGCCTCTAACACCCTTCTTAAATTCACTATAGAACACCCTGGACAAAAGTCAACCAACAGTATTGCATCGTGGTCCTCATTGTCAAGTGCTTACTACCTATCCCGGCTTACCAATCATTCTCCTTTTGTCAATTGTAATCTATTTTTTTACAATTGCCACATACAATACCATGTGGCAAACCTACTCTTGGTCGCAAGGCATTGAACAAATAAATATTTAAACCTTTAAAAAAATTCTCATACCCACTCTAGGAACTGTTATTTTACTCAAAAATAGATCATATCAAATTAACAATTTCTGGATTTGCATGCAAGTTCTACTACAAATAATACCAAGATTGAACCAGGTGAACAAATAAAAAAGTGTCGAGAGAATCAACAACATCAAAAGTTACATGGTTCATCAATCAACCATATCCTACATTCATGGAGATGAGATAAAAAATGACTTATTTTCAAGAAATGAAGAAACTAGATAGATGTACAATCTAATAGAACAGAAGATAACAATCCTCCTCAAACCCAATACACTTAGGCTCCGTTCGTTTGAAAGGAATTCAGTGATAGAAAATGGAATTTCCTCAATTTCAATCTCATAAGAATTGGAATTGAGGCAAATTTCAATTCTGCTGCTCAACTGAAGATATGAATTATAATTAACAATTCGGTTGTTCGACAGCAAGTATGAATTCAGTGACATATATTGAATTTTAAGTTTATATATGTGACAAGAATTCAATGACAGGCGGATTGATCTCTTGTTTCATGTTCCTAGCAATCGTTGAAGCAGCCTCTGCAATAGCATCAACCGCAACAAATCTCTTCTTCTTGTGTCGTTGCTCGGCCTGCTCGACAACTTTTTCTTCTGTCGAATCTTCTATGTGAACCTCATTCATGGTCTCACATCCAATCACGGCATTAGCCCCAATAGCTCTATCAATTCCACACGACGTTCCCAAGTCGGCCCAATTCGCAATCAACAAAAGCATGTTGTAATTGAGCTTCATAAAGTGGGACAAATAGTTTGTATAAGGCTATTGATGACAATGATGATAAGACACATGAATAAGATTGAATTAGAGAGATAAATTATCAATTATTACGTAATTTGAAGAAGAAACTTTATCGTGGAGCATGTTACTGCAACTGAGCTTAATCTGGAGAAATATTGCAACAGAGAAACATGAGATGATTTCTCTGAAGAAGCAAAGAAGGACTTCTACAAAACCATTTTCATTCTAAGGAAGCACCATGTGTTCACTGATCGGGCATAAATCGATGATATTCGAACCCAAATACATAATTACAAAGACGGGCTTGAGGTCGAAGAAAGAGAAATGGAATGTGAATCAGGGATGGATAGAGACGTAGAATGAAGGGGGAAATACCAACTTCCGGTTACTTTGATCGAAGTAGGAGTAAGAAACGAAACCTTTTGATAGACCAATGGATTCGTCGTCTTGAAAGTCGGCATCAATGGTGCTCAAAACCGGAAAAAAAACTCACCTTAGGGCTTCTGGATAGGAAGGGGGATAAGTTGTCGTCGTCGTAGAAGAAGTTTGCGAGGTCCGAGGAGAATCGGCAGTGAAATGGAGGAGCATGAATCCAGGATGCCTGCATCAGTGAAGAGCACGCGGGACTCGAAAATGAGGAGAGCAAATAAGAACTCCACATAATTGGGCCAATTCCAATTCCATCTTTTTATTAAACACGTCGAAGAGCGGAATTAAAATTAGGGAGTAAATTCCAATTCATAACTCCCTTTGTTCATTTCATAAATAAAACTTCCAAACACCAAAGTGCAAGTAAGATAGAAATTAAATCCTATATTAAACTAGTAACTGTAAATATCAACCCGTACACGCAACTTAGCACGGAAACCCTAGTCCCCTCCCTCACAGAGTTAAATTCAAAGTAGAGGATCCAACATTTTAAGCACTAGGGAGTAGTAACCTAAATAATCTTGGTAATAAACCAAAAATTTTACAAAAATTAACAGTGATATTTAGCTGAGTATCAAACAAAGATATTTTGGCTTAATCTAACCTAACACAACTGGGTAACAATTACTTATTGGTGTGGTTATCCATTGCATTGTAGTTACCCTAATTCTAAACCCGGGAAATCAAATAAAAGTTCTCGACTCTAACAGCAGCCATAAATAAGAAAATGCATGCTGGGTAGATAAATCAACAATTCAACCTAATAATTTCAGGTATTGAATGACTACAAAGTCAAAAGCACGGTGAACCCCCATAAATAGTTGCCACGGATCAAATCACGAGGTAACCCTAGCGATAGCAGTATAAATCAAGCTTTAAACAGGGAGAGTTCAAGGAACTCAGACGATCAGATGGAAGAAGATCTGAGTAGCAAGCTAGAGTCGGCGGGCCTGGGCAAAATTTACCGGGCGGGCAATTTGAAGGTTAACTTGCAAGGAAGAAGATATCAAGAAATCGCGTCTCACCGCTAAGGAGAGTCCGCGGCTGCTCGAAATGCCGCCGGTGGGAAGCAGGCGGGAGAGAAGAGGATCGACAAATTGCACAGACCGCGAACCAGATCGTCGATCCAAATTTTACGACAAAACTATGAAGAAAATGAGTGTTGGTATTTATTTGATACGGTTGGTATTTATTTTTAAGATTAAAGAAACGATAGTTTTGGCTATCCGCACTCAATTTGTACGAGTTATTACACGTCTTTTAAAAATACGTCTTGTATATTCATTTTTAGGAAAAATGTTCAACACGAAATTTGTAGATCTCGACGAGATCTACAACTTTCATGTTGAACACTTTTCCTAAAAATGCGTGTACAAGTTGTATTTCCAAAAATTCGTTATAGTTAGGCCATATTTCAATCAGAGCGGCAATACGTCTTGTGCGTGCTTTTTTAGGAAAAGTGTTCAACACGAAAGCTGTAGATCTCGACGAGATCTACAACTTCATGTTGAACACTTTTCCTAAAAATAAATGTATAAGGCGTATTTCCAAAATACGTGTAATAATTCATACAAATTGAATTATTACAATTTGTATGAATTGTAATAACCAAAACTGCATTGCTAATAGCAGCGCCCATAAATAAATACAGACATTACCGATTAGAAATGAAATTTGTTTTTTAATAGAGTTTGCTGTTAAAATTTATTTGTGTAAAATTGAGTTCGAAAAACTATTCAAAAAGCAGTGCATAAATCATTTATTTAAAAATGAGTTTTGTAAATAAAAAAATTTAAAAAGAAAAAACACGAAGAGTTGCACGACATAAAACAAAATAATAAAGTTTTGTAAGTTCATATCAGCGTGGAACTTCACCACCAAATTATTTGCTTCTATTAAACTAAAAGATTAATAAAGGGCATTGTTAAAGGCAAACCAGAATTGGCTATTGGCAAACCAATTTCTATGAGTTATTACGCGTCTTTTGAAAATACACTTTGTACATGCATTTTTAGGAAAAGTGTTCAACATGAAAATTGTAGATCTCGACGAGATCTACAACTTTCGTGTTGAACACTTTTCCTAAAAATGCACGCACAAGGCCCTAAAATCGCCCTGATCGTTACTATAGTGAATTTTTGAAAATAACAAGAAAATACGCCTTGTACATGCATTTTTAGGAAAAGTGTTCAACACGAAAGTTGTAGATCTCGACGAGATCTACAATTTTCGTGTTGATCACTTTTCCTAAAAATGCATGTACAAAACGTATTTTCAAAAGGCGTGTAATAACTCATAAAAATTGGTTTGCCAATAGCCAATTCTGGTTTGCCTTTAACAACTCCCTTAATAAAATTAGGCAAAAATATCAAATCAGTCCCCGAACTTTGATAACTTTTTAATATCAGCATCTATACTTAAAGGGTTAAAATCAGTCCTAAAAGTACTAAAACCAAGTCAATTTAGTCCCAAATTCCCAATAGCAGTTTCTTTTCTCAATTCTTGTTGCAATAATCTAAGTAGGTTAATAGCTCTGTTTTTAATTGGTAATAGATTTTTTTGCTCCTCCGTATCCGCCGGCTGTGCAAAGGCAAAAACCTCGACGCCTCTTCCTTCGATCGCCGAAACGAGCGACAAGTTACCCATCCTGCACCCTCCGCCGGCGTTCCCCATCCTGCATTCAAGCTCCACCGCCGGTATTCGAGCTCCACCTCCGGTAAGATTTTCCATCTCCTTGAGTCTATCTCTTTTGTCCATCGCGACAGTTCCTTCTCGTTTATCGTCGGGGCGACATGGTTTCTTTTTAAGCAGCAACTTTGTCTTCTCGAAACCCCGAAACGAGCGACAAGTTACAAGAAATATATTGCTACAAGAAATGTTGCTTTGCAATTCCACCTAAATCGTAACAGTTGTTATAATGTTGCTACAAGAGGGTCTCCAACGTGTAATATATTAATTTCACTATTAAACTATTAATGAGACGTACAAATTAATGTATGAGTTGGGCACACAATATATTTATTAATGACTGATTTGGCACAAATATGTGGCTGCCATAAAAGGCAATGCATTAATATTAATGACCCGTACAAATTAGCCTCAGCCAGTGGCGGACGCAGGATACATTTTCAGTGTGGGCGAAGTGATAATTTATTTGAAAATTTTAATTATCAAATATAAAACAAATATTGTCAATTTTTTATATTATTTTTATAATTTAAATTTTTGTATACAGTTTGTTTAAATATATAGAATGTATATCTATATTTAAAAAAAATTCTAAATGTAAAAAAAATCTACAAATTTAATAAATTTTTTTACAATATATTTCTTTAATTATATAAAATATATCTAAATTTGTAATGATTTTTGTTCTCTAAATATTGCATTTTGACAAAAATATCAAAATTTTGATATTATGAGGATTTGAACTCAAGACCTCACACAAAATTTTAATAATTTTATCATGAAGTCATAAACCACTATGCCAAGGCTAACTTATTGTTTAGTTTTGAATAGATATTATATATAATATATATATCTCAATAAGAACACTTTTTTTTAATGTAGTATTCAAAAATTTTTTTTATAAATTGAGTGTGGGCGGCCGCCCACGCTCGGCCCCATGTAGATCCACCCCTGGCCTCAGCCATAAAAGGTGTTTGTGGCTTCTATTTGCTTTTAATATAAAAAAAAAGTAACGGAATCTTCACGGAGAGTGGAATTGGGGATATGAAAACTGCTATTGGGACTAAATTGGCTTGGTTTTAATACTTTTAGGACTTATTTCAATCATTTTAAAGTATAGGAACTGATATTAAAAAGTTATCAAAGTTCAAGGGTTAATTTGACATTTTTGCCATAAAATAGATTACACATATGTTTGTGTCATTGTGTTCTTTTGATTTGCAACAAACAACCAACCTCCCCTATACTTTTTCTTCAAACAAATGCATAATTTTATCAATCCGGCCAAACAAGAATGAAGGAAATTGATATTCCGTTTTACTGATTTATAACCAAGCAATCGGGGGAAAATCGCAAGATGAACTTGCCAGATACACTCTCATTTCATGCTCACACCTCAAATCATCCAAAAACTACCACAAAACATAACAATAATCATCAAACTAGAGCACAAACACACTCTCATTTCATGCTCACACCTCAAATCATCCAAAATATTACCAGATACACCATAATCACACAAAAAACACAAAAAATAGAGAGGGTTCAAGCCTGCAACTCATCACTGCAGCCATGAAAGTTCTGCATATAAGAAGCAGAGTATTGGAACCAGTTGGTCGGAATTTGTCTTGCAGGAGAACGGTAATGGAGGAAAAATGGAAGAAATCACCAAAAAATGGAAGACGATCTGCGGATATGGAAGGAGGAGGTTGTCTTGCTAACGATGAGCAGATCTACCGGCCAATCTTCTCCATCGAGAGAGACGAACGGTTTTCCCGTCGAGATTGTCGGGTTTCCTTGCCGAACGAGAGTGTCGACGAGTAGATCTGTTTACCTTGCCGAATGAGAGTGGTGTGTTTCCTTCCGTCTGCTATGCGAAATTTTTGAATCCGATCTCCGGAGGGATAGAGAAGGTCGAGGAGCTGCGGTTGGAAAATAGGAGCTTTGGAATGAAAAGCCGCCCGCAAAAAATAACGTTAGCGTTTTTTTCCCCTACAGCCAACGGAGAAAAAAAACCGAAACAAATGGAGCCATAATTTTGCGAACCTTTGTTTTGACCAAAACGAAAAGCAGTTGATCCGCCTAAACAAACATAGGGTCTGTTTGGGGCAGTTAAACAATTCCAACGAATGAAAAAGTTATTTTCCAACCGCTGGAGCTATTTTGTAACTGTTTGAATGCACTGCTTTTTGAAAAGCGTGGATCCTAAACCCACGTTTTTGGCAGCTCCTGAAAGCGGATGATAGCCCGCGTATAGCGCCCTAAAAATCGATTCTCATTTATTTTTTCATTCCCGATCTCTGGCGAGCCCGACGACCGCTTCCCTGCGCGCATCTTCTTCCCATTCTCCGGCGACAACGGCTACCTTTTCCAGTTCTCCGGCGACAGTGACAACCTCCTCCAGATCTCCGGCGACAGCGGCGACTTCTCCAGATATCCCTAACGTGCGAGACGCTGCGATCCCGCACGATCTCCCCATTTTTCGACGACTTCTCCGGTGACATCACGTCCTCTTCCATATCTCCGGCGATAGCGACGACGAACTACTCCGGATCTCTCTTCCTCTGGATCTCCCTTTCTCCTCCATCGCATGTGAACGATTCCCGTTCTCTTCCTCGTACAGGTGACAATAATGTTCTTCCCCCTCTTTTAATTGTTTTTTTGCTTGTGTTTAGTGTATTTCTGCTTGTGTTTAGTGTTTATTTTGTGTGTGTGTGTGTGTGGCTGTGTGTGGATGTGTGTGTGTGTGGTGTGTTTTGGATTTGCGTGTATGTATGTGGATTATTTCTGTGTGTGTTTTGGATCTGTGTTTTGGATATGTATGTGGATGTGAGTGTGTTTTGGATTTTTGTGTGTTTTGGATGTGTATGTGGAGGCGTATGTGGATATGTGCGTGTGTGTGTGTGGATTTGTATGTGAGTGATGTGGATTTGTGTGTGTGTGTTGGATGTGTATGTGGATGTGGATTTGTGTGTGAGTGTGGTGTGGGTTTGTGTGTGTGTTTTGGATTTGTGTGTGTGTTTGGATGTGTATGTGGATGTGGATTTGTGTGTGAGTGGTGTGGGTTTGTGTGTGTGTTTTGGATTTGTGTGTGTTTGGATGTGTATATGTATGTGTATATGTATGTGTGTGTGGATGTGTGTGTGGATGTGGATTTGTGTGTGAGTGATGTGAATTTGTGTGTATGTTGGATTTGTGTGTTTTGGATGTGGATGTGGATGTAGATGTGTGTGTGTGTGGATGTGGATTTGTGTGTGTGTGTGTGTTTAACAATTGCTCAGTGTATATGTGTGTGTGTGTGTGTGTGTGTCTATGTGTGTGTGTGTGTATTTTTGTGTTTAACAAGTGATGAGTGTGTATGTGTGTGTGTGTTTGTGAGTGCGTTTAACAAGTTTTGGTCTTCTTTTATTATAGAAGAGTTATTTAATTGTTATGTTTGGGTTTATAGTACAATGGGAAAACTAAGGGACGGAGGAATTGCAGCGAGTTGGGAGTCAAATGAAATCATGATTTTTTGTGATCTTTGCATTAAAGAAATCGGGTTGGGTAATCGACCTACCACCTACTTCAGCAATGATGGTTGGAAAAATTTGATCTTGGCTTTTAAACAAGTCACCGGAAAAAGCTATGATCAAATGCAAATGAACAAAAAATGAGATCTTCTTAAGAAAAAATGGAAGTTGTGGAAATAACTAAAACATGGAGAGACGGGTTTGGGATGAGATCAGGAAAAGAGAACTATTGCTGCATCTGAAGAGTGGTGGGAGGAAAAGTTAAAGGTCATCTCAAAAACTTAGTTACAATTTTCTATATATTTGAATTGCGTTTCACGTAGTTACAATTTTATATATTTTTTGTACAGGTTGTCCTTGCTGCCAAAAAATTTAGATATGGTGGTATTTCGCCTGAATTAAAGGAAAAATTGAATATTATGTTCAGTCAAGTTATCACAACTAGTGAAGATTCATGGGCACCATCAATTAACAGTGTGCCACCTGATATGGAGCATATAGTTGAAGAAGAAGAAGATAATTTAGTAGATGACTTGGAGGTTCAGCGATGCAGACTTGAAGATATAGGTGGAAATGCATCAACCAACATTGGAAATGCTTCTACCTAATCGAGCAAAAAAAGAAAGATGAGAAAGAAAAAAGGAGTGGTTATATCTTATATGAGTGAGTTGCGTGATTGTGCACTTGCAGCGAAGCCTCCACCATTTATCACAATCAAGAAGACAGTGGAGTTGATCTCTAGTATTCAGAAGATACTTTCTGACCTCGACTTATACTACTTTGTTGTGAACTATATCATGGATAAGAACAGCAGAGAGATTTTCATGAGCATTCCAGATGATATACGAGTTTTGTGGATCAAAAATGCTTATGAGAATAGGACGGAATGATATCTTGAGGGTTCTTGAGCAGAGAGATTTTTCATGTTTTGTTTTATTTTATTATTTTGAATCTTGTAAAGTTATTTTGGAAACTTTTACTGTTATTTTGTTAACGGTCATTTGAAGACATCTAATTTGAGCACTTTGAATTGTTCTGTGTTGTTTCTACTTTGTTGATTGTTTTTACATAATTATTATTACCTTTAATTCTTCTGTGTTTACATAATTTATAATTTTTTCTTTGACAGGTAAGGTGATGGAAGCACATGACTTTTCCAGTGAAAATTTGGGAGAAGATACCTGTCTTTCTCCAGAACGGGTGCAATATGTTGAATAATGCAATATAGTTATCTCAACAATTGATGAGATAAATAATTGCATACGGGAGAATAGACCATGCGTGGCGTCTACTCAAGCAGAGGAGAAATGGTTGAGAGAGTTGCTTGTTGGACACCCAGATAGAACTCATGACGCATTTAGAATGTCAAAATGAATATTTATTGATTTACTTCGAAAGCTAGAAAACGATCATGAATTACAAGTATCACAACGCACAACCTCAAGAGAAATCCTGGGAATTACATTTTACATCTTAGCACATGGAGACTCTATGAGATTAACAAAAGATCGATTCCAACATTCAACTGAAACTATAAGTAAATAATTTTTGAAATGTCTTAAATCACTATTGCTATTGTCAGTTGATGTTATAAAACTAATTGATCATCATTTTAAAGATATACCTGTGGAAATAAGGTATGATGTCCGTTACATGTCATTATTTAAGGACTGTGTTGGTGCAATTGACGGTACATATGTAGATGCGAGGATACTCGTTGAAGATCAAGTCAGATATATTGGATGTCATGGTACAACAACGCAAAATGTGATGGTTGTTTGCGACTTTAATATATGTTTCACATTTACACTCCCTGGGTGGGAAGGATCCGCTCATGATAGTCGTATCTTTGTGCGCGCATTGTCAGACGATATGCTACATTTTTTGCATCCCCCTCAAGGTAAATTGTTCAATAAATGATCGTATATGCTTTAATCATTCACTACCATGTTATTATGTTTAATATATAAACTAATTACAGGTAAATATTATTTAGTGGATGTTAGATATCCATTAAAGATAGACTATTTAAAACTATATCCAGAAACAAGATATCATTTGACAGATTTTGCATGCGGGAGTCGTCCCGTCCATGGCAAACATGAGCATTTTAATAAGGCACATTCATCTCTTCGAAGTGTGATAGAGCGAACGTTTGAAGTTTGAAAGAAAAAGTTACACATTCTTCAAAAAATGACTCAGTACAATTTCAAGAAACAACGTTCAATTGTGCTAGCGATCATGACATTGCATAACTTCATTCGTAGACATCCATCTCGATTGAACCCATGATTTAATGCTTGCAATGTTGATGACTCATTCATAACACCAGAGGATGATGATCCTACAACATAGGATACTATTGAGACTAATATGTTTGGTGTCGTCGGTGAAGTTTGCACCTGCATCGCCGCCCTCCCAAACAAACCCTTAATCTCTAACGAGAAGGTTTCAATTACGCAAAACTAGGCTTACAAATTCATTATTTAAATATTAATCAGTCCACACAAAAAAACATAGTTAAGTTGTCCTCATTGGCACATAACAACATTCAACATAATAACCACAGAGATGATAAAATGCCACACTCAATGTGATGACTCAATAAAAGCTAATGTTCAGTTCATCATTTAGTTGAATATGATTCGATTTGAGTATTTGGTACCTACATATATGTTGAGATGTTTCAGTTCGAATTGGGATCTAGATCCGGCTGCTGTTTTAGGTCACGACGAGACCTAGTCTCGTGAAAACCCTGATCCTCGACTTAGAGAGCAACTGAAAGAGGGAACCCCCTGATTTGGTGAGATTGATCTGCCTCCCTTGTCTTCTTCCATTCTTCTTCCAAGGCGGCAACCTGCTGCTCAAGTGGTTGTTGCACTTGAAAGAGGTCATTGGCTGTGCAGACGACCTAGACTGGCTTGGAGGCCATTGCAGCCTATGGCATGAATGCTACTCGCAGACGAATAAATAGCGTAATGTGTGAGGTTATTATAGGTGTGCAGCAAGTCGACGGACAACATACTTTTGTGCAGATTGCAGACGCGTGTAAGTGCATCGGGTTTGTGTGTGGACAATGGGTTCGTGCACGTGTTGTGGGTGTGTGCCCGATGGTTTCTCTCTCAGGTGGTGGCAGTAGTTGATCGTCCTACGATGATGAAAGTTTGTGCCAATCTTGTGCATCCGCTGGTCAACAGATCGCAATAAGTTTCTATATACCTCAACAGGTGGATGTGTCTTGTTGCGGCTTCTCAACGCCCTCGGTAGACCGGTTTAGATTCGGTTCGTCTTAGCCCGGGCGGTCGAGTGCGCACACAGTCAGAATATTGCAGAGAGTAAATGCTGAGAATCGTACACACAGATCTTTAGCGTGGAAAACCCTCCAAAGGGTGAAAAACCACGTGGCCAGGGCGGTGCTGGCCGAAATCCACTATATTGGGCTGTTACAGTGCTTTCTTGGAGAATGCGAGGGCGACAGGCCGCGCCTCGTTACAATTGTGGGAGAGAGAGAGAGAGAGAAGACTCCGTGGGTGACAGGCCACCGCTTAGGAGTTGAGCGCCTTACTGCGCGTCTGGTGTGGTTGCGCGCTTCCTGGGTGAGCACTTCGCGGAGCGCCTTGACTTTGCTGCTTGGGTTCGGGGTGCTCGCCTTGAACGGTGCTGCACTTCTTCCCTGGTGAGAGGCGCTCGCAGGAGGAACCTGTCAAGTAGTAGCGAGAGAAGTGGTGGAATGTAGAGAGAGAAGCTCTGAGGAAAGGAGGAAATGAAGAGAGGGAGAGAGGGTCTGTTTGGGACAGCGGTTGCGGCTGGAAAATCTATTTCCCAGCCGCAACCGCTGATTTATTGATGTTTGGCAGCCGAGCTCTTTGAAAATTGATTTTTATAATACCCCGTTTTTGCCTATTTTTGGGAAGCTGCCGACCCCCCGCATTCAGCGCTCCGGAAATCAATTCCCGATCGCGTCTTTCCTTCCTGATACCTCCAGTCGCGTCTTTTGCCCTCGCTCCCGTCGTCTTCCCGAGTTCCAGGCGAGAATCCATCCCTGACGCCTCTCGTAGCCGAGCATCCAGGGTTGTTTCAGGCGAGACACTGTCGCTGTTTTTCGTTCCCGTCGTCTTCCCGAGTTCCAGGCGAGACCCTGTCGTTGTTTTTCGTTCCCGATCATCTTCTCCTCGGCGAGCTCCAGTAGCCATGGCGATTCCTCCACTCCTCCGGTCATCTTCTCCTCGGCGAGCTCCAGTAGCCATGGCGACGACGATGCCAGATCTCCTCCTCCCTCCAGCAGCCATGGCGATGCCAGATCTTCTCCTCCTCCTCCCTCCAACAGCCATGGAAAAAAGCTCCTTCCTCCTCCCTCCTCCCCCCTCCCCGCCTCCCCCCTCCGGCCTCCTCCCACGGTGATAAATGAGTTTTCCGGCGAGCTTTGAATTATTCTAACAGTAAATTTTATAATAGGAATTATAAAATTATAATAATATTATAATTTTGCTCTTTTTATAAATGCTTCTGCTCTTTTTATAACAGTAAATTTTATCATTTATTATAATAATATTATTATAATAAATGAGTTAATTACTGGAAATTTATAACATAAATTATTATTACTCTAAATAATATTATTATTTATTATTATTATCTCTTATAATAGGAATTTTATAAGAGGAATTATTAATTTAAGAGGAATTATTATTATTATTAATTGAAAAATAATAATTTTAAAAAGTTGTCCAACCAAACAATTTTTTGAAAAAGCTCTCAAAAAGTTGTTCTACCCAAACCAGTTCTTATTTCAAAAAGCTCTGTTCAATCAACGCTTATATACAGACCATCCAAACAGCCTGCAGTTTTTCAAAAACAGTTTCCTCAAAGAGCTCTGTTTAAAGAGCTTTGTTCAATCAGCAGCTTTTCAATCCGCAATAGCTCTCCCAAACAGACCAAGAGTCTAGGAGGGAATCGAGAGATCCCTTTGAAAGGAGCCAATAGGGGGTATTTATAGGGCTTTGGAGTGAAGATTACGGTGGTTACGGTGGTTATTGTGGATAACCACCGAACGGAGGGCCGAGATCGTTAGTGACGATTAGAGGGCCGTGATTGCGTGAGACGATCGGAGGGCAACGGAGGCCTGGAGAGATCGGACGGTGGAGAGCAAAGGGCGGGCGACGGCGGTGGACGGCCATGGGTGGCCGACCGCCAAGGGGTGGCCGAGACCATGGGGGTGGCCGGCCAAGAGGTAGGACCGGCCAAAGGGGGGGCCGGCCATGGCCGTCGGCCACAAAGGGGGCGGCCGGCGGCGGTGGCCCGGCGGAGGCGGCGGCCGGCCGGGCCGGCCAGTGTGGCGACCGGCGGTGGCCTGGCGGCGGCGGCGGTCGGACCGGCCGGTGTGGTGGTAGCCGGAGGGCTGGCCGGCGGAGGCGGCGGCGGCCGGCCGGCCAGTGGCCGGCGATCGGCGGCGGTTGGCGGCGGTTGGCGTGCGGTTGGGATCCCGCGCGAGGTGGTTTGGATCCGCCGCGAGGTGATTTGGATCCGCCGCGTGGTAGTTTGGATCCGCCGCGTCGTAGTGGAATCCGGTACGGGAGAGTGGGATTCAGTGTGCGGTGGTTACAGGATCCGGCGCGCGGTAAATGGGATCCAGCGTGCGGTAATGGGATCCGGCGCGCGGGAGTTACGGTTTTTCCCATAAATAGAGGGGGGAAACCCATCATTTGCCCCCCAAATCCTACGTTTGGAGCGCACGGAGAGCGATAGGATTTTACCTTTACGACTTGCATTCGTGAGCGATAGCCGGAGTGAATTCAGGTGCGGAGGTTGGCGGCGACGATGGCGGTGCCAAGGTGAGCGTGAGGGGTGAAAGGTCCAACTTCCACAGAGGCGGGCGAACGGGCGCACAAGAGGCGCGGGGAGTCGCGTGGAGGGAAATGGGCGGCCGCGTGTTCGCGCGGAGGCGCGCGCGCGGGCCGCACCCGCGCTTGCTTGCGCGGCGGGGCGCGCGCGCGCGGGGCCGCACCCGCGCTTGCTTGCGCGGCTGGGCGCGCGCGGGGGCCGCGCCCGAGCACGCTCGCGCGGTGGGAAGCGTGTGTGGGCTGCGCCCGCGTGTGCTCGCGCGGTAGGGCGCGCGCACGCGAGTTGCCGCGCGGGCTACCGCGCGGTGATAGCGCGCGCGCGCTGGCTGCCGCGCAGACTACCGAGCGGGCTACCGCGCGGCGGTAGCACGCGCGCGCTGGCTGCCGCGCGGACTACCGCGCGGCGGGAGAGCGCGCGTGTTGGCTGCTGCGCGGACTACCGCGCGGCGGTAGCGCGTGCGCTCGCGCGGGTAGTCGCGCGAGCTGCTCCCGCGGGGTCTGCCGCGTGCTGGCGCGCGTGTTCTCGGGGCTTACCTGCGAAGTTTGCTTGGTGGCTAGCCTCGCAGATGAACTCCCCTTATCCTTATCTGAGGTTCGTGCTGACGCTTTTCTCTTTGTCTTTCAGGCTTCTCGGCGTGGCGGGCAAAGTCGCCCAATGCGACTGGCCTCGAGTCTTAGTCTTGATCATGTTGCCATATGGAGGAGGCGCTTCAACCTGCCCCCCGGATTAGAGGTTCGGATCCCGGATCCTGAGGAGCGAGTACAGAATCCGCCTCGGGGTTGGATGACCGTTTGCGAGTCATCGCTTCGGAGCGGCTTTCGCCTCCCGCCTGCGAGGAGGTGATCGAGATCCTGAAATTTTGCGGCGTCCCAATGTCACAGTTTACGCCTCAGGGGATGGTGCGGATCATGGGGCTGATTGCCTTCTTCCGAGAGCACGGTGCGAAGTTCTCCTTGGGCCTTTTCAAGGAATGGTGTGAAGTGCGGGTTGATGTCGGAGGTCGTATTGAAGTCTTCAGCAACAAGAGATGGCTGGAGTTCGAGACCCGGGTGGACCGCCGCCACGGGAATACTTTATTTGGCTATGTCAGGAACCCGGAGGGACTACCGGAGGTGTGGAACTCTTTACCAGATCGCTGTCGGCGCCTTAGAGGACGTGAGCGGGAGTTTTCTCCCGTTCTTGGATTTTCAGATGCTCGAGAGTTGGGGAACATTCTGCATAGTATTTCCCTGTTCGTGGACGAGAAGCGCCTGCTTCTATGTGGGTTGTCCGTTGATGCTGGTCGTGCTGCTGCCACTCCTCTCGTTCGAGACAGAAAGAGGAAGTTGGTGCTCAGAGGTCTTGGGGAGACAAGTCCTGCTCCTCCACCGGTACAGGATGCTCCTCAGGAGGAGGCGGCTCCTTGTGCATCTGGAGCTGATGGCGAGCCGGTTGATGAGGAGCTTGAGGTCCTGGGATCTTCTGCCCCCCAGGCTTCCCCGGAGCGAGGCACAGCTCAAAAGGTGTCAGAAGGGAAGAGGGTCTCTTCCTCTCTGGAGGCCATGAACCAGGCGGTAAGCAGGATTTCTTCTTCCTTTTGCACGGCGTCATTCTGAGGTTGCGGCTCTGGCCTATCTACTTTCTTTTGCAAATGGAGACTCAGGCGTCGATTGCGCTCACGTGGAACGATCATTACGTGAGCTTGAAGGACGGGTTTATGGCTATCCAGGGTGAGCTTCGGGAGGCGAGGAGCGCCCTTGCAGAGTCGGAGAGACGGCGGGATCGCGACGTCTCGCGCTTCAGACGGATTGGCTTCGAGATGCATGATGAGCTGGGAAGGACCAGGGCCGGGCTTGGCGCGGAGAAGGCGGCGTTGGAGGAGGCCTTACGCTCCTTGGAGGTTGTTCGTGGTGACTTGGTGCGTCGGGATGCAGAGCTGGAGCAGTGCCGAGCTGAGATAGCACGTCTTTCTTCCGTGGAGCGGGAGACCGAGCTGAAGGCGGCTGGCTTGGCCGAGTACCTGAAGTCGGTTGATTACCTGCGGGACCGCTGCTTGATTTCCGAGGAGGTCCGAGACATGATCTGGACTCAGGAGGTGGAGCCTCATCTGGAGGACTCGCGAGAGCTTGCCCTTCGACAGGGAGCGTCGAAGGCTCTTCGGATGGTATCCCGGAAGCGGGGCTATGATGTTAGTGGCCTCGGATTTGATGACCTGTCAGAGGAGGAGGACCATAGTCCTGATGAAGAGTGATTTCTTTAGCTGTTTGTAGCCGTGCTTGCCGGATGTGGGCTGTATCTCTTTATTGTATTCGTCGTACTTGTTCATCTGCTCGATCTTGTTAATCTGGTATGTTGGCATCTGCATAGTTTGATTATTTTCAAAGTTACAGATGAGTTTGCGCGGACCTGAGCTCGCGGCTTTTATGTTAGTCAAAAAATTAGTTTGCCACGAGTCTGGCTCGCGGCTTTTTTTTTGCATAATAAAATAGGGTGCACGAGTCTGGCTCGCCGGCGTTTTATAAAATAGGTGCACGAGTCTGGCTCGCGTCTTTTTGCATAATAAAATAGGTGCACGAGTCTGGCTCACGGCTTTTATAAAATAGGTGCACGAGTCTGGCTCGCGATTTTTTTGCATAATAAATAGGTGCACGAGTCTGGCTCGCGGCTTTTATAAATAGGTGCACGAGTCTGGCTCGCGGCTTTTTGCATAATAAAATAGGTGCACGAGTCTGGCTCGCGGCTTTTATAAAATAGGTGCATGAGTCTGGCTCCCAGCTTTTATAAAATAGGTGCACGAGTCTGGCTCACGGCTTTTTGCATAATAAAATAGGTGCACGAGTCTGGCTCGCGGCTTTTATAAAATAGGTTGCACGAGTCTGGCTCGCGGCTTGTATAAAATAGGTGCACGAGCCTGGCTCGCGGCTTTTTGCATAATAAAATAGGTTGCACGAGTCTGGCTCGCGACTTTTATAAAATAGGTGCACCAGTCTGGCTCGCAGGCTTTTTATAAAATAGGTGCACGAGTCTGGCTCGCGGCTTTTTGCATAATAAAATAGGTGCACGAGTCTGGCTCGCGGCTTTTATAAAATAGGTGCACGGGTTGGCCCGCGGCTTTTTTGCACGAGTCTGGCTCACGGCTTGGCCGGTGAATAACGTTTGTATTCAAACCGAGGGTAAACGTAAGGGGGGCAGGCCCCTACGATGCACGAGTCTGGCTCGCGGCTTTATGCACGAGTCTGGCTCGCGGCTTTTGCACGAGTCTGGCTCGCGGTTTTTCCGGTGAATAGCGGGTGTATTCAAACCGAGGGTGAACGTAAGGGGGCAAGCCCCTACGACACCGGACTCGACGGCGGAGGAGAAGGACGGACCTTCAATCGACGGCGGTGCAAAGTCCCTGGGGCAGGGCCCCGAAGCGGGTTCCTGCAGTAGAACAGTTTAGAACAGATGGAAGATAACTAGAAAATGAATATCGATACATGCGTAAGTGCAATCCTGCGGCTTTTGAGCCAGTAGGTTTTTGATACAGATTTTTACAAGAGAAAAGGGAACGTTGTGTTCCCGTTGTGCTGCACTTGTTCGAGCTTTTCCGGTCGCTCAGCATGGTGGGCTGCGGTGCCCCGGCGGTTGATTCTTGGTGGCATCCTACTGTGCCTCTTTATGGAAAGCCTCCAGGTGTCCCAACTGGACGACACGTTCAATTTCTTCCTTTAGTTTTGCACAGTGCTCCGTTCGGTGTCCTCGGCCTTTGTGAAGTGGCAAAACTGGGATTGATCTCCCCTGTGTAGGGAGAGCGGCCTGGGCCAGTTGATGACCTTGCTGTTGCAGATGATGGACAAAATGTGCTCGCGGGAGGTGTTTAGCGTAGTGTAACTCTGGGGGCTTTGACTTGATGGCACTTGGGAGCGGTCTGTTCGGCTCTGAGTGAGCAGTTCGAACTGTTGCTGCTGGCCCTTTCTCTTGCGACTCGTATTAATTTGCTGCAGATTTGTCGGTGCCTGAAGTTTGGCTTTTTCTGCCAATGCGGGAGTTGCGCGGTCCTTCCGCGCGCCTAGCCTCTCAAATTTTGGTTTCGGTGACGGGTCGTCGTTGATCCAAGGGAGCTTGGAGGCGGGTGCGTCGAAACCGTGCATCGCGTTCCTAAGGATGCTCCCTTTGTTGGCCATGCGCCCGGACATGGAAACGTCGTGGTCCAGGGCGTCTAGTAGGAGACTCCCGAATATTGCATCGTAGGGGGAGTTTGCGTTTGGGACGACAAACTGAATGTCATACTGGACCGGTTCTGAGTGCATCCCTACTTGGACCGGAAGGGTGATGATTCCTATGGTGGGTACCATAGTTCCGTCGGGGAGCTCCGCGTCGCTGGCCCTGAGCTTGAGGTTCCCGCTTAGGGATTTGAGCCGTACCACGGCAGCTAGGAACACGAGGTTGAAGGAGATGCGATGTGTTATCAACGCTCTCCTTAGCTCGCAGGGTGGACTGCCTATGCTCGCGTCTAAGGAGAAGTCCATCCATGAGCAGGGACGTTCCAGGTGAAAATTTGCGTGGATCTTTTCTTGCTGCTTGTTCCATTCCGCCCCCCTTAGGCGGGGCGGCTCGCCCGTGCCAGGCTTTTCTCCCTCTTCTTGAATCCTTGGCGAGCATGTCTCGTGCCATTCAACGAACAGTTGGGACAACTCAGTGAAGTTGTGAATCGCCCCGTTTGGCAGGGATTGATACCAGCGGAGGGCGTCTCCGCGTAGTGTCTTGGTGAAGATCTTGCAGCTGATTTGGTCGGGAAGTCCGAGCGTCCGCATCGTTATTAGGAAGTAATTAACGTGCCCGTACGGGTCCTCTGCTCCGTGGAACTCTTTGTTGAGCGGGAGCTTTAGCCATGACGGAACCGGGTACTCCAAAATTGACTTTGAGAGGGGGGATCGCCTTTGCTGGCGCGTGACATCGTTCAGATCCTGTCCGGCCGCGGGAGGGGACGGCTTGCTAGTTGACCAAAGCCACGATGGTAGGATGGATGCAGTGATGAGCGCTCTTTTCATCGGGTTCTCCGGGATTGATGAACTGCATGCGTCAGATAATTCGGGGGAGGTGTCCACTTCCGCTGGTTCCGTGAACTCCGGAGAAGCGAGTGCTATGCTCGGGAATCCTTTGCTTGGTATTTGGGAATTCATTCCCACAGACGGCGCCAAACTGTTGCGGCTTCTCAACGCCCTCGGTAGACCGGTTTAGATTCGGTCCGTCTTAGCCCGGGCGGTCGAGTGCGCACACAGTCAGAATATTGCAGAGAGTAAATGCTGAGAATCGTACACACAGATCTTTAGCGTGGAAAATCCTCCAAAGGGTGAAAAACCACGTGGTCAATGCGGTGCTGGCCGAAATCCACTATATTGGGCTGTTACAGTGCTTTCTTGGAGAATGCGAGGGCGACAGGCCGCGCCTCGTTACAATTGTGGGAGAGAGACAGAGAGAGAGAAGACTCCGTGGGTGACAGGCCACTGCTTAGGAGTTGAGCGCCTTGCTGCGCGTCTGGTGTGATTGCGCGCTTCCTGGGTGAGCACTTCGCGGAGTGCCTTGACTTTGCTGCTTGGGTTCGGGGTGCTCGCCTTGAACGGTGCTGCACTTCTTCCCTGGTGAGAGGCGCTCGCAGGAGGAACCTGTCAAGTAGTAGCGAGAGAAGTGGTGGAATGTAGAGAGAGAAGCTCTGAGGAAAGGAGGAAATGAAGAGAGAGAGAGTCTAGGAGGGAATCAGAGAGATCCCTTTGAAAGGAGGCATATGGGGGTATTTATAGGGCTTTGGAGTGGAAGTTACGGTGGTTACGGTGGTTATTGTGGATGACCACCGAACGGAGGGCCGAGATCGTTTGTGACGATTAGAGGGCCGTGATTGCGTGAGACGATCGGAGGGCCACGGAGGCCTGGAGAGATCGGACGGTGGAGAGCAAAGGGCGGCGACGGCGGTGGCCGGCCATGGGTGGCCGGCCGCCAAGGGGTGGCCGACCATGGGGGTGGCCGGCCAAGAGGGGGACGGCCAAAGGGGGGCCGACCACAAAGGGGGCGGCCGGCGGAGGCGGCGGCCGGCCGACCGGCCAGTGGTGGCGGTCGGCGGTGGCCGGCGGCGGCGGTGACCGGTGGCGGCGGCGGTCGGCCGGCCGGTGGTGGTGGAGCCGGCGGCGGTCGGCGGCGGCGGCGGCCGGCCGGCCAGTGGCCGACGTCGGCAGCGGTTGGCGGCGGATGGGATCCCGCGCGAGGTGGTTTGGATCCGCCGCGAGGTGGTTTGGATCCGCCGCGTGGTGGTTTGGATCCGCCACGTGGTAGTGGGATCCGGTGCGGGAGAGTGAGATTCGGTGTGCGGTGGTTACAGGATCCGGCGCGCGGTAATGGGATCCGGCGTGCGGTAATGGGATCCGGCGCGCGGGAGTTACAGTTTTTCCCATAAATAGAGGGGGAACCCATCATATCTAATTCCGCTCCTGATGCCGTTCGTACCATCATTCCTATTGCGCTTTTGAATGTAATTGTAATATTCATGTTCAACAAAAAACAATTTGATTTCACCAAGACATCAACTATATTCTGCTAGAAGTATTGAAAGAGAGAATTTTTTTTGTCTTGTTAAATACAAAATTTAATAAATTTTTTAAAACTATCAGACAATATTTTTTATAATAAAATAAAATTACAAAAATTAAACTCGACAATTGTAAAAATTATATTAAAAACAAAAAAAAAGTATTTGTTGGTTAAACAATATTTCACGAGAATATTTTTGTCTTCTCTATATTATAAACAAAAAAAATCGTGAATAATTTTATTTTCAAGAATATATATATATGTATATTTGTCCTGGTCACATTATTTGTTGGTTAGCCCAACAATATATATTTGTCAAGCCCATTTAAATATAAAATATTTAGCAATAGCCCATTAAAATAATTTAAATGGCCGAGTTTGTCTATGCTTATACATTGTTTTTTTTTTCAATTTTGTTATTTATAAAACAAATTAAAATGAATGGAGAACCTCATTATTTTGGAAAAATGTCACATACTCAAAATAGATAATAGCTCTGTTTGGAACGGATTTTTTGTTCCGATAAGTTTGAACAAAAACGCTATCGTCATAGAATGTATGTTTGACACGTCCTCAAAAAATAAAACTAGTTTTGAACATAAAAGTCGGTGAATTTCCTTAGGTGAGGTCGGGCGTTCACGAATAACGGTTCATAACCACCGTGTTCGTGGCCGCCACCACCGCGCCAAACAGAGCCAATATGTATACTAACCGGGGCGCACTTGATTCCTCGTGTATGACGACGGAAGCGATAATACATGGATGTTAGATATTCTCATAATGTGTACAAAATTCGTCTGTGGCCGGATACAATTATTGCACACTGAGCACGAGAGGACGAAGTGTTTCAATTTGATTAAACAAATTGTTATAAAATTAAATGGAAATTAATGGTTTCGTGGAGATGGCGTCGTGTGCTATCATTTGTATACGAGTGAAATTAATTTATTATTTCAAAAAAATATTTTAAACTAAGTGTGATCGGGTATAAACAGTAATCGGCGATCGCTTTTTGACGATCACCGATCAACGATCGCCGAGCTTTGACTACTGGTTGATCGTCGATCACTGATATGCAGTCCCTTCTATGTGGATGGATAACTCCTGAGGCTATGCTTAAAATCTTGAGTCAAGGGAATAAAGGAGAACTTTGGGAAATGGAGAGAGCAGGGTAGACGATGAAGCGGTAAAGTAGTAAAGGAGAGTGCTGAGAAAAGTAATGGGCAGAGAAATACCTTTGAGTTGCGATGACACTGTGACCTAGGGCTTCAACGACGTTGCGACCTAAGGCTGCGATGGCAATATCGCTATGCTTTACCTCCACGATTGCTTGATCCAGAATGGAGGAAGGGAAAGTAGCGCTTAGCACGGGACACGAAGAAGATGCGGAGCTTGAAGAAGAAGGTGGAAGGGCAAAATCAGAATATCAAGTTATGTCGTTACACATCATGCGCATGCATAGTATGCGAACGAGAGGTTCATTTTGCACAGTATGCGCGACAACTACAGTATTTGATCGTCACTCAAGCAGCACGATTGCCTTCGCACGCTGCCTTAGAAAAGCACGCATTACATTGATTAAGAAGATTAAAATTGAAAAAAAAAATCATTCATTTGTTAGCGTGCGTAAATTTTCTATGTAAGATTTTAATTCCTTTATTACCAATTATTTTGTTGGGTTAATTTCGCAAATCAGCTTGGGACATTGCATAATTACGAAGACACACACCCTTCTAGCCGTGAACAAAAGCCTGATCGGGCCGGCCCGGACCGAGCCCGATCGGGCTTTTTCCTAAATCGGGCCGGGCCGGCCCGGTCCTCCCCTAGAATTAGCCGTGAACATAAAGCCCGATCGGGCCGGCCTGGACCGGCCCCGATCGGGCTTTTTCCTACATCGGGCCGGGCCGGCCCGGTCCTCTCCTGGAATCGGGCCGGCCCGGGCCGGGCAGGCAGCACTTATGTGCCGCCTGCTCCGGCCCTTCAGGCCGGGCCGGGCCGGTCTCGGGCCCGATCCGGGCCGGCCCGATTTTTTAACTTTTTTTTTTAATTTAAAGTTTAAATTTTTTAATTCTTATTTTTATAAATCTTTAAATATTGAACAAATGGAAAATTTGGAACAAAAAATTTTATTAATATTGAGAATTAGTAACAAAATACAAAATTGAAAATACAAAGTTTCAAACGCGTCCATTTCGTACAAAATTGAAAATACAAAATTTAAGTCGTACAAAATTGAAAATACAATTGCTCGATTTAATCATCTTGTAGATTCAACGCGTCCATTTCGTCTTCTATCTCCTCCGAGCTATCCTCCAATGCTGTTATGTGTTGCTTCCTCCTTAAACTGTCCAAGTAGTCCTTGTAGCATATGCAAATCTCCAGCGAATCTTCGTTAAGCCGGCTCCTCCGCTCGTTCAAAACCCTGCCACTAAGAGAAAAAACGGACTCTGAATCTACTGTAATAGCTTGGACAGTTAATAAATCACGAGCCATACAAGCCAAAACAGGATAGATATTAGCTTTACCTTTCCACCAATTTAAGAGATCGAAGTTTTCGATCTCGTCCGAACTCATAAAATCGCTAAATTGAGTTTTTGTGTATAATCCTAATTCATCTAAACTATCAGATGTGCGCGTTTTTTTCCTAGAAGCTAAATCTAAAATTTTATTTTTAAGACTATCCTTCGTTTTTGGTTGCGTTATTTCTTCGCGGGGTCGTGACCCGTATAAGTTATTGTAATAATTATAACTTTGCGTAAAAAAATTAGTAAAACTTGTAGTACTAACGGGGTCATCCTCATCATAATTTATATTTAAGGTTAGATTAGTATTGATTTAGTCGATCAAATTTTCTACGCCTTCAACGTTAAGTAGCGGATTTAAAGCGGCGGCGCACGAAAACATAGGCGGTATTTCTCTATAATATTTTAAAAAAATTTCTTCCATTATTTTAATTAAAAGAGCCCAACCTTGGTGTTGCCTATAATAACTAAATCTTTCTGTGATATATACGAAATGTTCAATTACTAATGCGTTCGTTGGATAATACACTCCAGATAAAGAAACGGTGACCCTATAAAAACACTTTAGTAAATCTATATAATGTTCTATTATGGTCCAATCAGTTTCACCTAAACCGTGTTCAATATTAAGTAAACTATAATATTCCATTAGAAGATCTTTTTGTAGAACGGCTCTTTTTAACATTTTATAGGTTGAGTTCCATCTAATAGGCATATCTAATTGTGGTTTCAAATATTTCTGATTTTGTGCTTTACAAAATTTTCTAAAATCTTGAGCTCGTTGTTTAGTACAATAAATTGCTTTTAACATGTCGCGAATTTTATTAATATATTGTGACATTGCTTTTAAACTATCTTGTACCACTAAATTTAGGACGTGACAAACACATCTAGTATGAAAAAACGCGCCGTTGAGAAATGGTTTTAAATCTCGTTTTAACAATTCAATTGCGGCGCTATTATTGGAGGCGTTATCAAGAGAAAAACTAAGTATTTTATCGTTAATTTTAAATTCCCGCGCACATTTCATAATAACTTTATATAAAGTTATAGCCGTGTGCGGGAATTCAAAACCTGTAAAACATATTACGCGTTTCTTTTGCTCCCACGAAATGGGATCAATCCAATGACAAGTGATGCAAAGATAAGATAATCCTAAATTTAAATTACTCGTCCAAACGTCGCTCGTTAGACTCACACGTCCTTCAAAATTTTCAAAATACCTAATTAATTCTTGTTTTGCTTCTAAATATAACCTAATCGTGTCGCGCCTTGAAGTAATTCTACTAACCTTTTGGTATTTGGGCCGAAGCCCCCCATGTTTGTACTCTGTGCCGTCGTCATTGTCGAAGACGCTGAATGGCAACCCACGTTTGATGACGAACTTCGCCTGCAGCTCTCGCTGTCGCATTTGATCGTACGTCCAAATCTGTCCGGCTCCAGAAATTTGGGCTTGACTTGACTCGGGAGGAGCTTGTTTCGACTCGCAAGACTTCTGGTGTCTAACGAGCGTCGAGTTGCCGCTGATGGATAGCAACTTCGAGCACATCTTGCAGCGCGCTTTTCTTTCGGTCCCGACTTGTACCATCTCGAAATGCTCTCAAATACTCGCTCTACGGTTGTGCTCCACCACCGAAGCCGTACTTTGGGAAGACGAAGCTGGAGTTGTGGAGGACGATGCCATTGGGAGAGCTAAGAGAGAGAGAGAGAGGGATGGGGTGTGAGAAAAGAGAGAGGGGAGGGGGGTATTTATAGGTTTTTTTTTAATTAAAAAATTAATTAAAAAAAAAAAAAAAAAGCAGCCAACGGCTCTCTTGAGAGAGAGCCGTTGGCTGCTCTCTCATGACAGCATGGCTGCCATGTGGCAGCCATGCTGCCATGAGCCTAACGGCTCTAATAAGAGCCGTTAGGCTCAATCGGGCCTAGCCCGAGACCGGATCGGGCTATGGCCGACCCGGTCTCGGGCTAGCCCGATTTTTGGGCTTTACCCGGCCCGGACCGGGCCGGGTAGCTAGGCCAAACCGGGGCCCTTTCAGGGTCCCGGGTAAGGGCTCGGCCCGGTTCGGGCCTGAACCGGGCCGGGCTTGACCGGGCCTTGACCGGGCCGGGCTCGGGCCGGCCCGTCAGGCCCGGTTTTTTATGTTCATGACTACCTAAAATCAGGCCGGGCAGGCAGCACATAAGTGCTGCCTGCTCCGGCCCTTCAGGCCGGGCCGGGTAGGACCGGGCCGATCTTTAACTCGCCAATTAGGCGGGATTAATCCCGCCGCCTGAAAAAATTCAGGCGGGATTAATCCCGCCTGAATTTTTTCAGGCGGGATTTCCCAAGGGAAATCCCAGAGATTTCCCTTGGGAAATCCCGAACCATCACATCCAGGAGGATCTGATGATTACATCCTCCTGGATGTGATATTACAAATCCCAGGCGGGATTTTTCAAAATCCCGCCTGGGATTAACTAGCCCGGGGTCGGGCTCAGGCAAAGCTCGGCGCCCGGGCTTTACCCGGACCGGCCCGGACCGGGCCGGGTACCGGGCCGGGTAACTGCTCCAAACCGGGGCCCTGGGTAAGGGCTTGGCCCGGTTCGGGCCTGAACCGGGCCGGGCTTGACCGGGCCTTGATCGGGCCAGGCTCGGGCCGGCCCGTCAGGCCCGGTTTTTTTGTTCACCTATACACCCTTCTAGTCTTTTGAAATCATCAAACTTATATCATTAATTTTTAATGCAATAAATCATGATCTTTAGATCAACTAATCTCTTAGGCTCCATATGACACGACATTTTCGCACCGATGAGTTTGAACAAAAATGTCATCGTCATGAAATGTATGTTGTACATGACAACATTTATGACCGCCATTAACGAAAAGAAAACCAGTTTTGAACATAAGTGGGGTTGAGCATTCACGAAGGATGATTCATAATCACCACGGCCACTACATCGCGCCGTGACAAACATAGCCTTAATTAATACACGATTGAGATGAGGGTTTCGTTTGGCGCGGCTTATTTGCTCCGGTGAGTTTGATCAAAAACGTCATCATTATTATAGAATGTATGTTTGACAAGACAGGTTATGACCGCTGTAAAGAAAATAAACTAGGTTTGAGCATAAAATGCACGAATTTTCTTAGGTGAGGTCGGGCGTTCATGAACGACAGTTCATGACCGCCACCACCACGCCAAACAAAGCCTAGATCTAACGCTACAAAATTTTAGATTTTTGAAAATAAATGAAAAGTGTTATTTATAACTACTTAAAATCTAAGTAGAGATGTGATAGGTAAATTATTCAGAGGAATAAATAATATTATTTTTTAATTTTAAAAATAATTCAAAATAATTTTCTAAAATTTTCACATAATATTTTACGACCATATTTTATAATAATAATTTCCCAGCGTTGATTTTGTCAACACTAGCTTAATCTAGAGAGAGAGAGAGAGAGAGAGAGAATAGTGTTGATTTTGTCAACGATATCTTAATACTGCATACACTTTCTTGAATGCGCCCGGTGCAGGGGATTAGTTGTATTTCTAACGCGTGGCGGAACGCGGCGGTGAAGCGAGTGAAATCTGACATGCGGTGGCGAAAGTCAAGTATTTCTCTGACTTTGACTTTTTATTATTTCTCTGACTTTGACTTTTAGACACATAATATTAGTTTGTAACGACAGTATATTGATAACAGCGAAAGCTGTGCGTGCTGTACAAGCCAACGCGAAAATGTGCGGTGAGAAAAAATTTCTCAGATAGGCCCCATTTTTGACTACGACAACGTCCGCATGCCACGTGCCCGGCTCTTAAGGGTTAAAATCACAATATTATTACACATGCATATTATAGTTTAATGGACATAGTCACATAGTATTCACCGGCGATTGATAAGAAAAAGGGAGTTGATATTAGCAGTCCGTAGTTGGCTATTCGCAGTCCATCGTTATTCGTAATTCATAAATTTTATTTGTAACCCAAAATTATAATTGCACCCCACACTCATCCCAAATAAACAAAGCATTTTGCTGATTTATTAAGCACTAGAAGCCTAGAGAAACATCTTAAAGCTAGACTCCAAAATAATTTAAAAACCTAGCAGGAAAACAAGTTAAATGACATGCATAGAGGAATCAACTCTAAAACAAGTTAAATGACATGCAAACCTTCCTCTAACTAAAAAAATGACTACTTTTTGGGGATTTTCGCTGGATAATTTCCTTCTTTTTTGAAGAGGTGAATCTAAGAGGGGGAAAGACGACGTGACCGATAGAACTACGGCTAGGGTTTAGGTAATGGGAGGAGAGAGATGGAGAGGAGATGGTTATTTGATGGGGTGCGATTAGTGAGAATTGGACTGCGAATATAATTAAGATTTTCACAATTTTGGGGTGCGAATAGCGAGAATTGGACTGCTAATATCAACTCTCTAGAAAAAAGAGCGGTGGGAAATTAATGGCAGCTTACCCGAAAGCTTCTTTACAAAAAAAGGCTGAAAACGTTTTGAAAAATCGAAGCGTGAATGGTCCAAGCGTGACTTTTGTAAATCCTCCAATAAAAGTGGAAAAGTTGAAAGCAGAGAGTGGTTTTTAGAAAGTGTTGCTGGACCGACTACTCAAAAAGCCCCGAAAACACCTTTCTTGAAAAACTCTTTTGAAAAAGCCCATCAATCAAACAACCTAAAAGAACAGTAGCTGTGAGAATAGAGCTTTTCCCACTGCCCCAAACAGATCCTTAGATGCTTCAATTATCAGGGGTGATATTTCCGCAGAATGTAACATTACTCTAAATTGATGTAATTGTTGTTGTCTAGTGTATGTGATCAAGAGTGGCATAAGCTAAGAGGAGATGGAAGAGAGCAACGGCTCTAACTGTAAATAAATTTTTTGGGATTTAAATATTTTGAATAACAATGTACTTTAAATAGCAAAATTTGGACTGCTTATAACATTACTCTAAGCGTGACTTTTGCTTATAACAATGAGATTCAGCAATATCTTGAGAATCCACAAGAACTTCCAAGGGTACATTCAGAGTGTTTTTGCTCGAATTTGAAGAAAAAGGTTATCGTCGTAGAGTAGAATGTGTTTGACATTGACAAAAATTATGACCGTCGCCATGAAAATAAACTAGTTTTGAGCATGAATGAAGTTCCTTAGGTGAGATCGGGTGTTCACGAACGACGGTTCATAGCCCCCGCGAATCCACAACTGCAACCATCGTGCCAAACAGAACCCAAATTGGCCGACTTGAAATTTACAGGGCAAGTAAATTAAAGCACACACTACATCCGTAACATATATCAATGCTATAAAATAAAATGATTAGAATACTAGTTTCCATAGTTTCCCCTTTTGATAGGTTATACGGACTTCGTGATACAGATGCCATGTGAGACGATTTATGGAACGGAATCTACCTATAACAAATGTCGAATGTCAAACGTGTTCGTGATCCTCCGTTGTTGCCGTCAACGATGCAAAATCAGTGAATTCGCGCCATGTGAATTTCTTAGGAATGAGAAATGCTGACCGCCCAAATAAGCAATGTACAACTTCAAGGCTTCGTTTGACACGACTTATTTGCTCCGGTGAGTTTGGTCAATTAAAAAATAGTCCGAGAAATAATAGTTTTATACGTTCTTATTTAATTGGGAGATTTTTCGGGTTAGACTACAATCACTTGATGTTTTATTTACTCACTTTGTATTTTTCATGTTAATTTTCTCCTATGAATGCGGTTCTATTTGCGTTGTGTGTACGCACACTTGATTGTTTCAAGTGCGCACTTGATTGTTTCAAGTGCGCACTTGATCACATGTTACTCGGGCGAAGAAATGAATAATATTCGACCCAAAAAGCTTAAGTATGCAGTGATAAAGTCATCCATATGATATTTCTACACCAACATCTATATACTTTGCATAAATGATGCGTGACTAAACTATGTTTTCATGTCTCAACAATCTCTTATTCATGTAAGAGCTCTCTATAATGTACGCGAGACATAAATTGTATGAACCTTAGTACGCGATCTCAGCCGGACCTTTGTGATCTCGACCAAGATTCACGCTTGAGATACACCGATGATCAAACTCGCATTCAACCCAAAAGTTTGAGCTCATAAATCTGGGTTAATTACAGAGGTAGACCCATATAGGGCCCAATGCGGGTGATCAAATTTTTTTTACAAAGAAAATCATAAAAAATGTAGATATTTTTCTATAAGTAGACATACAACAACAACAACAACAACAACAACAACAACAGAACCCATATAGTCCCCAATCTATAAGTAGACATATTACACAAAAATAAAAATCTAGACATTTTTTTATATTTAAATATATTAAACAAAAAAATTATTAATGTAGAAAAGTGACATTAATGTAACATAGACAAAATTATTGTTTTTTTTAATAAATTAGTATTTCATCCGCAAAGAAAGAAAAAAATTACACGTGATGAACTATCATCAAAATCTAATGTCAAAAAAAAAAAAAAATTACTGCAATATTTTTTAAAAAAAGCATATAAAAAAGACAATTTATATAAGCAGTCCTTGTTTGGCTGTTGGCAGCCCCAATTTCTATGAGTTATAACGCGCCTTTTGAAAATATGCATTATACATGCATATTTAGGAAAAGTGTTCAACACTAAAATTGTAGATCTCATCGAGATCTACAACTTTCGTGTTGAACACTTTTCCTAAAAATGCATGTACAAAGCGTATTTTCAAAAGACGCGTCAAAAATTTGCTACAATTATGATCAGGGTGGCAATACGCCTTGTGCGTGCATATTTAGGAAAAGTGTTCAACACGAAAGTTGTAGATCTCGATGAGATCTACAATTTTCGTGTTCAACATTTTTCCTAAATATGCATGTATAATGCATATTTTCAAAAGGCGCGTTATAACTCATAGAAATGGGGGCTGCCAACAGCCAAACAAGGGCTGCTTATATAAATTCCCATAAAAAACTTACAATTCACAAAAAACTCACCGGCTCCCAATTCTACCCCTCAGCCATTCAGGTGCCGCCACATGAGCAAAATGGGCCCAGACCCAAATCTACAAAATGTAAGCTCGATGCTTTTATAATTTCAAAAATAGAGGGACGAAAATAATAAATTTTCAAATTTAGAGGGGGAGTTGGACCCTAAGAAATATGTAGGCCCCGCTAAGTTGACATTCCGATTGGCCGAGTCAGTCCCCAAAAATCTCTCCCAAGTTAGCGCCGGTCTCCCTTTTAAAAAGCAGCGCTAGCTACTACTTGCCGGGCTGCGTTTCACTTTCACCCACCCCAAAAAAAACTATAAAAACAGAGCACTTCCCTCCCCGAATCCTTCATTCCCTCCATTGATATGTCTTCTCCAAGCAGAGCTCTATTATTAATGGCCGTCCTCATCTCCTTCTTCTTCGTCTTTCTACTCGCGACAGCCGGCGGGACGGGGGCGTCCAGAACCATGCGAGAGGACTGGGCGTCTATTCTGGCGAACCCGGGGTTCTCCCTCGAGGCGAAGCCGAGGGGATCACCGCCGGAGGTGAACCCCTGCGACCACCACGGGCCCGGCGGGACGTGCTGATCGCCGCCAGGAAGAATAGCTGTGGGGCTGGATTTAGGTAATTAGGTTATTGATTGATTCTGTATGTCAGGGGAATAAAAAGTGTACATGCAATATTCTTTTTGTGTATATTAACTATGCTTAATTGTAGGAAATTATTTGTAATAAATTCATTTAAATTCTTAATACCTTGGGTATGGCTAGAGTTGATTAATGAACTTAATTGGAAACATATATATATATATTGAGGTGTTGTTGGTTTTGAGCCAAGAGATCTCTCTTGACTTCGTCACTTCGACTAATAATGTGAATGTTGCTCGAAGCATCCCGGGTGATCGCTAAAGTGAAATTACCTTCTCGTTGCCCCTAGCTTGGGTTTTATAGCAAACCCTAGATTTAATACGGGTATCAGATATCTCGGTATTCGAACCGAACCCGTTAAGCCTCTGAATCTTTATGTATCCAAATATACATTAACAAGTAAGAGCGGTGTAGTATGAGGAAGCATAGTTCGTTAATGCTCGAGTTTATTACTAACTCGAGGGGACGCCCTTCATGGCTGTTTCGACGTATCATTTCTTCTACATGGGCTCAAGAGCCTGGTCCCTCGATGCAGAACTTCTTATAATCGGGTTGAGAGTTGGAGCGGTGAGACGTCTCAAAAAGGACCAAAAAATGTTTTTGAGCTGTGGTGGTGTGAATTGAACGGTTAACAAACTGATTTTTGTAGCGCTCGGAATCAATATAACGGTGGCCGGTGTAGGCGAAAGTGGTATCATTTTCGCCGGAGAACAGCAGATTAGTCCTACTTGTCTCTTCAATTTTAATGTTAATTTGGGTCTAATCCTCCTCACCAACTAATTATTCTCCTAAGTCCTAAGATAACACTTTAATTTGATCCAGTAAACGTGAGATTTTTCTTGCTGAATTGACCTTTAATTTTGCTTGGAACTAAGAAAAATTCAAGAGTCTACCCATGAATTTACTTTGACCACTATTTCACGGTCAATAGTCAAATTTTTTTTAATTTACTATATTTTATTTAACTTTATTTTCTTTTACCGTGAACTTAATGAAACGATTAATAATAAAATAAATAGTTGTATTCCCATATATATATATATTATGAAAATTGATAAAATCTAACAAATTATATTATGATATTCAATTTTAGCATTTGTAATGAGTCTACATAGGGGTGATGTTTTCCTTTAGAAATATAGATGGAAAGTGAAAAAATATGCTAAATTATTTTATGATATTTTAATTTTATTCTTGTAATAACTCTATATTGAAGGAGGTGTGTTGCATTTTACCTTTGCATTGAATCTAGAATTATTATAAATGAATAAAATTGAAATATATATTTAATGACTGATTTTATCATTTTATTCCTAATGAAAAGGCAATTTTGTAAACGGGGTGTAACCTGTAATTATGCAAACTCCCAGGGGATGTCCCGGTAATTAACCCATATATATAAATATAATTATAGATATAATATCATGATTTTATTTCTTGATGTTAGAGTATAAATATATATGCTTAACAAGCAATATCTGCAGAGCAAGTAAAGCACACGCTAAACACGGTCACTTAGGCTGCGTTCGTTTCGTGGGTTTTGAGAGAAAGGAATTGGTTTTAGGTATATCAAAACTAATTTTTTTGTTCTTTTGACGTTTTTTAGGAAGAAATTAGCATTCATAGAAAACCTATGGGTTTTGGAGGAAGGTGTTTGACCAAAACCAATTCTAGTGTTCGTTTGCTTATCTTAAAAGAGGGGATTGGTTTTGGCCCAAAACCCATGAGTTTTGCTTTTTGAAAAATCCTTTTATGCCCAAAGCTTACCTATTTTGATGGATTTTGGGACAGTTTTGACACTGTTCATCATCATTGTGGCTGGAGTTCACCATCATTTTGGCCGGAGTTCATCATCATTTTGGTCGGATCGGAGTTCATCATCATTTTCTCTCAAAATCTTCTCCAAACGAACATAAGAATTTGTTTTTTGTCCATTTCCAAAATCTATGCGTCATAGGTTTTCGGCCAAAACCAATTCCTGTCTCTCAAAACCTACCAAACGAACGAAGCCTTATAATAAAAGTCTCGTTGCTTTGGATGTTACGTATAACATAACGGTACTATAAAATATAAAATGACCAGAATGACCGGAATACAAATTTCGATAATTCCCCTTTTGTTTGTTAGGTTACAAACTTGGCTATACAGATTCCCCGTGAGAAGACGTATGGTATTGAATCCCCATACGCCGAATGTCAATGTGTTCCCGATCCTTTGTTGTTGCCGCGAACGATGCAAGATCAGCGATTCCGCGCCATGTAAATTTCATAGGAATGAGAAATTCAGCACACAAATAATTAAGAGATGCACGACATTCAGTTTTAAAAAAAAACAACACTAGCTTGTGCATGAGTTGTTAATTATGATAACATCAATATTATTTCTAGGTTTGTATAATTATTCTTTGTGCTGCATTACTTATCAATTAGTAAATTGGCTGAGAGTTATTATATAGTTTTCACTATAAGAAAATTGGCTTTTAATTACGAAATGAAATATTTTTCATCACTAAAAAAATATATTTTTTGTGACGGAACTAGAAGTTGATCACTAAATGATAATTTTTCAATTAATTAGTTACCAAAATAAATATTTGGTTAGACTACAATCACGTGAAGCTTATCTACCCAATTCAGATTTTTCGCATTAATTTTCTCCTACGTATGTTATTATATTGCATTGTGTACATGCGTTTAATTGTCACAAATGCACACTTGATCACATGTTACTCGGGCCAAGAAATGAATAATATTCAACCTAAAAAGCTAAAGCATGTGGGTGATAATTAGGTCATCCGTATGTGCATGATTTAGTGGGCTTGTAATATCGCTAATCTGATGAGGATGATTCGATGAGGGCGAGAAGTGTCTTAGGGTTAGTGAAGGTTGAAGAAATGTAGTTTATTACAAGCTCCTAGGTGAAAGGAGGTGCATGATGAACTGAGGCTTCGTTTGGCTCGGCTTATTTGCTCCGGTGAGTTTGGACAAAATCGTCATTGTCATAGAATGTATGTTTGGTATGACAAATGTTACTATCATTATCAAAAAAAGAAACTAGTTATAAGCATAAAATGTTTGGTATGCCAATGACGTTTTTGTCCAAACCCACCGGAACAAATAAGCCGAACCAAACGAAGCCTGAATCTCACATAAAAAATGATTGGAAAGTTATTGGGGTTCAATTAATAATTTAAACCTTTAAATATTAAGACGCTTTTTCAGAGCAAGCGAAATAGTTTATTTAGAAACTCCCCAGTTAAGTTAAGTGTGCATAGTAGAATTATTTCTAAGACGAGTAATCTCTTGAAAAGAGCTCGATTGTCGTCTACGAAAAATAAATGAGTAATTCTAATATGAGTAATGTCATCTACGAAAAATTATAAAATTAAATTATATCGCTACGTGGAGTAGAAATTTCTTAATTAAATTTAGTTTACATTAATTTATAAAAAATAAAAATTTAAGAAAAAACGCATCATAAACACAAAAAAGAGAAAAATACAGAATTAATGTAGGGCGGCGCTTTTCTTGTGCCCATTTTAAAAACACCGTCGTAAATTTTATATTTCGCGGTGTTTTTTTAAAAAAAAGTGATTAATGTTTTATTAGATTTATGACAAATATGAATTTTGCAGCGATTCTCTCTTAAAGCGCCGCTAAAACAAATATTCCGATTTTAGGGCTCCGTTACTTCCTTATTCTGTTATTCTGCTCCATCTTCAGGCCGTTGAAAGAGAAGATGTCGATCTCCAAGACTTCGGAAGAAGGTGAACCGCTCGATCTCCAAGCCTCCGGAAGAAGGTTGAACTCCGGTCGTTCTCCACGCCGCCGGAAGAAGGTTGAACTCCAAGCAATCTCACCCGCTCTCTGCCCCTCTCTCCCTACCACATCTCCCACTTCAGTTGTTCGATCGACATCTTCCAATTCTGTCTTCTGAATCGAAGTTCTTCCCTTCCCTTCCCTCAGTAACTCAGTTCCTTGTTCGACACTCGGCAGAGAGCCAGAAGCGCATCTCGTCATCACCGCATCACGCCATCTCGACAGAGCCGTAACTATATTTGTTCTTCTGTTGATTGAGAGTGTTTACCTCACGCAGAGTACTTCAAAATGCAGCTTAATTCTCTCCTCTGGTAACTAGTGCACGTGCAAAGAGAGTCAACACTCGAGGGGCAGATCAGACAACATGCAAGGGGGAGCTGATCTCGGTCAGCAATGCAGTGGATTAGACTTAGGATGACGCACTAAACCCATGACGTCATCTCATTGCTCGACCAGAAATTTCAAGAGGAGAAGTGAAATTACACACCTTAGACACACCTTTGTAGACATCGTACTCCTTCGAGTGGATGTTCGATCCACTTCTTAAGAATTTTGCAATTAGAGGGTAATGTTGATTTATATATGCAGTGAATAAAAAAAGGAACCCATATATTTTAGGTGATCTGATTTACGATGACTTTTTCTTAACGAAGTGAGTAGTGAGTACTAATAGCCCTTTGAGTCTTCATTGTGAAATATAAACTTATGAATAAGATTATCCCGAGTGAGAGATGAGTTTTTGGAGATCGAAGTCCTTGCTAGTTTAAAATGAATAACATAGTTGCTGAAGCGATGACCTCGCGAGTATGGACTCGTGAAATTAAAGAGAGCACCTTGTGAATATGGACTCGTGTAGTATCAGCCATTGAAGAGATGACCTCGCGAGTATAAGCTCATGGAATACAAGAGAATCCCTCGTGAGTATAGACTTGCGAAATATACGCTTCACCATGACCCTATTATGCCGATTCTTCTGTGACGATTTCCATCGTGGTCGTCGAAACCTTAAAGCCAACACTATTTGCAAATCATATGAAAACACTCTTGAGCTTTACCAAAGCACCATGAGTCTTAATATGTACTATGCGTGAAAAGGTGTTAGCACTAAAAAAATGGCGAAAATGAGGACAAAACAAGTGTCACCTTTGACTTTATGCCCCCCTACGCAGAGTTTTCCGGGGTTCCCTTGAACTCTCTAATTTTGCGGTCGCATATATGAACTCGCCAACTGAAGTTGCTATCATGAACTCGTCAAACTTGATGTCATCGTCATGGTATCGCCAAGACGAAGAGGTTGTCAATATGAACTAGCTTGCATGAACTCGCCTGAGTTGGAACTCGCCTGAGCTAGAACTCGCCTAAGCTGGAACTCCCCTAGCTCAAACTCGCCTAGATGGAGCTCGCCTGAGTTGGAGCTCGCCTCACATCCTTCTCATCATGTCTCACTGTGAGCTCTCACACTAAAGTTATCACGGTCCATGCTCACAACACCAAAATATTGAAACCACGAAAATGGGTTCCTTGCGTTCGGACCTGGGGGTGAACAAAGGTTATTGGTTTAATGGTCGACCCAGATAAGACATGACGAGAAGATACTAGAGAACACAAAAAATAGCTCTGAACTGCCTACAAACAAGACCCGCATGCTCCAACGAGGAGATCCCGCCACACACCCGAAAGTCTATAAGAACTTCACCTCCTAAAGCCAATGATGAGCTCTACACAAGAAAAGCAGGCATTGAACTCCCCCACACCATGGGGGGATGTGCTTTCTACTTGTGCCTTGAGGTTCTATTTATAAGCAAATCCAAGGGAGAGGGGGTTGATCTGCGTATAGCCTCTCACTCCTTTTGAGATGGGTTGTGAATAGCCGATCCCACCTAACGGCGATGTGAAATCTGAATTCGCCCACATTTAGTCGAGTTCTTCAGAGCTTGCCCAACTTGCTGGGCGAGGTCTTCTGAGCTCGCCCAGCCTGCTGGCGAGGTATTTTGAGCTCGCCCATGCTGGACGATGTCCCAAACTAGAGAAATAAGTACACAAGGAACCCGTACGTAAAGCATGATGTGAATTTTTTTTCTATCCAGTTGGATCCACGATCCGACCATAATAACACGGGCTTTTAATCCTACGCGTACGATGCTCTTCGTACCGGTAACGTACAATTTTTTTCCCAAACTGACCCATAGACCCCAGAAAAATATTTAGGCCCCGCTAAGCAGACATTCCCATTGGCCGAGCCAGTCTCTGAAAATCTCTCCCATCAGTCCCATGTATTAGAGTATAGACTATAGCGTTAAGAAAGTCAGCGCCGGTCTCCTTACTGGGCGTTTCACCCACCCCCTGCAAACTATAAAAAACAGAGCACTTCCCTCCCCGAATCCTTCATCCCCCTCATTGATATCATGTCTTCCACAAGCAGAGCTCTGTTATTCATGGCCATCCTCATCTCCTTCTTCCTTGTCTTTCTTATCGCCGCAGCTGGCGGTGCGGGGGCGTCCAGAACCCTGCGAGAGGACTGGGCGTCTATTCTGGAGAACCCGGGGTTCTTGCTCCAGTTGAAGCCCAGGGGATCGCCGCCGGAGGTGAACCCCTGCGACCACAACGGGCCGGGCGGGATGTGCCCGCCGCCATCGGGAAAGTAAGAGAGAGAGAGAGAGAGAGAGAGAGGTTAGCCATTGATTTGGAGGTCAGGACTGGTGCTACTGGAATTAAGGCTGTGGCCGGGTTTAGGGTGATTGCTTGATTCTATATGTCAAGAGGAATAAAAAGTGTGTAATATTCTTTCTCTAATTGTGTGTATATATATATATATATATTAAATTTATTTGTAAGGAATTATTTGTAATAAATTCATTTAAATTCTTAATACTTTTGGGTATAGAGTTGATTGAACTTGGAAACATATTTTAGGTGTTGTTCGTTTTGAGCTAACACATCTCTTGACCCGAATGATCGAAACACCCACGGGCGATATGCGTAGGTACTTCGCCCGAATGATCTCACAATCTCCCAAATTTATACTGAGCCGATGATCGAACTGATTAAACATCGCGCATATCTCTGAGAATTATCCACGACGGAGATGTGATTCTTAAGTGCCTCGTACAAGCTCATGAGGCCGCCCTGCATGGCCCTCCAGGCGCATCATTTCTTCTAACACGGGTTCAAGGGCGGGGTCCCTTGACGCAAAACTTTCAATAACTACTGGATCCCCGTAGGGTATTAGTTCATTAGTTGTGTGCTAACATAAAATTATTTTCTATTCAAAAACTTATTATATAAAAAGAACATATCATTTTTATTTATATAAAAATATATATAATGAAATAAATTAACATTAACGTAAATGCAAAGATTGAGATAAAATATTTTTAATGCAAATATTGTTGGAATATTTTCTTATATTCTTATATTAATATACAAAATAATATAATTTTTTGTTTTTAAAAATTTTTGTAGAACATCATATATGAAAACTGCATGAAGGAGAAGAGAAATAAATAAGAGATCAATATATGATTTAGAATCGAGTCTAGGTAAGGAGTGTGATCATTGCCCTAAAGAAGTTGCACCATGCACCCTCCGGCAGGGCTTTCACCGATGCTCACTCCTCCAAGGTACAACACCCGGCTAAATCCCGAAAACTCCGATGTGCGAGGACACCGAAGAAGCACAGAGCACCCGAACACCCACTTGATGAAGCAAATGTAAAGAAAAGGAAGCACGAAGAAGATCGTCGCAAGAACAGAGAGCGTGTAAGAGAGAGCAGATTTTAGAGAACATATATCGCAAGCGTAAAAACACTTTAGAAAAAAAACTCCTATATTGGAGTCTCGGAAAATTAATATGTAATTAATTTCAACAATTATAATTGGTAGGCTATAATCGTGCAGATAAACGTTGAATATTTCCAACGTAAGACAGTAATGACGAGAAACACGCGTGAAACGAACGGTGAAAAATACGCGTAATAACTGCGATGAGATAACGCAAAACGGCAGGCCACGTCGAGTTCAATTCGACGCTGCGTCGAAATCATATCGACGCAACTCGACAGCATGTCGAGTTCTTATCGACGCAAGTCAAAACGACGTAGATCTATTCGAAGCCACTCGACGCTGCGTCGAGTTCTTATCGATGCAGACCAAGCCGACGGAGAACTTGTCGACGCGAGTCGACGCTACGTTGAATGCATATCGACGCAGGTTGGGTGCGCTGAGTTCTATTCGACGCAACTCCAATTTCAAGCGACCTAGTCGACGCCACCTCGAGTTCTACTCGACGCAACTCCGACTTATATTCGACGCAACTCCGAATAAAAAGGCCCGAAACTATTTTGTACAAAAAATACAATTCAATTATTCCCCAAATCCCAAATCCGGGTCCGGTGCGCGCACATGTGTGGTTCATAGTTTCTCCTAATATTCTTTTGAACAAATAAGAAGGTGTGAACTAATATATATATATATATATATACTCACCAACAAGAATGGAAATAGGCAAAGTGAGACTAAATGGATCATCCTTTCAATCATGAAAGCTTTCTCTCCAAATAATTTGGATTCTCTCCATCTTTTGGTTTTAGAGCTTTTCATCAAATATGAATACCAATACACCAAACACCATAAGCGCTCCATTAAAACATAATAAAATAAATGTTTTATTTACAAAATTTCTAACAAATATTTGATATAATATTAAATATTTTTATTTCTTTAATACTGTTGTATATATATACAACGGTTTGACCTCGGTTAAATCGATTCTGCCTCATCGATTCGATGTCCGGTCCAATTTTCAAAACCTTGACTTTAATAGTATATTCATGTTATGCAATTACAAGATGATATCTAGCTAATGTACCAATCAGACTCCACGAAAACATTTAAACAAGTCGGATGGCTTGTATTCACTAATCTTCCCGCAATTACGATCACTGCGCCCGAAATCAATATAACGGTGGCCAACTAGCGTAGGCAAAAGTGGTCGCATTTTCGCCGGAGAACAGTAGATTAGTCCTAATTCCCTCTTTAATTTTAATGTTAATTTGGGCCAAATCCTCCTCACCGGCTAATTATTCTCCAAAGACAACACTTTGATCTAGTAAAAGTGGGATTCTTCTTGCTTAATAGACCGTTACTTTTGCTCGGAACTGAGAAAAATTCAAAAATTCAAGGGTCTACCCTTGAATAGACTTCGGCCACTGATTTCAGTGGTCAATAATCAACATGGAAATGCTGAATTGAAAGAGTCCAATTTGAAGCAGGTCTACTCCACAAATCCCTCGTGAATTTGGGTAGTATTATTAATTAGTTTGGCCGTTTTGGTACATTAATTGAAGGCTAAACCGTGTTAAAATTTATTTTAATAATAGCACCCTTCACTTGCCAAATCAGTATTTGGGTGCAGAAATCAAAGAGGCCCGAAGTTTGACTGAACATATTATCGGTCAAACTCATATTAAGACTCCGTTTGGCACGACTTTTTTGGCCCGGTGAGTTTCGATGTATGTTTGGCATGACAATGGTTATAACCGCTATCAAAAAAAAAAAACTAGTTTTGAACATAAAATTAAGTGGATGTAATTCCTTAGAGGAGGTCGGGTGTTCACGAACGACAGTTCATAACCACTGCGTTAATCGTGAAAGCTACCGCTGCGCCAAACAGAGCCTAAGGCTCCTTTTGCCATGCATGGCTTAATATTTTTTTGCTTGGGTGAGTTTCGACAAAAACTTCACCGTCATAGAATGCATGTTTAGCAAGACAATGGTCATCACCACCACCAAGAAAAGAAACTAGGTTTGAACTTAAAAGTGGTTGAAGTTACTTACATGAGGTCGGGCGTTCACTAACGTTCACGACCTCAACCGCCGTGCGGCTTATTTGCTCTGATGAGTTGGGTCAAAAACGTCATTATCATAGATTGTATGTTTGGCAAGACAAAGATTATGACCGCTATTAAGAAAATAGACTAATTTTGAGCATAAAATGCATTAATTTTTTTAGGTGAGGTTGAACATTCACGAACGACGATTCATGACCACCGCGTTCACGGCCGCCACCGCCGTGCGAAACGGAGCCTAAACCTTAATGCTTACTTGAGTTAATGATCAAAGGTCATTCACAAAATACATATATACCATTTATATGCCGAATATATATATATATATACCCTTACAAATTCACATTAAATATCTGCTATTCATTTTATTATTCTACAGGTATTTTTGTGTTTTCATACTAACGTAATTAGGGTTTGGTTTGATGTTGAAATTGGCTCTTCTAACTTTGAAATAATGCATTTTTATATCCTCTTTTGTGAGGGAGAATTTTCTATATGATCATCGCGTTATGAGCATGGTGCGCGAACCTATTTTTCCCGCAAAATTATAGTTATAAATTACGATCCGTAAATTACAGTTCAAATGAACTGTATGTTTACACATATTTTTACCTCAAAATTACGGTTGAAACTTGAAATTAACTTAATATATATATATTACACCTATTTTTACAATTGTATTTTTTACACATTTTTATTCCAAAATATATGCATATAAGTATTTAAAATGATTGTAAAAATATCAAAATTTATATTCCGTCAATTACTTTGTAACTAAATATAACTTTAAACAAATAAATGAAGCGTGAGCCCATTCAACCACGAGGAATTATCCACTTATAATTTTATCAACCACAATTGAAAAATAAGATTAGTGTGAGCGATAAACCACGTGAATATACTTACTTAGAGTCTCTTTGGCACGACAGCGATCGTGAATGTGGTGATTACAAACCGTCGTTCGTTTGACACTGCATTTTGCCCCGATGAGTTTGGACAAAAACTCCACCATCATGAAATGTGTTTGGCATGACAATAATCATGGCAGCCACCAAGAAAAAAAAGTAATTTTGAAACAAATGGATGGAGTTCCTTAGGTGCGGTCCGGCGTTCATGAACAACAATTCGTAAACACCGCGTTCACGACCTCCGCCACCGTACCAAACCAAAAGGACATATGTGTAATACATTTATGTATCTTTGAGGGTAATTCAAGATGTAGCCTCAAAGACTCAAAGTTATGGTTGGGAGGGAAAAAAATGAATGACTCAGGCTGCGTTTGGGAGGAATTATTTTCAGCGGTCAAGCGGTTACGACCGCATGAACCGGACCTTAATTAAGGTCCGGTTCATGCGGTCGTAACCGCTTGACCGCTGAAAATAAGTCCTCCCAAACGGAACCTCAATACTCTAAGGTAAGAACATAGCAATGGAAAGGTGGTGGCGTTCGTGAAAGCGGTGGTTATGAACGAGCGTCGTTCGTCAACGCCCGACCTCACCTAAGAAATTTCATTCATTTTTATGTTCCAATTTAGTTTCTTTTCTTGGTGGCGGTTATAACTGTTGTCATTCCAAACATGCATTCTATAACAGTGTCATCTTCTTCCAAACTCACTGGAGCAAAAAGACATGCCGTGAATAATAAGGAAAAACTTCTTTTTGGTGAAAGATTGACCTTCCTATTTAAAATCTAGTAATTTGTCCATTTTCCAACAAAAGAGGACGAGTAAAAAGAAAAATTAGATCAATAAGATGAATCATATGATATGCCCGACAACAATAACACTTGATCGGCGGCGAAGCGTTATTTTTCGCGGTCAGAGCATGTGCTCGTTTATCGGGACTAGGTTCTTGAACCCGTGTTAGAAGAGCTGATATGCCGGGAGGGCCACGCAGGGCATCCTCTTGAGCTTGTGCGGGGCACTCTAGAATCACATCTCCCTCGTGGATAATTGTCCGAGATACCCACGATATTTAACGAATCCATCGATCAGCCTAATAATTCGGGAGCTAGATTGCGAAATCAATCGGGTGTAGTTCCCTCTATTAATCAATTCTACCTCAATGCTTCCAAGTTCAATCAACTCTATACCCAAAGTATATATTAAGAATTTAAATGAATTTATTACAAATAAATTTAATATACACAACAGATGATAATTACAAAAAGAATATTGCACACTTTTTATTGAATAATCAATAAACTACATAAACCAGTAGCACCAGCAGCCCTGATCTCCTCCAAATCAATGGCTAATAACCTCTCTCTGTCTTCTTTTCTTCCTCTCCCCGGTGGCGGCGGTGATCAGCACGTCCCGCCGGGTCCGTTGTGGCCGCAGGAGGGCCCTTCCGGCGGCGATCCCTTCGGCTTCGACTCGAGAGAAAGCCCCGGGTTCGCCAGAGTAGACACCCAGTCCTCTCGCAGGGTTCTGGACGCCTCCGCCCCGCCGGATGCCGCGAGAAGAAAGGCGAAGAAGAAGGGGATGAGGATGGCCATGAATAATAGAGCTCTCCTTGTGGAAGACATGATATTAATGGGGGAATGAAGGATTCGGGGAGGGAGGTGCATGCCCTGTTTTTTATAGTTTGCAGGGCCTGGGGGTGGGTGGAGACTTTTGCTGATGCAAAAAGAGACGTACAGCGAGGAGTGGCGCTGATTTTCAAAAGGGAGACCGGCGCCGTCTTTTTTAACGACGTTATAACATGGGAGAGATCTTTCGGGTCGGGCTCGGCCAATGGGAATGTCTGTTGGCGGGGCTTACATTTTTCTTATATTCGGGGGGGGGGGGGGGATTCATTTTAGACTAGATATCTTTTAGACTCATCTTGTCCATTCAGTGGCCGACCTAGGATTTTCATCCGACCCGGGCACCAAGTAAAGGATATAAATTTTTGATCATTTTTTTAATTCAAAATTATTAAAAGTAATATTTAAAGTGCCAAAAAAATGAACGAAGACAACCAAAATCTAAATATATGCTGAGTAGTAATACTTTTCATTAGTAATGATTAACTAAAATGATATCAGTACATAAAGTATATAACAATATTAATAATCAAAATACATACCATTACCAAATATATAGGAAAACTCAGGAAAACTGAAAATTTGGAAAATTAGTAACTAGGAAAACTGAACTAGAAACACAGAAAAAATAATAATGAAAAATCAGGAATAGCCGAATCAGGAAGACATGAATAGTCTAATATATTTGTGATGAGATGGATTGCAATGCTCAGGATTCAGGAAAACAGGAAAACTCAGGAAAACTGAAAAATAGAAAGTTAGAAACGCTAAATCACAACTCACAAAACTCAGAAAAACTTAGGAAAACTCAAGAAAACTCAGGAAAACTGAACTAGAAACACAGAAAAAATAATAATAAAAAATCAGGAATAGCCGAATCAAGAATGTACAACTCTCATATTTCCCGAGTCGGTGTGACCCGACCCGACGAGACCAAGATAATTCAAGGTGGTCGAGACGGTCGAAACCGATCAAGGCAAGAAGAGGCCGCGGAAGAGACGGAGGAAGCACCCGCTACCCCGGCTCCCTTGGGTGGGTAGGAGAAATCCTCCCACTCAGGCCCTTTGCGAGGGGAGTGGGAGGAGTGCTCCCACTCACCGGGCGAGTGGGAGCAGCTCTCCCACTCACCGGGCGAGTGGGAGCAGCTCTCCCACTCACCGGGCGAGTGGGAGCAGCTCTCCCACTCGCCGAGCGAGCGGAAAGGCCTCCCACTCGCCGGCGAGTGCGAGGGGGCCTCCCACTCGCCGGCCGAGTGGGAGGGCTGCTCCCACTCGCCGGCCGAGTGGGATGGGACCTCCCACTCGCCGCCCCCTTAGGGGGCGAGTGGAGAGGCCTCCCACTCGCCCGGTGTAGGTAGGAGGGTCAGTGCGACCTCCCGTGAGGGGGGGGGGGGGGGGGGGGGGGGGGGGGGGGGGGGGGGGGGGGGGGGGGGGGGGGGGGGGGGGGGGGGGGGGGGGGGGGGGGGGGGGGGGGGG
>JAWHQI010001653.1:0-63445 GCA_033032865.1 Dactylorhiza incarnata
TTATCTAGGGGTTTATCAAGGAGTTTATCTTGAGGTTTATCTATAGGTTAATTTATAAATTTATCTTGGTTTTATCTAGGGGTTTATCTTGGGATTTATTTAGGGTTTTACCTAGGGGTTTATCTAGGGGTTTATCTAGGGGTTTATGTAGGGGTTTATTTAAGGGTTTATTTAGGAGATTGTCTAGGGATTTATCTATTGGTTTATCTAAGGGTTTATCACAGATTTAACAAGGGATTTATCTAGGGGATGGTCTAGTGGTTTATCTACGTGTTTATCTATAGATTTATTTAGGTGTTTATCTAGGGGTTTATTTAGGAGATTGTCTAGTGGTTCATCTAGGTGTTTATCTAGGAGATTATGAGTTTATCTAGGGATTTATCTAGGAGTTTATCTATGGGTTTATCTAAGAATTTATCTAGGGGTTTATCTAGGGGCTTATATAGGGGTTTATCTAGGATTTATCTAAGGTTTATCTAGTGGTTTTTCTAGGGGATTATCTAGGAGTTTATCTAGGGGTTTATCTAAAGTTTTATATATGGTTTATCTAGGTGTTTATCTAAGGGTTTATCTAGGGGTTTATCTTGAGGTCTATTTGGAGTTTTATCTAGGAGTTTATTTATGGGTTTATCTAGGGGTTTATCAAGGGATTTATCTAGGGGTTTATCTAGGGTTTTATCTAGAAATTTATCTATGAGTTTATCTAGAGGTTTATTTCAGGATTTATCTAGGGGGTTTCAAGGGTTTACCTAGGGGTTTATCTAGGTTTTTATATAGTGGATTTATCTAGGGGTTTATCTAGTGGTTTATCTAGGGGTTTATCTAGGGGTTTATCTAGGAGTTTATCTAGAGGTTTATCTAGGGGATTATATAGCGGTTTATCTAGTGGTTTATTTAGGAATTTATCTTGGGGTTTATCTAGGGGTTATCTAGGGAATTATATAATGGTTTAACTATGTGTTTATCTGGAGTTTATCATAAATTTATGTATGGGTTTTTCTATGTGTTTGTCTATAAGTTTATCACTGGGCTTATCTATAAATTTATGCAGGCATTTATCTAGGGGTTTATCTAAAAGATTATCTGGAGGTTCATCTAGGAGTTTATTTTAGGGTTTATGGGTTTATCTAGGGGTTAATCTGGGGGTTTATCTAAGAGTTTATCCAGGGGTTTATCTAGGAGTTTTTCTAAAGGTTTATTTAGGGGTTTATCTATGGGATTATCTAGGGGTTTATCTAGGTGTTTATCTAATTATTTATTTAGGAATTTATCTAGGGGTTTATCTAGGGGTTTATTAATGGGTTTATCTAGGGATTTATCTCAGGGTTTTTCTAGGTGTTAATCTTGGGGTTTATCTAAGGGTTTAATTAGGAGTTTATCTAGGGGTTTATCTATGGATTTATATAGGGGTTTATCACAGATTTAACTAGGAGTATATCTAAGGGTTTATCTAGGGGTTTGTCTTGGGGTTTATCTATAAATTTGCTTAAGTGTTTATCTATGAGTTTATCTAGGGGTTCATCTAAGGGTTTATCTAGGGGTTTATGGGTTTATCTAGGGGTTTATCTAAAACTTTATATAGGGGTTTATCTAAGGGTTTATCTAAGGGTTTATCTACGGGTTTATCTAGGGGTTCCTCTTGAGGTTTATCTATGGGTTTATCTAGGGGATTAATGAGGGGATTATCTAGGTATTAATCTAGGGGTTTATCTAGGGGTTTATCTATGGGTTTATTTAGGAGTTTATCAAGGGGTTTATCTAGGGGTTTATCAAGGGATTTTTCTGGGGGTTTATGTAGTGGTTAATTTTGGAATTTATCTAGGGGTTTATCTAGGGGTTAATCTAGGAGTTTAACTAGTGGTTTATGGGTTTATCTAGGGGTTTATCTGGGGGTTTATCTAAGAGTTTATCCACGGGTTTATCTAGTAGTTTTTCTAAAGGTTTATTTATGGGTTTATCTAACAGATTATCTAAGGGTTTATTAAGGGTCTTATCTAGGTGTTTATCTAATAATTTATTTATGAATTTATCTAGGGGTTTATCTAGGGGTTTATATATGGGTTTATCTATGGGTTTTCCTAGGTGTTAATCGAGTGGTTTATCTAGGGTTTTTTTAGGAGTTTATCTAGGGGTTTATCTATGGGTTTATATAGGGGTTTATCACAGATTTAACTATAAGTTTATCTGGGGGTTTATCTCGGAGTTTGTTTAGGGGTGTATCTTTAGATTTGCTTAGGTGTTTATCTAGGAGTTTATCTATGGTTCATCTAAGGGTTTATCTAGGGGTTTATGGGTTTATCTAGGGGTTTATTTAGAACTTTATATAGGGGTTTATCTATGTGTTTATCTCAGAGTTTATCTAAGGGTTTATCTAGTGGTTTATCTAGGGGTTTATCTTGAGGTTTATCTGTGGGTTATCTGTGGGATTATCTAGGGATTAATCTAAGGGTTTATCTAGGGGTTTATTTAGGAGTTTATCAAGGGGTTTATCTAGGGATTTATCAAGGTGTTTATCTGGGTGTTTATGTAGTGGTTAATTTTGGAATTTATCTAGGGATTTATCTAGGGGTTCATCTAGGAGTTTATCTTGGGGTTTATCTTGGGGTTTATCTATGAGTTTATCTATGGGTTTATCTAGGGGTTTATCTACGGGTTTATCTATGATTTATCTAGAGGTTTATCTAGGGGGTTTTCTAGGGGGTTTTCTAGGAGTTTATCTAAGGGTTTATCTAAGGTTTTATCAATGGTTTTATCTAGGTGTTTATCTTGGGGTTTATCTTGGGGTTTATCTAGGTATTTAACTAAAGGTTTATCACAGATTTATCTAGGGGTTTATCTAGCAGATTATCTAGATGTTTGTCTTATGGTTTAGCTATAGATTTATTTAGGTGTTTACCTAGGGTTTTATCCAGGAGTTTATCTAGGGGTTCAACTAGGGATTTATCTAGGGGTTTATAGGTTTATCTAGAGGTTTATCTAAGAGGTTATCCAGGGGTTTATGTAGGAGTATAACTAGGATTTGTATAGGGGTTTATCTAGGGGTTTATTTATGGGTTTATCTTGGGGTTTACCTTAGGGTTTACCTAGGGGTTTATTTAGATATTTATGTAGGGTTTATTTAAGGGTTTGTCTATCGGTTTATCCATGGATTTATTTAGGGGTTTATCTAGGGGTTTATCCAGGGGTTTATCTTGGACTTTATCTATAGGTTTATCTATGATTTTATCTAGGGGGTTATCTATGGGTTTTTCAAGGGTTTATCTAGGGGTTTATATCGTGGTTAATTTAGGAATTTATCTAGGGGTTTATCTAGGGGTTTATCTAGGAGTTTATCTAGGTGTTTATCTAGGTGTTTATCTAGGTGTTTCTCTAGGGGTTTATCTAGGGGTTTATTTAGGAGTTTATCAAGGGGTTTATCTAGGGGTTTATCTATGAGTTTATCTAAGGGTTTATCACAAATTTAACTAGGAGTTTATCGAGAGGTTTATCTAGTGGGAGTTTATCTAGTGTTTTTAATAGATCTACTTAGGTGTTTTCTAGGGGTTTATCTAGGGGGTTCATCTAGGGGTTTATCTAGGGGTGTTTGGCTTTATCTAGGGGTTTATCTATTAGTTTATCTAGGGGTTTATCTAGGGGCTTATCTCGTGATTTATCTGGGGATTCCTCTATATGTTTATCTAGGGGCTAATCTAGGGGATTACTAGGGGATTATCTATGGGGTTATTTAGGGGGGTTTTCTAGGGGTTTCTAGGGGGTTACCTAGGGGTATATCTAGGGGTTTATCTAGGGGTTTATATAGGGGTTTATCTAGGGGTTTATTTAGGAGTTTATCAATGGGTTTATCTAAGGGTTTATCAATGAGTTTATTGATGGGTTTATCTAAGGGTTTTTCATAAATTTAACTATGAGTTTATCTAGAGGTTTATCTAGGGGGAGTTTATCTAGTGGTTTCTTATAGATCTACTTAGGTGTTTATCTAGGGGTTTATCTAGGAGTTTATCTAGGGGGTTCATCTAGGGGTTTATCTAGGGGTTTTTGGGTTTATCTAGGGGTTTATCTTTGAGTTTATATAGGGGTTTATCTAAGGGTTTATCTAGGCGCTTATCTCATGCTTTATCTGGGGCTTCCTCTAGTGGTTTTTCTAAGGGCTAATCTAGGGGATTACTAGAGGATTATCTAGGGGCTCATCTAGGGGTTTATCTAGAGGTTTATCTATGATGTTTTCGAGGGGGTTATCTATGGGTTTATCTTGGGGTATATCTAGGGGTTTACGTAGGGGTTTATTGATGGGTTTATTGATGGGTTTATCTATGGGTTTATCTAGGGGTTTATCTAGGGTTTATCTAGGGATTTATCCAAGGGTTTATCCCTAGGTTATCTAGGGGTTTATCTATGGGTATATCTAGGGGTTTATCACAGGATTAACTAAGAGTTTATCTATTGGTTTATCTAAGAGTTTATATATCAAATTATATAGGGGTTTACCTATCAATTTATCTAGGGGTTTCTCTATGGGTTTATCTAGGGATTTATTTAGTGGTTTATCTGGGAGTTTATCAAAGGGTTTATCTAGGGGTTTATTCATTTGTTTATCTAGGAGTTTATCTAGGAGAGTATCTAGGGATTTATATAGGGGAGTATCTAGGGGATTGTCTAGGGGTATATCTAGGAGTTTATCTATGAGTTTATCTAAAATTTTATCTAGAGGTTTATTCAGGGGTGTATCTAGGAGTTTATCTAGAGGTTTATCTAGGGATTTATCTATGGGATTATCTATGGGTTTATCAAGGAGTTTATCTTGGGTTTATCTAGTCATTTATTTATAAATTTATCTAGGGGTTTATCTAGGGGTTTATCTTGGGATTTATCTAGGGTTTTTTCTAAGGGTTTATCTAGGGGTTTATCTAAGGATTTATTTAAGGGTTTATTTAGGAGATTGTCTAGGATTTAGGGTTTAGGGTTTAGGGTTTAGGGTTTATCGGGAGATTATGGGTTTATCTAGGGGTTTATCTAGGAGTTTATCTATGGGTTTATCTATGGGTTTATCTAGGGGCTTATATAGGGGTTTATCTAGGGTTTATCTAGAGGTTTATCTAGGGGTTTTTCTAGGGGATTATCTAAGAGTTTATCTATGGTTTTATATATGGCTTAATCAAGGTATTTATCTAGGGGTTTATCTTGGTGTTTATTGGGGGGTCTATCTTGAGGTTTATCTAGGAGTTTATCTATGGGTTTATCTAGAGGTTTATCTAGGGATTTATATAGGGGTTTATCTAGGGTATTATCTAGAAATTTATCTAATAGTTTATCTAGAGGTTTATTTCAGGATTTATCTAGGGGTTTTTCAAGGGTTTACCTAAGGGTTTTTCTAGGGTTTTATATATGGGCTTTTCTAGGAGTTTATCTAGGGTTTTATCAAGCGGTTTATCTATGGGTTTATCCAGGAGTTTATGTGTGGATTTATCTAGGGGTTTATCTATGGATTTATCTATGAGTTTATCTATGAGTTCATCTCGGGGTTAATCACAGTTTAAGTAGGAGTTTATCTATGGGTTTATATATCAATTTATCTAGGTGTTTATCTATCAATTTAGCTTATGGTTTATCTAGTGGTTTATCTAGTGGTTTATCTAGGAGTTCATTTATGGGTTTATCTAGGGGTTTATGGGTTTATCTAGGGGTTTATTTAGGGGTTTATCTATGAGTTTATTTTTGGGTTTATCTATGGGTTTATCTAGAGGTTTTATCTTGGGGTTTATGTAAGGTTTTACCTACGGGTAAATCTTGGGATAAATACAGGGGCAAATCTAAGCCTAAATTTATGTGTAAATCTAGGGGTAAATCTTGGGATTTATCTCAGGATAAAACTGTGGTTATATCTAGGGATTTGTTAGGAGTTTATCTAGGGTTTTATCTAGAGGTTTATCTAGAGTTTATCTAGGGATTTATCTAGGGATTTATCTAGGGGTTTATCTAGAGGTTTATCTAGGGTTTTATCTAGGAGTTTATCTAGGGGTTTATCAAGGGTCTATCTAGGGATTTATCTAGGGTTTTATATATGGTTTTATTCAGGGGTTTATATATGAGTTTATCTATGAGTTTATCATGAGTTTAACTAAAGGTTTATCTAGGGGTTTATCTATGGGCTTATCTAAGGGTTTGTTATGGGTTTAACTAGGATATTACATAGGGGATTATTTCTAGATTTATTTAGGGGTTTATCTAAGGGTTTATCTAGGGATTTATCTAAGAGTTTATCTATGGGTTTATCTAAGGGTTTATCTAGGAGTTTATCTAGAAATTTTCTCTAACCGTTTAATTGAGAATTTATCTAGGGGTAAATCTAAGGATAATTCTAGGGGTAAATCTAGGCATAAATTTATGAGTAAATTTAGGGTAAATCTTTGGATTTATCTTGAGATAAAACAATAGTTAAATCTAGGGGTTTACTTAGGGTTAAATCCAAGGGTTTATCTATGGGTTTATCTAGGAGATTATCTAGGGGTTTATCTAGGGATTTTTTTAGGAGTTTATCTAAAGGTTTATCTAGGGGTTTATCTAGAGGGTTTTCTAGGGGATGATCTAGGGGATTATCTAGTGGTTATCTAGGGTTTATATAGTATTTTATTTAGGGGTTTATCTAGGTGTTTATCTAGGTGTTTATTTAGGGTTTCATCTAGGTGTTTCATCTAGGGGTTTATCTAGGTGTTCATCTAGGGGTTTGTCTAAGGGTTTATCTAGGGGTTTATATAGGGGTTTATCTAGTGGTTTATCTACGATTTTATCTAGGGGTTATCTAAAAGTTTATCTAGGGGTTTATCTATGTGTTTATCTAGGGGTTTATCTAGGGGTTTATCTAGGTGTTTATCATTGGGTTTATCTAGGGGTTTATTTATGAGTTTATCTATGGGTTTATCTAAGGGTTTATCTATGGGTTTATCTAGAGGTTTATCTACGTGTTTATCACAGATTTAGCTGGGGTTTATCTAGGGGTTTATCTAGGGGTTTATTTAGGGGTTTGTCAAGGGATTTATCAAGGGGATTATCTATAGATTTAGTTAGGTTTTTATCTAGGGGTTTATCTAGGAGTTTATCTAGGTATTTATCTAGGGGTTTCTCTACGGGTTTATGGGTTTTTCTAGGGGTTTATCTTGGGGTTTGATAAGAGGTTTATCTAAGGGTTTATCTAAGTGTTTATCTAGGGGTTTATTTAGAGGGTTGTCTATGGATTTATCTAGGGGATTATCTAGGAAATTATCTATGGGTTTATCTAGGGGTTTATCTAGGTGTTTATCTAGGGGTTTATCTAGGTGTTTATGTTCGGGTTTATATAGGGGTTTATCTAAAGGTTTATCTAGGAGTTTTTTTAGGTGTTTATCTAGGGCTTCATCTAAGGGTTTATCTAAGGGTTTATCTAAGGGTTTATCTAGGGGTTTATCTATGGGTTCATCTACGGGTTTATCTAGGGGTTTATCTATGAGTTTATCTAAGGGTTTATCTAGAGGTTTATCTAAGAGATTATCTAGCGGATTATCTAGGGGTTTATTTTGGGATAAAACTATGGTTAAATCTAGTGGTTTACCTAGGAATAAATCCAGGGAATCAATGGGTTTATCTAGGAGATTATCTAGAGATTTATCTAGGAGTTTTTATAGGGGTTTACCTTGGGGATTATTTAGGGGTTTATCTAGGGTTTTATCTAAGTGTTTATCTAGGGGTATATTTATGAGTTTATCTAGGGGTCTATCTAGGTGTTTATCTAGGAGTTTATCTAGGGGTTTATCTATGTATTTATCTAGTAATTTTCTAGGGATTTATCTAGGCGTTTATCTAGGAGTTTATCTAGAGGTTTACCTAGGGGTAAATCTATGGGTTTAGCTATGGGTTTATCTATGGGTTTATCTAGGAGATTATTTAGGAGTTTATCTATGGGTTTATCTATGGAATTTATTATGTGATTATTTAGGAGTTTATCTAGGGGTTAATCTCAGGGATTACTCAAGAGTTTATCTACGGGTATATCTAGGGGTTTATCTAAGAGTTTATCTAGTTGTTTATATAGTGGTTTATATAGGGGTTTACCTTGGTGTTTATTTTGGGGTTTATCTATGGGTTTACCTAAGGGTTTACCTAGGGGTTTTTTATATGTTTATCTAGGGTTTTCTAGGGGTTTATCTTTGGGTTTATCCTGTGGTTTATCTAAGTCTTTATCTAGGGGTTTGTCAAGGTGTTTATCTAGGAGATTATCTAGAGTTTTATTTACGGGTTTCTCTAGGGGATTATCTAGGGGTTTATAGAGGGGTGTATCTAGTGGTTTACTTAGGAATTTATATAAGGGTTTATCTAGGGGTTTATCTAGGGGTATATCTAGGTGTTTATCTAGAGTTTTATGTAGAGGTTTATCTAGGGGTTTATTTAGGAGTTTTTCTAGGGGTTTATCTAGGGATTTATTTATAGGTTTATTTAGTGGTTTATCTAGAAGTTTATCTACTGGTTTATCAAGGGGATTATCTAGGGATTATCTAGGTGCTTATCTAGGGGTTTATCAAGGGGTTTAACTAGAGGTTTTATCTAAGGGCTTATCTAGGGGTTTATCTAGGGGTTTATCAAGGGGTTTATTTAGGTGTTTATCTTGGGGTTTATCGAGGGGTTTATCCGAGGGTTTATTCAAGGGTTTATCTATGGGTTTATCTAGGAGTTTATCTTGGTGTTTATCTATGGGTTTATCTAGGGGGTTATCAAGGGGTTTATCTATGAGTTTATCTAGGGGTTTATCTAGGGGTTTATCAATGAGTTTATCTAGGGGTTTATCTAGGGGTTTATCAAGAGGTTTATCACAGGGTTTATTTAGGAAATTATCTAGGGGATTTTCTATGGGTTTATCTAGGAGTATATTTAGGGGTTTATCCAGGGGTTTATCTAGGGGTTTATCTAAGGGTTTATTTACGGGTTTATCTAGGGGTTTATCCAGGGGTTTATCTTGGGGTTTATCTATGGGTCGGTTTTGGGGTTTATCACGGGTTTAACTTGGAGTTTATCTAGGGGTTTATCAAGAGGTTTACTAGGGGTTTATTTAGGCGTTTATCTAGGGTTTATCTAGGGGTTAATCTATGGGTTTATCCAGGGGTTTATCTAGGGGTTTATCTAGGGGTTTATATATGGGTTTATCTATTGGTTTATATCGGTGTTTATCTAAGGGTTTATCACATATTTAACTAGGGATTTATCTGGAGATTTATCTAAGGGTTTATCTAGAGGTTTGTCTAGGGTTTAGGGTTTATCTATCAATTTAATTTGGTGTTTATCTATGGGTTTATCTAAGAGTTTATCTAGGGTTTCAGGGTTTAGGGTTTAGGGTTTAGGGTTTAGGGTTTAGGGTTTAGGGTTTAGGGTTTTAGGGTTTTAGGGTTTAGGGTTTAGGGTTTATATATGGGTTTAGGGTTTAGGGTTTAGGGTTTAGGATTTAGGGTTTGTCTAGGGTTTAGGGTTTATTTATGGGTTTATCTATTGGTTTATATAAGTGTTTATCTAAGGGTTTATCACATATTTAACTAGGGATTTATCTAGAGATTTATCTAGGGGTTTATCTAGAGGTTTGTCAAGGGTTTAGGGTTTATCTATCAATTTATTTTGGTGTTTATCTATGGGTTTATCTAGGAGTTTATCTAGGGGTTCATCTATTGGTTTATCTAGGGGTTTATCTAGGAGTTTATCTATGTTTTTGTAGGGGTTTATCTAAGGGTTTATCTATAGGTTTATCAAGGGGTATATATAGGGGTAAATCTAGGGCTTTATCTAGGGATTTAACTAGAGGTTTATTTAGGAGTTCTAAGGGTTTATCTTAAGGTTTATAAAGGGGTTTATCTAGGGATTTATCTAAGGGTTTATCACAGATTTAACTAGAGGTTTATCTAGTAGATTATCTTGTGGTTTGTCTAATTGTTTAGCAAAAGATTTATTTAGGTGTTTACAAGTTTATCTAGGGGTTTATCTAGGAGTTTATCCAGGGGTTTATGTTGGAGTATATCTAGGGTTTATCTGTGGTTTATATAGTTGTTTATCTAGGGGTTTATTTAGGGGTTTATCTTGGGGTTTACCTTAGGGTTTACCTTGGAGTTTATTTAGGTGTTTATTTAGGGTTTATTTAAGGGTTTGTCTATCGGTTTATCCAGGGATTTATTTAGGGGTTTATCTAGGGGTTTATCCAGGGGTTTATCTAGGAATTTATCTATAGATATATCTATGATTTTATCTAGGGGATTATCTAGGGGTTTTTCAAGTGGTTTATCTAGGGGTTTATGTAGTGGTTAATTTAGGAATTTATCTAGGGGTTTATCTAGGGGTTTATCTAGTGGTTTATCTAGGTGTTTATCTAGGGGTTTATCTAGGGGTTTATCTAGGGGTTTATCTAGGGGTTTATTTAGGAGTTTATCAAGGGTTTATCTAGGGGTTTGTCTATGAGATTATCTAAGGTTTAATCACAAATTTAACTAGGAGTTTATCTAGAGGTTTATCTAGGGGAGTTTATCTAGTCGTTTTTTATAGATCTACTTAGGTGTTTATCAATGGGTTTATCAAGGGGGTTTATCTAGGGGTTTTTGGCTTTATCTAGGGGTTTATCAATGAGTTTATCTAGGGGTTTATCTAAGGTTTATCTCGTGGTTTATCTAGGGGTTCCTCTAGAGGTTTATCTAGGGGCTAATCTAGGGGATTACTAGGGGATTATCTAGGGGCTTATCTAGGGGTTTATCTAGGGGATTTATCTAGGGGGTTATCTAGGGGTTTATCTATGGGTTTATCTAGGGGTTTATCTAAGTGTTTATCTAGGGGTTTATCTAGAGGTTTATTTAAGAGTTTATCAAGGGGTTTATCTAGGGGTTTATCATTGAGTTCATCTATGGTTTTATCTAAGGGTTTTTCAGAAATTTAACTAGAAGTTTATCTAGAGGTTTATCTAGGGGGAGTTTATGTAGTGGTTTTTTATAGATCTACTTAGGTGTTTATCTAGGATTTTATCTAGGAGTTTATATAGGAGGTTCATCTAGGGGTATATCTAGGGGTTTTTGGGTTTATCTAGGGGTTTATCTATGGGTTTATCTAGGGGTTTATCTAGGTGCTTATCTCATGCTTTATCTAGGGCTTCCTCTAGTAGTTTATCTAGGGTCTAATCTAGGGGATTACTAAAGGATTATCTAGGGGCTTATCTAGGGGTTTATCTAGAGGTTTATCTAGGGGTTTTCGAGGGGGTTATGTAGGGGTTTATCTTGGGGTATATTTAGGGGTTTATGTAGGGGTTTATTTATGAGTTTATCTATGGGTTTATCTAGGGGTTTATCTATGGGTTTAACTAGGGGTTTATCTAGGGGTTTATCTAGGGATTTATCCAAGGGTTTATCCCTAGGTTATCTAGGGGTTTATCTATGGGTATATCTAGGAGTATATCATGGGTTTAACTAATAGTTTATCTTTTGATTTATATAAGGGTTTATCTATCAATTTATCTAGGGGTTTATCTATGGGTTTATCTAGAGATTTACTTAGTGGTTTATCTGGGAGTTTATCAAAGGGTTTATCTAGGGGTTTATCCAGTGATTTATTTAGGGGTTTATCTGGGGGTTTATAAAGGTGGTATCTAGGAATTTATATAGGGTAATATCTAAGGGATTGTATAGGGGTATATCTAAGAGTTTATCTGTGACTTTATCTAGGAGTTTACCCTAATTAGTTTATCTAAGGTTTTATAACAGATTTAACAAGCGGTTTATCTAGGGGATATTCTAGGGGTTTATCTAGGTGTTTATCTATAGATTAATTTAGGTGTTTATCTAGGGGTTTATCTAGGAGATTGTCCAGGGGTTCATCTAGGTGTTTATCTAGGAGATTATGGGTTTATCTAGGAGTTTATCTAGGAGTTTATCTATGGGTTTATCTAATGGTTTATCTAGGGGTTTATATATGGTTTATCTAGGGATTTATCTAGAGGTTTATTTCAGGATTTATATATGGGTTTTTCAATGGTTTACCTATGGGTTTATCTAGGGTTTTATATAGGGGCTTATCTAGGAGTTTATCTAGGGCTTTATCAAGTGGTTTATCTAGCGGTTTATCTAGGGGTTTATCCAAGTTTTATCTGTGGATTTATCTAGGGTTTATCTATGGGTTTATCTATGAGTTCATCCTGGGGTTTATCACAGTTTAAGTAGGAGTTTATCTATGGGTTTATCAAGTGGTTTATCTTGGGGTTTATCTTGAGGTCTATCTGGAGGTTTATCTAGGAGTTTATTTAGGGGTTTATCTAGGGGTTTATCTAGGGATTTATCTGGGGGTTTAACTAGGGTTTTATCTAGAAATTTATCTATGAGTTTATCTAGAGGTTTATTTCAAGATTTATCTAGGGGTTTTTCAAGGGTTTACCTAGGGGTTTATCTAGGGTTTTATATAGTGGATTTTCTAGGATTTTATCTAGGGATTTATCAAGTGGTTTATCTAGGGGTTTATCTAGGGGTTTATCCAGGGGTTTATGTGTGGATTTATCTAGTGGTTTATCTATGGGTTTATCTATGAGTTTATCTATGAGTTCATCTCGGGGTTTATCATAGTTTAAGTAGGAATTTATCTAGGGGTTTATATATCAATTTATCTAGGTGTTTATCTATCAATTTAGCTTTGTGTTTATCTAGTGGTTTATCTAATAGTTCATTTATGGGTTTATCTGAGGGTTTATGGGTTTATCTGGGGGTTTATTTAGGGGTTTATCTATGAGTTTATTTTGGGGTTTATCTAAGAGTTTATCTATAGGTTTTATCAAGGGGTTTATTTATGGTTTTACCTACGGGTGAATCTTGGGATAAATATAGGGGTAAATCTAAGCATAAATTTATGTGTAAATCTAGGGGTAAATCTTGGGATTTATCTCAGGATTAAATAGTGGTTATATCTAGGGATTTGCTATGAGTTTATCTAGGGTTTATCAAGAGGTTTATCTAGAGGTTTATCTAGGGTTTATCTAGGGTTTTATCTAGAGGTATATCTAGGGTTTATATAGGAGTTTATCTAGGGTTTTATCTAGGGATTTATCTAGGGATTTATATAGGGTTTTATTTAGGGGTTTATATATGAGTTTATCTAGGAGGTAATCATGAGTTCAACTAGGGATTTATCTAGGGGTTTATCTATAGGCTTATCTAAGGGCTTGTTATGGGTTTAACTAGGATATTATTTAGGGGTTTATCTGTAGATTTATCTAGGGGTTTATCTAAGGGTTTATCTAGACATTTATCTAGGAGTTTATCTATGGGTTTATCTAAGGGTTTATCTAGGAGTTTATCTAGAAATTTTCTCTAGCCGTTTAATTGAGGATTTATTTAGGGGTAAATCTAAGGATAATTCTAGGGGTGAATTTAGGCATAAATTTATGAGTAAATCTAGGGTAAGTCTTTGGATTTATCTTGAGATAAAACCATAGTTAAATCTAGGGGTTTACTTAGGGTTAAATCCAAGGGTTTATCTTTGGGTTTATCTAGGAGATTATCTAGGGGTTTATCTAAAGGTTTATCTATGAATTTTGCGAGAGGGTATTCTAGGGGATTATCTTGGGGATTATCTAGTGGTTATCAAGGGTTTATCTAGTATTTTATTTAGGGGTTTATCTAGATGTTTATCAAGGGTTTCATCTAGGTGTTTCATCTAGGGGTTTATCTCGGTGTTCATCTATAGGTTTGTTTAAGGGTTTATCTATGGGTTTATCTAAGGGTTTATATAGGGGTTTATCTAGTGGTTTATCTACAATTTTATCTATGGGTTATCTAAGAGTTTATCTAGGGGTTTATCTATGGGTTTATCTAGGGGTTTATCACGAGTTTAACTAGGGGTTTATCTAGGGGTTTATCTAGGTGTTTATCTTGGGGTTTATCTAGGGGTTTATTTAAAAGTTTATCTATGGGTTTATCTAGGGGTTTATCTAGGGGTTTATCTATGGGTTTATCTAGGGGTTTATTTAGAAGTTTATCTATGGGTTTATCTAGGGGTTTATCTATGGGTTTATCTAGAGGTTTATCTAGAGGTTTATCTAAGTGTTTATCACAGATTTAACTAGGGGTTTATCTTGGGGTTTATCTAGGGGTTTATCTAGGGGTTTATCTAGGGGTTTGTCAAGAGGTTTATCAAGTGGATTATCTATAGATTTATTTAGGTTTTTATCTATGGGTTTATATAGGAGTTTATTTAGGGGTTTATCTAAGAGTTTATGGGTTTTTCTGGGGGTTTATCTAGGGGTTTGTGAAGGGATTTATCTAAGGGTTAATCTATGTGTTTATCTAGAGGTTTATTTAGAGGGTTGTCTAAGGGTTTATATAGGAGATTATCTAGGAGATTATCTAGGGGTTTATCTATCGTTTTATCTAGGGGTTTATCTAGGGGTTTATCTAGGGGTTTATCTAGGGGTTTATCTAAGGGGTTTATCTAGCTGTTTATCTAGGGGTTTATGTTGGGGTTTATATAGGGGTTTATCTAGGGGTTTATCTAGGAGTTTATCTAAGGGTTTATCTAGAGTTTATCTAAGGGTTTATCTGTGGGTTCATCTATGGGTTTATCTAGGAGTTTATCCATGAGTTTATCTATGGGTTTATCTAAGGGTTTTATTTAAGGGATTATCTAACGGATTATCTAGGGGTTTATTTTAGGAATAACTATGGTTAAATCTAGTGGTTTACTTAGGAGTAAATCCTGGGAATCAATGGGTTTATCTAAAAGATTATCTAGAGGTTTATCTAGGGGTTTTTCTAGGGGTTTATTTTGGGGTTAATTTAGTGGTTTATCTAGGGTTTTATCTAAGTGTTTATCTAGGGGTATATCTAGGAGCTTATCTAGTGGTTTATCTAGGTGTTTATCTAGGGGTTTATCTAGGGGTTTATCTAGGAGTTTATCTAGGGATTTATCTAGAGGTTTATCTAGGAGTTTATCTAGTGGTTTACTTATGGGTAAATCTAGGAGTTTATCTATGGGTTTATCTAGCAGATTATTTAGGGGTTTATCTATGGGTTTATCTATGGAATTGTCTATGTGTTTATCTAGGAGTTTATCTAGGGGTTAATCTTCGGGATTACTCAAGAGTTTATCTTATATCTAGGGGTTTATCTAAGGGTTTATCTAGTTGTTAATATAGGGGTTTATCCAGGGTTTACCTAAGGGTTTATTTTGGGGTTTATCTATGGGTTTACCTAAGGGTTTACCTAAGGGTTTACCTAAGGGTTTACCTATAGGTTTTTTAGGTGTTTATCTAGGGTTTTTCTAGGGGTTTATCTATGGGTTTATCCTAGGGTTTATCTAGTTCTTTATCTATGGGGTTTATCTATGAGTTTGTCTAGAGTTTTATTTACGGGCTTCTCTAGGGGTTTATAGAGGGGTGTATCTAGTGGTTTATCTAGTGGTTTACTTAGGAATTTATCTAGGGGTTTATCTAGGGGTATATCTAGGGGTATATCTAGGTGTTTATCTAGTAGTTTATCTATGGGTTTATCTAGAGGTTTATTTAGGAGTTTATCTAGGGGTTTATCTAAGATTTTATCTAGTGGTTTATCTATGGTTTACCTAAGAGTTTATCTAGGGATTTATCTAGGGGTTTATCTAGGTGGTTTTTCTTAGGGGTTTATCTTGGGGTTTATCTTGGGTTTATCTAGGGGTTTATCTGGGGATTTATCTAGGGGTTTATCTAAGTGTTTATCTAGGTGTTTATCTGGGGTTTATCTAGGGTTTATTTAGGATCATATCAAGGGGTTTATCTAGGAGTTTATCAATGAGTTTATCGATGGGTTTATCTAAGGGTTTATCACAAATTTAACTAGGAGTTTAGGGTTTAGGGTTTAGGGTTTAGGGTCTTTAGGGTTTAGGGTTTATCTAGGGGAGTTTATCTAGTGGTTTTTTGTAGATATACTTAGGTGTTTATCTAGGAGTTTATCTAGGGGTTCATCTGGGGGTTTATTTAAGGGTTTTTGGGTTTATCTAGGGGTTTATCTCGGGGTTTATCTGGAGGTTTATCTAGGGGTTTATCTAGGGGATTATCTCGTGGTTTATCTAGGGGTTCCTCTAGTGGTTTATCTAGGGGCAAATCTTTGGGATTACTAGGGGATTATCTATGGGCTTATCTTGGGGTTTATCTATAGGTTTATCTAGGGGGGTTTTCGAGGGTGTTATCTAGGGGTTTAACTAGGGGTATATCTATGGGTTTATGTAGGGGTTTATCTTTGGGTATATCTAGGTGTTTATCTATGGGTTTATCTAAGGGTTTATCTATGGGTTTATCTATGGGTTTATCTAAGGGTTTATCTCAGGATTTATCCAAGGGTTTATCCCTGAGTTATCTAGGGGTTTATCAATAGGTATATCTAGGGGTTTATCATGGGCTTAACTAAGAGTTTATCTATTGGTTTATCTAGGGGTTTATATATTAAAATATATAGGGGTTTATCTATCAATTTATCTAGGGATTTCTCTAGGGGTTTATCTATGGGTTTATCTAGGAATTTATTTAGTGGTTTATCTGGGAGTTTATCTAAGGGTTTATCTAGGGGTTTATCCAGTGGTTTTTTTATAGGTTATCTAGAGGTTTATCTAGAGGTTTATATAGGGGAGTTTCTAGGGATTTATATAGGGTAATATCTAAGTGATTATTTAGGGGTATATCTAAGAGTTTATCTATGAGTTTATCTAGGAGTTTATCTAGGAGTTTAACTAGAGGTTTATTCAGGGGTTTATCTACGAGTTTATCTAGAGGTTTATCTAGGGATTTATATAGGGGATTATCTAGGGGTTTATCAAGGAGTTTATCTTGGGGTTTATCTAATGGTTTATTTATGAATTTATCTAGGGGTTTATCTAGGGGTTTAATTGGGGTTTAACTGGGGGTTTATCTAGCGGTTTATCTAAGGGCTTATTTAGGAGATTGTCTAGGGGTTTTTCTATAGGTTTATCTAAGGGTTTATCACAGATTTTAAAAGTGGTTTATCTAGGTGATTGTGTAGGGGTTTATCTTGGTGTTTATCAATAGATTTATTTAGGTGTTTATCTAGGGGTTTATCTAGATGTTTGTCTAGGGGTTCATCCGGGGTTTATCTAGGTGATTATGGGTTTATCTAGGGGTTTATCTAGGAGTTTATCTATGGCTTTATCTAGGGGATTATCTAGGGGTTTATCTAGGGGTTTATCTAGGGGTTTATATAAGGGTTTATCTAGGGTTTATCTAGAGGTTTATCTAGGGGTTTTTCTAGGAAATTATCTAGGAGTTTATCTAAGGGTTTATCTAAGGTTTTATCTATGGATTTATATAGGTGTTTATCTAGGGGTTTATCTATGAGTTTATCTTGGGGTTTATCTGGGGGTTTTATTTAGGGTTTATCTAGGAGTTTATCTAGGGGTTTATCTAGGGATTCTAGGGGTTTATCTAGGGGTTTATCTAGAAATTTATCTAGGAGTTTATCTAGAGGTTTATTTCAGGATTTATCTAGGGGTTTTTCAAGGGTTTACCTAGGGGTTTATCTAGGGTTTTATGTAAGGGCTTATCTAGGATTTTATCTAGGGTTTTATCAAGCGGTTTATCTAGGGATTTATCTAGGGGTTTATCCAGGGTTTATCTGTGGATTTATCTAGGGTTTATCTATGTGTTTATCTATGAGTTCATCTCAGGTTTTATCACAGTTTAAGTAGGAGTTTATCTAGAGGTTTATATATCAATTTATCTAGATGTTTATCTATCAATTTAGCTTGGGGTTTATCTAGTAGTTTATCTAGGAATTCATTTATGGGATTATCTATGGGTTTATCTAGGGGTTTATTTGGGGGTTTATCTATGAGTTTATTTTGGGGTTTATCTAGGAGTTTATCTATAGATTTTATCTATGGGTTTATTTAAGGTTTTACTTACGGGTAAATCTTGGGATAAATATAGGGGTAAATCTAAGCATAATTTTATGTTTAAATCTAGGGATAAATCTTGGGATTTATCTCAGGATAAAACAGTGGTTATATCTAGGGATTTGCTATGAGTTTATCTAGGGTTTTATCAAGAGGTTTATCTAGAGGTTTATCTAGTGTTTATCTAGGGATTTATCTAGGGTTTTATCTAGAGGTACATCTAGAGTTTTATCTAGGAGTTTATCTAAGGGTTTATCCGGGGGTTTATCTAGAGATTTATCTAGGGATTTATATAGGGTTTTATTTATGGGTTTATATATGAGTTTATCTAGGAGTTTATCATGAGTTTAACTAGGGGTTTATCTAGGTGTTTATCTATGGGTTTATCTAAGGGTTTGTTATGGGTTTAACTAGGATATTATCTGGGGGTTTATTTGTATATTTATCTAGGGGTTTATCTAAGGGTTTATCTAGAGATTTATCTAGGAATTTATCTAGGGGTTTATCTAAGGGTTTATCTAGGAGTTTATCTAGAAATTTTCTCTAGCCATTTAATTGAGGATTTATCTAGGGGTAAATGTAAGGATAATTCTATGGGTAAATCTAGGCATAAATTTATGAGTAAATCTAAGCTAAATCTTTGGATTTATCTTGAGATAAAACTATAGTTAAATCTAGGGGTTTACTTAGGGTTATATCCAAGGGTTTATCTCTGGGTTTATCTAGGAGATTATTTATGGGTTTATCTAGGAATTTATCTAGGGATTTATCTAGGGGTTTATTTAAAGGTTTATCTAGAGGTTTATCTAGAGGGTTTTCTAGGGGATTATCTAGGGGATTATATAGTGGTTATCTAAGTTTTATTTAGCATTTAATTTAGTGGTTTATCTAGGTGTTTATCCACGGTTTCATCTAGGTGTTTCATCTAGGGGTTTATCTAGATGTTCATCTATGGGTTTGTCTAAGGGTTTATCTTGGGGTTTATCTAAGGGTTTATATAGGGGTTTATCTAGTGGTTTATCTACGATTTTATCTAGGGGTTATCTAAGAGTTTATCTAGGAGTTTATCTATGGGTTTATTTAGGGGTTAATCATGAGTTTAACTAGGGGTTTATCTAGGGGTTTTCCCCGGGGTTTATCTAGGGGTTTATCTAAGGGTTTATTTAGGAGTTTATCTATGAGTTTATCTAGGGGTTTATCTCTGGGTTTATCTAGAAGTTTATCTAAGTGTTTATCACATATTTAACTAGGGGTTTATCTAGGAGTTTATCTAGGGGTTTGTCAAGGGGTTTATCAAGGGGATTATCTATAGATTTATTTAGGTTTTTTTCTATGGGTTTATCTAGGAGTTTATCTATGGATTCATCTAGGGGGTTTATCTAAGGGTTTATTGGTCTTTATAGGGGTTTGTCAAGGGTTTTATCAAAGGGTTTATCTATGAGTTTATCTAGGGATTTATTTAGAGGGTTGTCTAGGGGTTTATCTAGGGGATTATCTATGAGATTATCTATGGGTTTATCTATAGTTTTATCTAGGGGTTTATCTAGGGGTTTATCAGGGGTTCATCTAGGGGTTTTTTTAGGAGTTTATGTAGGGGATCTAGGGGTTTATCTAAGGGTTTATCTAAGGGTTTATCTAGTGTTTTATCTGTAGGTTCATCTAGGAGTTTATCTATGAGTTTATCTAGGGGTTATCTAAGGGTTTATTTAAGGGATTATCTAACGGATTATCTAAGGGTTTATTTTGGTATAAAACTATGGTTAAATCTAGTGGATTACTTAGGACTAAATCTTGGGATTCAATGGGTTTATCTATGAGATTATTTAGAGGTTTATCTAGGGGTTTTTCTAAGGGTTTCCCTTGGGGTTTATTTATGGGTTTATTTAGGGGTTTATCTAGGGTTTTATCTAAGTTTTTATCTAGGGGTATATCTAGGAGTTTATCTAGGGGTTTATCTTGGTGTTTATCTATGGTTTATCTAGAGGTTTATCTTGGAGTTTATCTAGGGATTTATGTAGAGGTTTATATAGGAGTTTATCTAGTGGTTTATTTAAGGGTAAATCTAGGTGTTTATCTATGGGTTTATCTAGGAGATTATTTAGGGGTTTATCTATTGGTTTATCTATGGAATTGTCTATGTGTTTATCTAGGAGTTTATCTAGGGGTTAATCTCAGGGATTACTCAAGAGTTTATCTACGGGTATATCTAGGGGTTTATCTAAGGGTTTATCTAGTTATTTATATGTGGGTTTATCTAGGGGTTTACCTAAGGTTTATTTTGGGGTTTATCTATGAGTTTACCTAAGGGTTTACCTAGGGGTTTACCTAGGGGTTTAACTAAGGATTTAATAGGTATATCTACGAGTTTATCTATGAGTTTATATAGGAGTTTATCTAGAGATTTATTCAGGGGTTTATCTAGGAGTTTATCTAGAGGTTTATCTAGGGATTTATCTATGGGATTATCTAGGGGTTTATCAAGGAGTTTATCTTGGGGTTTAACTAGTGGTTTATTTATAAATTTATCTTGGGGTTTATCTAGGGGTTTATCTTGGGGTTTATTTAGGGTTTTATCTAGGGGTTTATCTAGGGGTTTATGTAGGGGTTTATTTAAGGGTTTATTTAGGAGATTGTCTAGCGGTTTATCTATTGGTTTATCTAAGGGTTTATCACAGATTTAACAAGGGGTTTATCTAGGGGATTGTCTAGGGGTTTATCTAGGTGTTTATCTATAAATTTATATAGGTGTTTATCTAGGGGTTTATCTAGGAGATTGTCTAGGGGTTCATCTAGGTGTTTATCTAGGAGATTATGAGTTTATCTAGGGGTTTATCTAGGAGTTTATCTATTGGTTTATATAAGGGTTTATCTAGGGGTTTATCTAGGGGCTTATATAGTTGTTTATCTAGGGTTTATCTAGAGGTTTATCTAGGGTTTTTCTAGTGGATTATCTAGGAGTTTATCTAGGGGTTTATCTAAGGTTTTATATATGGTTTTATCTAGGTGTTTATCTAGGGGTTTATCTAGGGATTTATTTTGAGGTCTATCTGGAGGTTTATCTAGGAGTTTATTTAGGGGTTTATCTAGGGGTTTATCTAGGGATTTATCTAGGGGTTAATCTAGGGTTTTATCTAGAAATTTATCTGGGAGTTTATCTAGAGGTTTATTTTAGGATTTATCTAGAGGTTTTTCAAGGGTTTACCTGTAACATCCCAATCCTAGAGGAGCAGATATTGTTGTTGCTGATTAGAAATTTAGAATTCGACGAACGGGGAGCTGCTCCCGTTCGACGAATGTCGAATGGGGAGCGCTCAGCTAGAGAAGCTCCCGTTCGTCGATCGACGAACGGGGAGCTGCTCCCGTTCGACGAATGTCGAACGGGGAGCTCTCAGCTAGAGAAGCTCTCGTTCGTCGATCGACGAACGGGGAGCTGCTCCCGTTCGACGAATGTCGAACGGGGAGCGCTCAGCTAGAGAAGCTCCCGTTCATCGATCGACGAACGGGGGGCTGCTCCCGTTCGACGAATGTCAAATGGGGAGCGCTAAGCTAGGAAAGCTCCCGTTCAACGATCGACGAACAGGGAGCTGCTCCCGTTCGACGATCGTCGAACTGGAAAGCTTAACACATTCCCGAGAAAAAAAAAGGGGGGGAAGGCCTGGCTGCTATTTGTTTATTTTATCTTGGGGAGCCTGTGGAATAAAGTCCAATAAGGAGATGACACCTATGTTTGGAGTCCCAAGGCCTATTAATGCAAACCAAAATGAAAGGGCCGAGCCATCTCATTTTCTCTTCTTCTTCTTCATCATCTTCTTCCAACGGACGTACGAGCTTCTCCACGAATTTTCTTGGCCAAAACCCTAAGTGGGGTGGGGGAGAGGTGGAGACAGAGAATGAGAAAGAGAGGGAGGAAGATCGAGTTCTGGGAAGAAGATGATGAAGAAGAAGAAGAGAAAATGAGATGGCTCGGCCCTTTCATTTTGGTTTGCATTAATAGGCCTTGGGACTCCAAACATAGGTGTCATCTCCTTATTGGACTTTATTCCATAGGCTCCCCAAGATAAAATAAACAAATAGCAGCCAGGCCTTCCCCCCCCCCCCCCGTTTTTTCTCGGGAATGTGTTAAGCTTTCCCGTTCGACGATCGTCGAACGGGAGCAGCTCCCCGTTCGTCGATCGTTGAACGGGAGCTTTCCTAGCTTAGCGCTCCCCGTTCGACATTCGTCGAACGGGAGCAGCCCCCCGTTCGTCGATCGACGAACGGGAGCTTCTCTAGCTGAGCGCTCCCCGTTCGACATTCGTCGAACGGGAGCAGCTCCCCGTTCGTCGATCGACGAACGGGAGCTTCTCTAGCTGAGCGCTCCCCGTTCGACATTCGTCGAACGGGAGCAGCTCCCCGTTCGTCGATCGACGAACGGGAGCTTCTCTAGCTGAGCGCTCCCCGTTCGACATTCGTCGAACGGGAGCAGCTCCCCGTTCGTCGAACGACGAACGGGATGAATTCTATCAGAGCGCTTCCCGTTCGACATTCGTCGAACGGGAGCAGCTCCCCGTTCGTCGAACGACGAACGGGAGCAGCTTGCGTTCAACGAATTCGACGAATTCGTCGAACGGAAGCTGCTAGCCGAGAATTCTAAATTTCTAATCAGCAACAGCAATATCTGCTCCTCTAGGATTGGGATGTTACAAATCCTATAAACGAAAAAAATAATTTCGCCCCCGAAATTTAGGTTGGGGTCACGAGGGTCACATAAAGTCATAAACCATAGCAGCAGGTCTATTCTGAACACAAAATAAAATGCTAGCCTAATTTTCCTGGAGTGCAAACCCTCAAACAGCACTATAATGGGGTTACTAATAACCATAGATTTCCTAGTTTATAACCAAAACTTTTCCTGGGGCATAACCTCAAAACAGCCCCATCAGTAAAGTTAATAAGAAAGAAAAGGAAAACCCAATCCTTCCCGGGAGCATAACCTCAACACACAATACCATTTTGAAAATCAATAAAAGAGAGAGAGCCCAGGTAATAAGATTTCACGGATTTATGTGTATATGTACACATGTGTATGCTCCAAACCCATCCATCCAATCCAGCATAACTACAGAAGAAATTAGCAGTTACAACTAATAACCTTTACCTATATGTGTATAGGAATGTTTAAGTACCAAACCTGTAGGGGCATAGCAAAACCAAGAAGGGGATGGATAAGCCTACAAGGCTTCTACCTGGGTTTAGCGCATATTTACATGATACTAAGTTTAGGCTATGGTATTAAATCAAGGTATGGCAAACAGGTTTAGGCCATACTTGGGGAAAACAATCCCGGGTAATGCTGCCGCATAAGGTCCATCGGCTCCCAAGTGTATTCCTCCCGTCCATGGTTGGACCACAACACTTTCACCAACGGAACCCTCTTTCTCTGCAGCACTCTGGTCTCGGTGTCTACTATCCGCAAAGGCTCCAGCCGGACAGACCTGTCGGTCTCCACAGGACCAGACGTAGCTACCACATGCTGATCAGGGCGAAGCAAGGCCCTCCGAATGGAGGACACATGGAAGACGTCGTAACATTAATCGATAAGCTAAGGGGCCAATCCGCTCCAGGATGGTATAAGGCCCCATATAATGAGGGCTGAGCTTTTTCCTTCCCCGAACCCGAGACACACCGTGCATCGGCCTGATCTTCAAGAACACTTTGTCCCCAACATGGACCTCCACGGCCCTGTGCTTTTTGTCATAATATTTTGCCTGCCGGCTCTGCGCTTCAAGCATGCGGTCTCGTATCAGTCTGACCATCTCGTCGGTATTATCGATGAATTTCACCCCTAGCGCCTTCGGGTCCTCATCTTGGACCCAAGACAAAGGTGTCCTACACCTTCTTCCATACAATGCCGCATAAGGAGCCATGCCAATGCTCGCCTGGTGATTGTTATTATACGAGAACTCCACCAAGGGCAGGAGTCTCTCCCATGGCTTTCCTCGATCTAAAACACAAAGGCGCAACAAATCTTCCAGGGTCCTGATCGTCCGCTCAGACTGACCATCCGTCTGAGGGTGGAAGGCCGTGCTAAAGGTCAAACGGGAACCCAAATAAGCCTGCACTGCTTTCCACTCCCTGGAGGTAAAGCGACCGTCACGGTCCGAAACGATCATTTTGGGCACTCCATGATAGCGAACAAACTGCTCGACGAAGAGTCTTACCAACACATCAACATGCGAATCCTTCCTCATCGGTATAAACCTTGCGACCTTCGTCAGACGGTCCACGATCACCCAAACAGAGTCACTCCCGGAGCGGGAACGAGGCAGCCCGTGAACGAAATCCATGGATATGTCTTCAAACTTCCACTCGGGAATGGACAACGGCTGCAGCAACCCCGCCGGACTCCTACACTCTGCCTTTACCTTCTGGCACGCCTCGCAGTGAGTGACGAAATAAGTGACATCCTTCTTCATCCCAGGCCAAAACATCGTCCTTCGCAGATCAGTGTACATCTTGACAATCCCGGGGTGCACCGAGTATTTTGTGCAGTGAGCTTCCTTCATAATGTCCTCTCGAATTCCTCCACCTGCGGGTATGTATAACCTGCCACGGAAGTGAACCAGATCCTCTTGCATGGTGTATTCCTCCGCAGAACCAGCCTCCACTGCTCAAAGAATAGGTTCCAGGGCAACATCTTTCCTCTGCTCTGCTCGAATGCGATCTCGGATATCACAAACTATGCTCATCGCGGACAGGTACTCGGCGAAAACCTCTGGATCGGCTTTAGACACAAGCGTGATCTGCATTTCCTCGAGCATCCTTACCAACTCCATGGCCATCAGCCGTGACTCCGGACTGGATGTCCTCCTGCTCAAAGCATCGGCCACCGAATTTGCCTTCCCTGGGTGATAGTTTAGCGTGTAATCATAGTCACACAGGAACTCGATCCACCGCCGCTGCCTCAAATTCAGATCCTTCTTGGTGTGTATGTACTTCAAATTCTTGTGGTCGGTGAATATCTCGCAGTGGACCCCATATAGATAGTGTCTCCAAATCTTCAAAGCAAATATCACTGCACCCAGCTCCAGATTATGCACCGGATAGTTTACCTCGTGCTTCTTAAGCTGCCTCGACACATAAGCAATCACGTGGTCATACTGCATCAGTACGGCACCCATCCCCTGCAAGGACGCATCCGTGTAAATTTGAAATCCTTCTCTACTAGACGGAAGAGTAAGGACCGGGGCTGAGGTGAGGCGATCCTTCAGCTCCTGAAATGCGGCCTCACACTCAGGCGACCACACAAACGGCACCTCCTTTCTGGTCAGCTTAGTGAGTGGGAGAGCAATCTTCGAGAACCCCTCGACAAATTTGCGGTAGTACTCGGCAAGCCCCAAAAAGCTGCGCACATCTGCGGCTGACTTCAACGGCTGCCATTCCTTCACAGCACGAACCTTAGCAGGATCTACGGCCAATCCTGCACCGCTGATAACATGACCCAAGAAAGCCACCTTGCGGAGCCAGAACTCGCACTTGCCAAATTTTGCGAACAACTGATGCTCCCTCAGTTTTGCCAACACCAGCTCTAGATGCTTCCAATGGTCCAGTAATGACTTCGAATAAACCAAGATGTCGTCGATGAATACGATCACGAAGTCGTCCATATAAGGCGCAAACACCATGTTCATCAGGCTCATGAACGCAGAGGGTGCATTAGTGAGCCCAAAGGTTACAACCGTAAATTCATACAACCCGTACCTCGAGCTGAAAGCAGTCTTCTGGATATCCTCCTCCTGAATCCTCAACTGATAATAGCCAGAGCGCAAGTCGAGCTTGGAGAACCATTGCGCTCCTTCCAACTGATCAAAGAGTTCGTCGATTTGCGGCAGAGGATAAGTGTTCCGGACCGTCAGTCGGTTGAGCTCCCGATAATCTATGCACAAGCGGAGCGAACCGTCCTTCTTCTTCACGAACAGAACCGGGGCTCCCCAGGGTGACAAGCTAGGACGAACGAACCCTGAGTCCACCAATTCTTGCAGTTGTACACGGAACTCTGCTAGCTCCTTGGGCGCCATACTGTACGGGGCCCGTGAAACAGGCTTAGCTCCCGGTACCAGCTTAATTTGGAAGTCTACCTCCCTAGGTGGGGGTAATCCGGGTAGTTTTTCGGGGAAACATTCGGAAAATCCCGGACTACTGGTACATCCTTCAATTCAGGCCCTATCTCCATCATCTCAAAACAGATCACGAACACCTCATCGCCTTGCTCGTGAGCCTTCACAACCTGTATAGAAGACAACAAGTTTCGTGATACTGGTCTTATACCTTGAATTACCACCTCTGAGTCATCATGCCTCAGCGTGATCCGCTTTGCCACACAGTCGATCTTCGCGTGATTCCAGTGCAACCACGTCATGCCCAATATTAGATCAAGGTCGGGCATCCGCAACACTGTTGCCGGTGTCTCAAATTGCTTCCCACCGATGGATATTACCAAGCTGCACCTGGAGGTAGATCGTATCTCCGAGCCATCCGGAAGGCGCACCCTCCTGGGGGCTCCCCTGAAGCACTGTACTGCATCCAGTTCATTCACAAATTCTTCTGATACGAACGAATGAGTGGCACCCGTGTCAAAAAGCGTAAGAGCGGGTTTACCGCAAACGAGCACGGTACCTGGGGTTAAAATCATGCGAACTTAAGCACCTTAGTTATGAAACGAGGAAAAAACAAACATAATTACCTGTGATGACCTCCTGCGGGTCTCGCTCCTGAGCTAGATCCAAAGCGTATACCTGCTCCCGAGCAGGTCTGGGGTTCCTACCCTGCTGACCCTGGCCTCGACCTCGGCCTCTTCCTCACTGCGCTGCCGGAGGAGCCATGGGGCGATTCGGAGTGTTCCCTTGCAGCTGCGGGCAGTATCTCTAAATGTGGCCGGGCTGGTTGCAATGATAACACACCACTCGAAAGTGCTCTCTCGGCGGCTGAAGCGCCTGACCCTGATGTGGTGGGGGAAATGGTAGCGGTCGCGCTGGATGCTCCAACCTGAAGTTTGGGCGAGGACGCCCGCCATCTCTCCGCTGGCCTCTGTCTCTGCCCCTGGTGTTCTGCCTCCATCACTTCCTCTGCGGGCCTCTTATTCCTGGCCTGGACCCCCAAGTGGTCCGCCTCCAACTTCTGTGTCGTCTCTATAATCTGCGCGAGGCTCGAATCGGCGACGAAGAGGAGAGCCTGCCTCAGAGGATCTCGCAGGCCCTTGTAGAACCGCTTCGCGTACCCGCGATCATCTAAATCATAAGAGTCTGCGAATCTGGCTAAGTGCTGAAATTCCCACTGGTACTCGACCACCGATCTCGACCCCTGCTTCAGCTGCAGAAATCTCTCCCCAAGCTCGTCCCTGGCCGTAGAAGAGACAAAGTGCTCCAGGAACGCGTCCGCAAACTCATCCCAGCTTATGTCCAGGTGGTTGCGTCCTTCGAAGGTGGAGCCCATCAAGGACTTCCACCACCTCTTCGCATGTAGATCCAAGGCCGTGACTGCCAATGTGACTGCCATGTTGCTCGGGCAACGGATCCCTGCCAGTAACTCTTGCACTGTATCCAGCCACTCCTCCGTCTGAACTGCGGACTCCGTCCAATGGTAGGTGGGAGGGGAGAGAGCACGGAAGGTGCTCAACCAATTGGAGCTTGGGGCCTGCGGCTTCACCGGCATCTGCTGAGACCTGAAGGCATCCAGGATTGACGTCAGAGTCTGGCCTAGCTCTGATTGTTGAAAAGGAGTAGGTACTGGAGGCACGGGAGTGGCCTTCGCCGGTTCTGAATGTACCGGAATCTACATGCAAGATAGATGTTGGGTTTAGGTTAGCTATTCGAAAGAAGGTAATAGACATACTTAATGCGAATTACACATGGGCACACCACTGCTTCCGCTCATTCAGTTTGTCCTCAAACTGAAGAGGTGAGAGGGGTGCACCATGCGGAAGTGGACTTCTTGACCTCAGGATCGTTGCAAGCTGATACCATTTGTAAGACCCCCCACCCCCCCCCCCCCCCCCCCCCCCCCCCCTTCGGAACACAAAATACGGCCGAGGGAAGTCTTATGCCCAGGACAGCCACCTTGCCGAAGCGCCAGCCCACGGGCTAGCCTCCTCCACAAGACGCCTATCCTGCCGGCTAACAAATATCATCAATGCCAACCCATCATATAAAATTAAACAAGAAGCCACCAGATATATATATCCGCATAAGTACAGTCCAAATACACACCAAACGAGTGTATAATATCGGAGTAACAAAAGAAAAGGCCTCAAGGGCTACAACAAAACTCGCTCACATCTGTCACTGACGGCTGCGATGGTATCGTGGTATCCTGCCCTATCATCCCGGCCGAACTATCCGTCTCCAGCGCCATGCGCTGCTTCTCCAGGTTGCGCTGCCGCTCCAGGATGCGCTCCTAAAAAGGGACGTAGCAACCGTTAGTCATAAAGACTAAGTGGCTTCACATCCGCTCCCCCGGCGACTCCAAGGCACCGGGCGGAAAGAAAGAAAAGGAGCTGCAATATTAGCAATAATAAACAAGCAGGTGACAGGTAATAGTTGTTCATATGTGTCGGTTGTTTAAGTGCCCACGCACTTTCCATATCACTATGCAATATGTTCGTAAGCATAAAAGTAGCAGTGGTTATATATATTTGCAAGTATAAGTAGCAACAGACATAAGCAGAGTATTAGAAAACTGAATTGAACTTAACTTATAAGGATGCCCATACAAGCTTATAAGTCAAGGGTCTGCGTATAAAGGTAACTCATCATATAAGGATGCCCATACAAGTTTATATGATGAGGTTCCAATGCGGTGCAATGCAATGATTATGATATGAATGCGGTGCAATGCAATGATTATGATATAAGGACTGACTCATGTACGATTGCTATGTCGACATAGACATTTAGTTCCCACTTTTCGAGGGTAGCTAACCACTCAGGCACCCCCCGTCGTGGCCAGACGGTGGCAGTGGCACGGGCTTCGCCACTACTAGGAGGGTATGAACACTACCGGTCCTAGGCCTATGTACGCCTCGACGCTCTTGCTCATAGCGGAGTCCCTGCGTACTACCCGCATTCATGCGGGGTCTTCAAGACGCGGAGGGGATCTATTGGGTAGATGGACACCAAGACATTCCAACCCAACCGGTCTGAGTCTAACTGTCGGCATCTGTCGGTGTCACGACTAGCGAGCCCGTAGACCCGCCACACCTTATCCTCCCACGAGGATCTATACCACCATGCGCAATTATGTTTACCTACGTAGTTTGAACACACCCTGCGTGCTATCGAGCACCAAGGACTTGCTCCACGAGCCTTACCACCTTCCGCCTCGCGCGGCAATAATCGATGCTAATTCGCATTCAAGTCCCCCAACAACTGGGTCCTTTCCTTTTCACCACCGGCTATAACTATAACTTGTGACCCGCACTAAGTTAACCGTGTCGCCCGTTCCGAGTTGATTACTCGTGTGCAGTGGTGTGCGCATAACATGGACACTATTAAACCAATCCATAGGACTATGGACTACTTGCGCACATGATGGCATAACATATTATTTAACTATGGAATCTATTCAAGCCAAGCTACTGGACTTCCACCATCGGTCGTAATTAATCAACAATCCTATAACAGAGGATTATTTACCATCTCCCCCAAATGGAGATTAGATCATTTCAAGCATCAATGATCACATGTATAATTAAAATTCCCTTAACAGGGATCTGTTTCTCATTCCAAGCATTAATGATCATATATATATAAGTATATATATATATATTGAACTCCCCTGACAGGGAACTAATAAAGGAAATCTCATATGAAATTTAGGCAGCCCACCTCTCCTCCCATGCACCCTCACAAGGCCACCACGTCACACGAAACCAACGACCCACGTTCGTATTGAAGCGGGGAGTCGATTGGGGGCATTTTCGCGGCGAACGACGCCCTATGGCGAAAACCCTAACGCGGCCTCAACCTACAGAACTTCATTTTGCTCCCAAATCGACTCAATTGAGTTCGATATCTCACCTAGGGGGTCTAAGATACTAGCACCAAGGGAGAGGGGTCGGAAGTCACCTGAATCCGAGCCGACGATCGCGGCGGCATGACGGCGCTTGGACGAACTCAACTCTTTCCAAGCTAGCTCTTCTTCCAACAGACGTACGAGCTTCTCCACGAATTTTCTTGGCCAAAACCCTAAGTGGGGTGGGGAAGAGGTGGAGACAGAGAATGAGAAAGAGAGGGAGGAAGATCGAGTTCTGGGAAGAAGATGATGAAGAAGAAGGAAGCGTGGTGGGCCCATAACCCACAGGTCGGAGGATCGAAACCTCCCTCTGATACCATTTGTAAGGCCCCCCTCCCGGAACACAAAACACGGCCGAGGGGAGTCTTATGCCCATGACAGCCGCCTTGCGGAAGCGCCAGCTCACGGGCTAGCCACCTCCACAAGACGCCTATCCCGCCGGCTAAACCAACTCAACAGCGCCAACCCATCAATAAACTAAAACAAGAAGCCACATATAGATATATAAAATTCGCATAAGTAGAGTCCATAATTATACAAAAAGGTAGCTCCACGAGCTCCTGCAAAATATATCAGAGTATCACAAAAGATGCCCAAAGGGGCTACATCTCAAAACTACTACTCACGTCAGCCGCTGCCGGTACTGAGGGTATCGCTGTCTCCGGCCCTGCCGCCCTGACCTGACTGTCCTCCTCCTGCGCCGTGCGCTGCGGCTCCAGGGCGCACTCCTAAAAAGAGGGATGTAGCAACCGTTAGTCATAAAGACTAAGTGGCTTCACATCCGCTCCCCCGGCGACTCCAAGGCACCGGGCGGTAAAATTGAAAGAAAGCTGCAATATTAGCAATAGTATACAAAACAGGTGACAGGAAGGGTTGTTCATATGTGTCGGTTGTATAAGTACCCAAGTACTTGCAATATTCCTAGCTAGCATGTTCATAGTTATATATATAGCAGCAGTGACTAACCAAGCAAGTGTAAGCACAACAAACATAAGCTGGGTATTAAAGAGCTGAATTGAACTTAACTTATAAGGATGCTCATACAAGCTTATAAGTTAAGGGTCTGCATATAAAGGTAACTCATCATATAAAGATGCCCATACAAGTTTATATGATGAGTATCCATTGCTGTGCAATGCAATGATTATGATATGAATGCGGTGCAATGATTATGATATGAATGCGGTGCAATGATTATGATATGATGACTTCTCCAAGCGCATTTGCTATGTCGACACAGACCTTTAGTTCCCACTTTTCGAGGGTAGCTAACCACTCAGGCGCCCCCTTCGTGGCCAGACGGTGGCAGTGGCACGGGCCTCGCCACTACTAGGAAGGTATGCACACTACCAGTCCTAGGCCTCTGTATGCCTCAACGCTCTTTGTTCATAGCTGAGCCCTGCGTACTGCTCGCATTTCTGCAGAGTCTTCAGGAGTGGAAGGGGGCTTTGGGAGATGAGCACCAAGAAGACGAGCCCTTCCAGTCCGAGTCTGACTGCCAGCTCCTGTCGGTGTGATGATCGGCGAGCCCGTAGACCCGCCACCAACTATCCTCTACCGAGGATCACTACACCACCATGTGTGAAAACTTGCACATTCATACTGTCACGCCCTGCCCGTAGGCCCATTCACAACTGGTGCTCACAAGCACTCATCATATTTACTCGTTCTGCCCGTAGGCTCATTCACAACTTGTGCTTTCTAGCACCCATCATATTAACGCATTCTGCCCGCAGGCTCCGTTCGCCACAAGTTCAACCTAGTTGAACTATTCACATTCTTGAGAGTTTACTAACAATACGTATCATCCCGTTGTTTATCTAGCGAGGCGATCATTCATAGAAGCACGTCTTCCAAACATGCGCCAAGAGTCCCCTAATATAACGTTCGTGATTTCCAAGCATATCTCACATGTCATCGACATTCACTTCTCGTACTCAATCTACAGCTCACTCTATCACGATGAGATCCTTATCGCAATTCAAACTACAACGACGCTGATTAACAAAACTGAGATTCTGGGAGTTCTACTCCACCCCAAATTATGTATCACCCCATTTTGGAAAGCTCTCTCCAAGGGCTACAACATTCATGTTGAGTCCTAAATCCAGATCCAAGTGGATCCTACCTAAAATCTGCTCCAAAGTCAACTGCAGAAACCTGGACAGCAAAAATAGCACGCACTTAAACAATTTCCCGCTTCCTGGACAGTCCACTCGACTGGACCTTTAGGGAGCTACAGGTCACTTCAGGAAACGGGTAACCTATCGTTGGAAAGCTCTTTCCGAGGGATACAACTTCCTTGTTGAGCCCGAAGTCTAATTCCAGCGGGGTCAAGCCTAAAAACTGGCTCGAACCCAGCTGCGCACAATTTCCTTAATAACCAAGAGCAAGTTATAATTAACAAATCCTATAACAGGAAAACTATTTCTCAATTCTCAAACCTTTAATGACATATATATATGAATATATAATTTGAAATCCATAACAAGAACTATTTCTGAATTCCCCTAGATCCATAACAGGGATCATATATATATATATATATATATATATATATATATATATATATATATACATTAGAAATCCCATGACAGGGAAACTATTTCTTGAAATCCCATATGAAATTTAGGGCAGCCACCTTCTCTCCTCCCATGCACCCTTACGAGGCCTCCGATTATCACGAAACCAACGTCCCACGTTCGTATTGAAGCGGGGAGTCGATTGGGGGCATTTTCACGGCGAACGACGCCCTACGGCGAAAACCCTAACGCGGCCTCAACCTACAGAACTTCATTTCGCTCCCAAATCGACTCAATTGAGTTCGATAACTCGCCTAGGGGGTCTAAGATACTAGCACCAAGGGAGAGGGGTCGGAAGTCACCTGATTTTATGGCCAAGGTCGGAGCTCATCTTGATGGAAGCATGGGTGGTGGTCGGCCAAGCTCCAAATGCCTCTCCAAGCTTTGCTCCTCCAAAGCTCCATGAATAAAACCTTAAGTTAAAACCATCAGGTGGGAGGGAAGGAGATGAAGAAGAAGGAGAGGGAGAAGATGAAGATAAGAAGAAGGAGATCTGTCGGGTAATCAGACCAGCAGCTCTTGTGTTAAGAGAGAAGAGAGTAAGCCTTGGAACTCCAAATATACGTGTCGGCTTCTTATTGGACAAGGTATCCACTTTTGGTCTAAAATAATCATAAAAAATTAAGCATTTAAGCTTTATTGGGCGACGGGAAGAAAGAGCCCAGAATCGTCGAACGGGAACAGTAACTTCGTCGAGCGCTGGGATTTTCATCGAACGTTGTTCGCGATTTTCGTCGAACGGCGGCTAAGTTCTTCTACCGCTGAAGGACGCTGTTCGTCGAACGCCGTTCGACAATTTTCGTCGAACGCCGTTCAACGAATTTCGTCGAACGCAGGCAGACTTCTTTGATCACTTCGTCGAACACTGCCTGACGCTATTTCGTCGACCGCTGAAGGAATAACATTTTGTCGAGCGCAACCCTCCTATACTTCGTCGATCGCAGCTATTATAATATAGTCGAACGATGAGCAGCACAATTAGTCGAACGAAAGCAGCTAGCCAAAGTTTCCCGTTCGACGTTCGTCGAACGGTAGCAAATAGCCGAACGCTCCCCGTTCCACGTTCATCGAACGGAAGCTGCTAGTCGCAAAAACAATAAATAAATAATAAAATAACAGAGCTCCTTTTTCTAACTATTTTATTAGTTCTAAATTGCTGATATTTTAGAATATTACCAAAACAATTGTGCTAACACACACCATAGCTATCAGCACACCAAGCTCATATTTATTCCAATAGGAATTAGATAGCAGCACCCCCAAATAGGAAATAGCTAGCAGCACACCTATCCACAAGTGCTATCAGCACACCCTTTTTTTGTATTAGCAGCCCACATATAGTTTCCAAAGCTTCTTCTTTTAGCTATAAACAATTCCTTATTTTAACACCACATGACGAGGAGGCAACCATTCATTTCACTGTTTTAAATTTCATCATAGGGGCCTAGAGCGAACTGGGATGTTACATTACCTATGGGTTTATCTAGGGTTTTATGTAAGGGCTTATCTAGGAGTTTATCTAGGGTTTTATCAAGTGGTTTATCTAGGTGTTTATCTAGGGGTTTATCCAGGGTTTATCTGTGGAATTATCTAGGGGTTTATCTATGGGTTTATCTATGGGTTTATCTATGAGTTCATCTCGGGTTTTATCATAGTTTAAGTAGGAGTTTATCTAGGGGTTTATATATCAATTTATCTAGATGTTTATCAATCAATTTAGCTTGGTGTTTATCTAGTGGTTTATCTAAGAGTTCATTTATGGGTTTATCTAGGGGTTAATGGGTTTATCTAAGGGTTTATCTATGAGTTTATTTTGAGATTTATCTAGGGGTTTATCTAGAGGTTTTATCTCGGGGTTTACTTAAGGTTTTACCTACAAATAAATCTTGGGATAAATATAGGGGTAAATCTAAGCATAAATTTATGTGTAAATCTAGGGGTAAATCTTGGGATTTATCTCAGGATAAAACAGTGGTTATATCTAGGGATTTGTTAGGAGTTTATGTAGGGTTTTATCTAGAGGTTATATCTAGGGATTTATCTAGGGGTTTATCTAGAGGTTTATCTAGGGTTTTATCTAGGAGTTTATCTAGGGGTTTATCTAAGGTTTATCTAGGGATTTATATACGATTTTATTTAGGGGTTTATATATGAGTTTATTTAGGAGTTTATCACGAGTTCAACTAAGGGTTTATCTAGGGGTTTATCTATGGGCTTATCTAAGGGTTTGTTATGGGTTTTTCTAGGATATTATCTAGAGGTTTATCTAGGGGTTTATCTAAGGGTTTATCTAGAGATTTATCTAGGAGTTTATCTAGGGGTTTATCTAAGGGTTTATCTAGGAGTTTATCTAGAAATTTTCTCTAGCCATTTAAATGGGAATTTATCTAGGGGTAAATCTAAGGATAATTCTAGGGGTAAATCTAGCATAAATTTATGAGAAAATCTAGGGTAAATCTTTGGATTTATCTTGAGATAAATCTATAGTTAAATCTAGAGGTTTACTTAGGGTTATATCCAAGGGTTTACCTATGGTTTTATCTAGGAGATTATCTAGGGGTTTATCTAGGGATTTATCTAGGGTTTTATTTAAAGATTTATCTATGGGTTTATCTAGAGGGTTTTCTGGGGGATTTTTTAGGGGATTATCTAGTGGTTATCTAGGTTTTATCTAGTATTTTATTTAAGGGTTTATCTACGTGTTTATCCCGGGTTTCATCTAGGTGTTTCATCTAGTGGTTTATCTAGGTGTTCATCTAGCGGTTTATCTACCAGTTTATCTATGGGTTTATCTATGGGTTTATCTAGAGTTTTATCTAAGTGTTTATCACAGATTTTAGTAGGGGTTTATCTAGGAGTTTATCTAGGGGTTTGTCAATGGGTTTATCAAGGGGATTATCTATAGATTTATTTAGGTTTTTATCTAGGAGTTTATCTAGGAGTTTATCTATGGATTCATCTAGGGGTTTGTCTAAGGGTTTATTGGTTTTTCTAGGGTTTATCTAGGGGTTTGTCAAGGGGTTTATCTAAGGGTTTATCTATGAGTTAATCTATGGGTTTATTTAGAGGGTTGTTTAGGGGTTTATCTAGGGGATTATCTAGGAGATTATCTATGGATTTATCTATGGTTTTATCTAGGGGTTTATTTAGGGGTTCATCTAAGGGTTTATGTTGGGGTTTATATAGGGGTTTATCTAGGGGGTTTTCTATGAGTTTATCTAGGGGATCTAGGGGTTTATCTAAGGGTTTATCTAAGAGTTTATCTAGGGGTTTATCTATGGGTTCATCTAGGGGTTTATCTAGGAGTATATCTATGAGTTTATCTAGGGGTTTATCTAAGGGTTTATCTAAGGGATTATCTAACGGATTATGTAAGGGTTTATTTTGTGATAAAACTATAGTTAAATCTAGTTGTTTACTTATGAGTAAATCCTGGGAATCAATGGGTTAATCAAGGAGATTATCAAGAGGTTTGTTTATCTAGGGGTTTTTTTAGGGGTTTACTTTGGGTTTTATTTAGGGGTTTATCTAGGGTTTTATCTAAGTGTTTATCTAGGGGTATAACTAGGAGTTTATCTAGGGCTTTATCTAGGTGTTTATCTAGGGTTTATCTAGGAGTTTATCTAGGAGTTTATCTAGGGATTTATCTAGAGGTTTATCTAGGAGTTTATCTAGTGGTTTACTTAAGGGTAAATCTAGGGGTTTATCTATGGGTTTATCTAGAGATTATTTAGGGGTTTATCTATGGGTTTATCTATGGAATTGTCTATGTGTTTATCTAGGAGTTTATCTAGGGGTTAATCTCGGGGATTACTCAAGAGTTTATCTATGGGTATATCTAGGGGTTTATCTAGTTGTTTATATAGGGGTTTATCGAGGGGTTTACCTAGGGTTTATTTTGGGGTTTATCTATGGGTTTACCTAGGGGTTTACCTAAGGTTTACCTAAGGGTTTACCTAGGGGTTTACCTAAGGATTTAATAGGTATATCTAGGAGTTTATCTAGGAGTTTATCTATGAGTTTATCTATGAGTTTATCTAGAGGTTTATTCAGGGGTTTATCTAGGAGTTTATCTAGAGGTTTATCTAGGGATTTATCTATAGGATTATCTAGGGGTTTATCAAGGAGTTTATCTTGAGGTTTATCTATAGGTTAATTTATAAATTTATCTAGGGGTTTATCTAGGGGTTTATCTTGGGATTTATTTAGGGTTTTACCTAGGGATTTATCTAGGGGTTTATCTAGGGGTTTATGTAGGGGTTTATTTAAGGGTATATTTAGGAGATTGTCTAGGGATTTATCTATTGGTTTATCTAAGGGTTTATCACAGATTTAACAAGGGGTTTATCTAGGGGATTATCTAGTGGTTTATCTATGTGTTTATCTATAGATTTATTTAGGTGTTTATCTAGGGTTTATTTAGGAGATTGTCTAGTGGTTCATCTAGGTGTTTATCTAGGAGATTATGAGTTTATCTAGGGATTTATCTAGGAGTTTATCTATGGGTTTATCTAAGAATTTATCTAGGGGTTTATCTAGGGGCTTATATAGGGGTTTATCTAGGGTTTATCTAAGGTTTATCAAGGGGTTTTTCTAGGGGATTATCTAGGAGTTTATCTAGGGGTTTATCTAAAGTTTTATATATGGTTTATCTAGGTGTTTATCTAAGGGTTTATCTAGGGGTTTATCTTGAGGTCTATTTGGAGGTTTATCTAGGAGTTTATTTAGGGGTTTATCTAGGGGTTTATCTAGGGATTTATCTAGGGGTTTATCTAAGGTTTTATCTAGAAATTTATCTAGGAGTTTATCTAGAGGTTTATTTCAGGATTTATCTAGGGGGTTTTCAAGGGTTTACCTAGGGGTTTATCTAGGGTTTTATATAGTGGATTTATCTAGGGGTTTATCTAGGGGTTTATCTAGGGGTTTATCTAGGAGTTTATCTAGAGGTTTATCTAGGGGATTATATAAGGGTTTATCTAGGGGTTTATTTAGGAATTTATATTGGGGTTTATCTTGGGGTTTATCTAGGGAATTATATAAGGGTTTATCTATGGGTTTATCTAGAGTTTATCATAGATTTATGTATGGGTTTTTCTATGTGTTTGTCTATAGGTTTATCACTGGGTTTATCTATAAATTTATGCAGGCATTTATCTAGGGGTTTATCTAAGAGATTATCTAGAGGTTCATCTAGGAGTTTATCTAAGGGTTTTATGGGTTTATCTAGGGGTTAATCTGGGGGTTTATCTAAGAGTTTATCCAGGGGTTTATCTAGGAGTTTTTCTAAAGGTTTATTTAGGGGTTTATCTATGGGATTATCTAGGGGTTTATCAAGGAGTTTATCTAGGTGTTTATCTAATAATTTATTTAGGAATTTATCTAGGGGTTTATCTAGGCATTTATATATGGGTTTATCTAGGGATTTATCTCAGGGTTTTTCTAGGTGTTAATCTTGGGGTTTATCTAGGGGTTTAATTAGGAGTTTATCTAGGGGTTTATCTATGGGTTTATATAGGGGTTTATCACAGATTTAACTAGGAGTATATCTAAGGGTTTATCTAGGGGTTTGTCTTGGGGTTTATCTATATCTTTTCTTAAGTGTTTATCTACGAGTTTATCTAGGGGTTTATCTAAGGGTTTATCTAGGGGTTTATGGGTTTATCTAGGGGTTTATCTAGAACTTTATATAGGGGATTATCTAAGGGTTTATCTACGAGTTTATCTAGGGGTTCCTCTTGAGGTTTATCTATGGGTTTATCTAGGGGATTATTTAGGGGATTATCTAGGTATTAATCTAGGGGTTTATCTAGGGGTTTATTTAAGAGTTTATCAAGGGGTTTATCTAGGGGTTTATCAAGGGGTTTTTCTGGGGGTTTATGTAGTGGTTAATTCGGAATTTATCTAGGGGTTTATCTATGGGTTTATCTAGGAGTTTATCTAGTGGTTTATGGGTTTATCTAGGGGTTTATCTGGGGGTTTATCTAGTTGTTTATCCACGGAATTATCTAGGAGTTTTTCTAAAGGTTTATTTATGGGTTTATCTAAGGGATTATTTAGGGGTTTATTAAGGGTCTTATCTAGGTGTTTATCTAATAATTTATTTACGAATTTATCTAGGGGTTTGTCTAGGGGTTTATATATGGGTTTATCTATGGGTTTTCCTAGGTGTTAATCTAGCGGTTTATCTAGGGGTTTTTTTAGGAGTTTATCTAGGGGTTTATCTATGGGTTTATATAGGGGTTTATCACAGATTTAACAAGAAGTTTATCTGGGGGTTTATCTAGGAGTTTGTTTAGGGGTGTATCTTTAGATTTGCTTATGTGTTTATCTAGGAGTTTATCTATGGGTTCATCTAAGGGTTTATCTAGGGGTTTATGGGTTTATCTAGGGATTTATTTAGAACTTTATATAGGGGTTTATCTATGGGTTTATCTAAGAGTTTATCTAAGGGTTTATCTAATAGTTTATTTAGGGGTTTATCTTGAGGTTTATCTGTAGGTTTATCTGTGGGATTATCTAGGGATTAATCTAAGGGTTTATCTAGGGGTTTATTTAGGGGTTTATTTAGGAGTTTATCTAGGGGTTTATCTAGGGATTTATCAAGGTGTTTATCTGGGTTTATGTAGTGGTTAATTTTGGAATTTATCTAGGGATTTATCTAGGTGTTCATCTAGGAGTTTATCTTGTGGTTTATCTTGGGGTTTATCTATGAGTTTATCTATGGGTTTTTCTAGGGGTTTATCTATGGGTTTATCTATGATTTATCTAGAGGTTTATCTATGGGGTTTTCTAGGGGGTTTTCTAGGAGTTTATCTAAGGGTTCATCAAAGGTTTTATCAATGGTTTTATCTAGGTGTTTATCTTGGGGTTTATCTAGGGGTTTATCTCGGGGTTAATCTAGGGATTTATCTAAAGGTTTATCACAGATTTATCTTGGTGTTTATCTAGCAGATTATCTAGATATTTGTCTAATGGTTTAGCTATTGATTTATTTAGGTGTTTACCTAGGGGTTTATCAAGGAGTTTATCTAGGGGTTCAACTAGGGATTTATCTAGGGGTTTATAGGTTTATCTAGAGGTTCATCTAAGAGGTTATCCATGGGTTTATGTAGGAGTATAACTAGGATTTGTATAGGGGTTTATCTAGGGGTTTATTTAGGGGTTTATCTTGGGGTTTACCGTAGGGTTTACCTAGGGGTTTATTTAGGTATTTATGTAGGGTTTATTTAAGGGTTTGTCTATCGGTTTATCCATGGATTTATTTAGGGGTTTATCTAGGGGTTTATCCAGGAGTTTATCTTGGACTTTATCTACAGGTTTATCTATGATTTTATCTAGGGGATTATCTATGGGTTTTTCAAGGGGTTTATCTAGGGGTTTATGTTGTGGTTAATTTAGGAATTTATCTAGGGGTTTATCTAGGGGTTTATCTAGGAGTTTATCTAGTGGTTTATCTAGGTGTTTATCTACGTGTTTATCTAGGGGTTTATCTAGGGGTTTATTTAGGAGTTTATCAAGGGGTTTCTCTAAGGGTTTATCACAAATTTAACTAGGAGTTTATGTAGAGGTTTATCTAGTGGGAGTTTATCTAGTGTTTTTAATAGATCTACTTAGGTGTTTTCAAGGGGTTTATCTAGGGGGTTCATCTAGGGGTTTATCTAGGGGTGTTTGGCTTTATCAAGGGGTTTATCTATGAGTTTATCTAGGGGTTTATCTAGAGGCTTATCTCGTGGTTTATCTAGGGATTCCTCTAGATGTTTATCTAGAGGGCTAATCTAGGGGATTACTAGGGGATTATCTAGGGGCTTATCTAGGGGGTTTTTCTAGGGGTTTCTAGGGGGTTATCTAGGGGTATATCTAGGGGTTTATCTAGGGGTTTATCTAGGGGTTTATTTAGGAGTTTATCAAGGGGTTTATCTAGGGGTTTATCAATGAGTTTATTGATGGGTTTATCTAAGGGTTTTTCATAAATTTAACTATGAGTTTAACTAGAGGTTTATCTAGGGGGAGTTTATCTAGTGGTTTTTTATAGATCTACTTAGGTGTTTATCTAGGGGTTTATCTAGGAGTTTATCTAGAGGGTTTATCTATGGGGTTTATTAAGGGGTTTTTGGGTTTATCTAGGGGTTTATCTTTGAGTTTATCTAGGGGTTTATCTTTGAGTTTATCTAGGGGTTTATCTAAGGGTTTATCTAGGCGCTTATCTCATGCTTTATCTGGGGCTTCCTCTAGTGGTTTTTCTAAGGGCTAATCTAGGGGATTACTAGAGGATTATCTAGGGGCTTATCTAGGGGTTTATCTAGGGGATTATCTAGGGGCTTATCTAGGGGGTTTTTCTGGGGGGTTTCTAGGGGGTTATCTAGGGGTTTATCTAGGGGTTTATCTAGGGGTTTATCTAGGGGTTTATTTAAGAGTTTATCAAGGGGTTTATCTAGGGGTTTATCAATGAGTATATTGATGGGTTTATCTAAGGGTTTTTCATAAATTTAACTATGAGTTTATCTAGAGGTTTATCTAGGGGGAGTTTATCTAGTGGTTTTTTATAGATCTACTTAGGTGTTTATCTAGGGGTTTATCTAGGAGTTTATCTAGGGGGTTCATCTAGGGGTTTATCTAGTGGTTTTTGGGTTTATCTAGGGGTTTATCTTTGAGTTTATCTAGGGATTTATCTAAGGTTTATCTAGGCGCTTATCTCATGCTTTATCTGGGGCTTCCTCTAGTGGTTTTTCTAAGGGCTAATCTAGGGGATTACTAGAGGATTATCTAGGGGCAGATCTAGGGGTTTATCTAGAGGTTTATCTATGGTGTTTTCGAGGGGGTTATCTAGGGGTTTATCTTGGGGTATATCTAGGGGTTTATGTAGGGGTTTATTGATGGGTTTATCTATGGGTTTATCTAGGGGTTTATCTAGGGTTTATCTAGGGATTTATCCAAGGGTTTATCCCTAGGTTATCTAGGGGTTTATCTATGGGTATATCTAGGGGTTTATCACAGGTTTAACTAAGAGTTTATCTATTGGTTTATCTAAGGGTTTATATATCAAATTATATAGGGGTTTATCTATCAATTTATCTAGGGGTTTCTCTATGGGTTTATCTAGGGATTTATTTAGTGGTTTAACTGGGAGTTTATCAAAGGGTTTATCTAGGGGTTTATTCAGTTGTTTATCTAGGGGTTTATCTAGGGGAGTATATAGGGGAGTATCTAGGGATTTATATAGGGGAGTCTCTAGGGGATTGTCTAGGGGTATATCTAGGAGTTTATCTATGAGTTTATCTAAGATTTTATCTAGAGGTTTATTCAGGGGTTTATCTAGGAGTTTATCTAGAGGTTTATCTAGGGATTTATCTATGGGATTATCTAGGGGTTTATCAAGGAGTTTATCTTGGGTTTATCTAGTCATTTATTAATAAATTTATCTAGGGGTTTATCTAGGGGTTTATCTTGGGATTTATCTAGGGTTTTATCTAGGGGTTTATCTAGGGGTTTATCTAAGGGTTAATTTAAGGGTTTATTTAGGAGATTGTCTAGGATTTTATCTATTGGTTTATCTAAGGGTTTATCACAGATTTAACAAGGGGTTTATCTAGGGGATTGTCTAGGGGTTTATCTAGGTGTTTATCTGTAAATTTATTTATGTGTTTATCTAGGGGTTTATCTAGGAGATTGTCTAGGGGTTCATCTAGGGGTTTATCTAGGAGATTATGGGTTTATCTAGGGGTTTATCTAGGAGTTTATCTATGGGTTTATCTATGGGTTTATCTAGGGGCTTATATAGGGGTTTATCTAGGGTTTATCTAGAGGTTTATCTAGGGGTTTTTCTAGGGATTATCTAAGAGTTTATCTAGGTGTTTATCTATGGTTTTATATATGGTTTAATCAAGGTGTTTATCTAGGGGTTTATCTAGGAGTTTATCTTGGTGTTTATCTGGGGGTCTATCTGGAGGTTTATCTAGGAGTTTATCTATGGTTTATCTAGGGGTTTATCTAGGGATTTATATAGGGGTTTATCTAAGGTATTATCTAGAAATTTATCTAAGAGTTTATCTAGAGGTTTATTTCAGGATTTATCTAGGGGTTTTTCAAGGGTTTACCTAGGGTTTTTCAAGGGTTTTATATATGGGCTTTTCTAGGAGTTTATCTAGGGTTTTATCAAGTGGTTTATCTAGGGGTTTATCCAGGGGTTTATGTGTGGATTTATCTAGGGGTTTATCTATGGGTTTATCTATGAGTTTATCTATGAGTTCTTCTCGGGGTTAATCACAGTTTAAGTAGGAGTTTATCTAGGGGTTTATATATCAATTTATCTAGGTGTTTATCTATCAATTTAGCTTAGGGTTTATCTAGTGGTTTATCTAGGAGTTTATTTATGGGTTTATCTAGGGGTTTATCGGTTTATCTAGGGGTTTATTTAGAGGTTTATCTATGAGTTTATTTTTGGGTTTATCTAGAGGTTTTATCTTGGGGTTTATGTAAGGTTTTACCTACGGGTAAATCTTGGGATAAATACAGGGGTAAATCTAAGCATAAATTTATGTGTAAATCTACGGGTAAATCTTAGGATTTATCTCTGGATAAAACTGTGGTTATATCTAGGGATTTGTTAGGAGTTTATCTAGGGTTTTATCTAGAGGTTTATCTAGGGTTTACCTAGGGATTTATCTAGTGATTTATCTAGGGGTTTATATAGAGGTTTATCTAGGGTTTTATCTAGGAGTTTATCTAGGGGTTTATCTAGGGTCTATCTAGGGATTTATCTAGGGTTTTATATATGGTTTTATTCAGGGGTTTATATATGAGTTTATCACGAGTTTAACTAAGGGTTTATCTAGGGGTTTATCTATGGGCTTATCTAAGGGTTTGTTATGGGTTTAACTAGGATATTATATAGGGGTTTATTTGTAGATTTATTTAGGGGTTTATCTAAGCGTTTATCTAGGGATTTATCTAAGAGTTTATCTATGGGTTTATCTAAGGGTTTATCTAGGAGTTTATCTAGAAATTTTCTCTAGCCGTTTAATTGAGGATTTATCTATTGGTAAATCTAAGGATAATTCTAGGGGTAAATCTAGGCATAAGTTTATGAGTAAATTTAGGGTAAATCTTTGGATTTATCTTGAGATAAAAATATAGTTAAATCTAGGGGTTTACTTAGGGTTAAATCCAAGGGTTTATCTATGGGTTTATCTAGGAGATTATCTAGGGGTTTATCTAGTGATTTTTCTAAGGGTTTATCTAAAGGTTTATCTAGGGGTTTATCTAGAGGGTCCTAAAACTCTAAACCCTAGAGGGTGGGGTTTAGGGTTTAGGGGATTATCTAGTGGTTATCTAGGGTTTATCTAGTATTTTATTTAGGGGTTTATCTAGGTTTTTATCTAGGGTTTCATCTAGGTGTTTCATCTAGGGGTTTATCTAGGTGTTCATCTAGGGGTTTGTCTAAGGGTTTATCTAGGGGTTTATCTAAGGGTTTATATAGGGGTTTATCTAGTGGTTTATCTATGATTTTATCTAGGGGTTATCTAAAAGTTTATCTAGGGGTTTATCTATGTATTTATCTAGGGGTTTATCATGAGTTTATCTAAGGGTTTATCTAGGGGTTAATCTAGGTGTTTATCATTGGGTTTATCTAGGGGTTTATCTAGGTGTTTATCATTGGGTTTATCTAGGGATTTATTTATGAGTTTATCTATGGGTTTATCTATGGGTTTATCTAGAGATTTATCTAAGCGTTTATCACAGATTTAGCTGGGGTTTATCCAGGGGTTTATCTAGGGGTTTGTCAAGGGATTTATCAAGGGGATTATCTATAGATTAGATAGGTTTTTATCTAGGGGTTTATCTAGGAGTTTATCTAGGAATTCATCTAGGGGTTTATCTACGGGTTTATGGGTTTTTCTAGGGGTTTATCTAGGGGTTTGTCAAGAGGTTTATCTAAGGGTTTATCTAAGTATTTATCTAGGGGTTTATTTAGAGGGTTGTCTATGGATTTTTCTAGGGGATTATCTAGGAAATTATCTATGGATTTATCTAGGGGTTTATCTAGGTGTTTATCTAGGGGTTTATCTAGCGGTTTATGTTGGGGTTTATATAGGGGTTTATCTAAGGGTTTATCTAGGAGTTTTTTTAGGGGTTTATCTAGGCTTTATCTAATGGTTTATCTAGGGGATTATCTAGAGGTGTATCTAGTGGTTTATCTAGGTTTGTCAACGTGTTTATCTAGGAGATTTTCTAGAGTTTTATTTACGGGTTTCTCTAGGGGATTATCTAGGGGTGTATCTAGTGGTTTATCTAGTGGTTTACTTAGGAATTTATATAGGGGTTTATCTAGGGGTTTATCTAGGGGTATATCTAGGTGTTTATTTAGAGTTTTATGTAGAGGTTTATCTAGGGGTTTATTTAGGAGTTTATCGAGGGGTTTATCTAGGGGTTTATTTATAGGTTTATTTAGGGGTTTATCTAGAGGTTTATCTACGGGTTTATCAAGAGGATTATCTAGGGATAATCTAGGTGCTTATCTAGGGGTTTATCAAGGGGTTTAACTAGAGGTTTTATCTAAGGGCTTATCTAGGGGTTTATCTAGGGGTTTATTAAGGGGTTTATTTAGGCATTTATCTTGGGGTTTATCGAGGGGTTTATCCGAGGGTTTATTCAAGGGTTTATCTATGGGTTTTTCTAGGAGTTTATTTTGAAGTTTATCTATGGGTTTATCTAGGGGGTTATCAAGGGGTTTATCTAAGAGTTTATCTAGGGTTTTATCAATGAGTTTATCTATGGGTTTATCTATGGGTTTATCAAGAGGCTTATCACGGGGTTTATTTAGGCGATTATCTAGGGGATTTTCTATGGGTTTATCTAGGAGTATATTTTGGGGTTTATCCAGGGGTTTATCTAGGGGTTTATCTAAGGGTTTATTTACGGGTTTATCTAGGGGTTTATCCAGGGGTTTATCTTGGGGTTTATCTATGGGTCTATTTTGGGTTTTATCACGGGTTTAACTAGGAGTTTATCTAGGGGTTTATCAAGAGGTTTATTAGGGGTTTATTTAGGCGTTTATCTAGGGTTTATCTAGGGGTTTATCTATGGGTTTATCCAGGGGTTTATCTAGGGGTTTATCTAGGGGTTTATATATGGGTTTATCTATTTGAGTATATAGGTGTTTATCTAAGGGTTTATCACATATTTAACAAGGGATTTATCTAGAGATTTATCTAGGGGTTTATCTAGAGGTTTGTCTAGGGTTTACGGTTTATCTATCGCTTTATTTTGGTGTTTATCTATGGGTTTATCTAGGAGTTTATCTAGGGGTTCATCTATTGGTTTATCTAGGGGTTTATCTAGGAGTTTATCTAGGGTTTTTGTAGGGGTTTATCTAAGGGTTTATCTATAGGTTTATCAAGGGGTATATATAGGGGTAAATCTAGGGCTTTATCTAGGGATTTATCTAGAGGTTTATTAAGGAGTTCTAAGGGTTTATCTTGAGGTTTATCAAGGGGTTTATCTAGGGATTTATCTAAGGGTTTATCACAGATTTAACTAGAGGTTTATCTAGTAGATTATCTTGTGGTTTGTCTAATGGTTTAGCAAAAGATTTATTTAGGTGTTTTTCTAGGGGTTTATCTAGGAATTTATCTTGGGGTTCAACTAGGGATTAATCTAGGGGTTTATAAGTTTATCTAAGGGTTTATCTAGGAGTTTATCCAGGGGTTTATGTAGGAGTATATCTAGGGTTTATCTATGGTTTATATAGGTGTTTATCTAGGGGTTTATTTAGGAGTTTATCTGGGGGTTTACCTTAGGGTTTACCTTGGAGTTTATTTAGGTGTTTATTTAGGGTTTATTTAAGGGTTTGTCTATCGGTTTATCCAGGGATTTATTTATGGGTTTATCTAGGGGTTTATCCAGGGGTTTATCTAGGAATTTATCTATAGGTATATCTATGATTTTATCTAGGGGATTATCTAGGGGTTTTTCAAGTGGTTTATCTAGGGGTTTATGTAGTGGTTAATTTAGGAATTTATCTAGGGGTTTATCTAGGGGTTTATCTAGGGGTTTATCTAGGAGTTTATCTAGTGGTTTATCTAGGTATTTATCTAGGTGTTTTTCTAGGGGTTTATCTAGGGGTTTTTTTAGGAGTTTATCAAGGGGTTTATCTAGCTAGGGGTGTGTCTATGAGATTATTTAAGGGTTAATCACAAATTTAACTAGGAGTTTATCTAGAGGTTTATTTAGGGGAGTTTATCTAGTGGTTTTTTATATATCTACTTAGGTGTTTATCAATGGGTTTATCAAGGGGGTTTATCTAGGGGTTTTTGGCTTTATCTAGGGGTTTATCTATGAGTTTATCTAGGGGTTTATCTAGGGCTTATCTCGTGGTTTATCTAGGGGTTCCTCTAGAGGTTTATCTAGGGGATAATCTAGGGGATTATCTAGGGGCTTATCTAGGGGTTTATCTAGGGGATTTATCTAGGGGGTTATCTAGGGGTTTATCTATGGGTTTATAGAGAGGTTTATCTAAGTGTGTATCTAAGGGTTTATCTAAGGGTTTATCTAGGGGTTTATTTAAGAGTTTATCAAGGGGCTTATCTAGAGGTTTATCAAAGAGTTTATCTATGGTTTTATCTAAGGGTTTTTCACAAATTTAACTAGGAGTTTATCTAGAGGTTTATCTAGGGGGAGTTTATCTAGTGGTTTTTTATAGATCTACTTAGGTGTTTATCTAGGAGTTTATCTAGGAGTTTATATAGGAGGTTCATCTAGGGGTTTATCTAGGGGTTTTGGGGTTTATCTAGGGGTTTATCTATGGGTTTATCTAGGGGTTCATCTAGGGGTTTATCTAGGGGTTTATCTAGGTGCTTATCTCATGCTTTATCTAGGGCTTCCTCTAGTGGTTTATCTAGGGGCTAATCTAGGGGATTACTAGAGGATAATCTAGGGGCTTATCTAGGGGTTTATCTAGAGGTTTATCTAGGGGTTTTCGAGGGGGGTATCTAGGGGTTTATCTTAGGGTATATTTAGGGTTATATATAGGGGTTTATTTATGGGTTTATCTATGGGTTTATTTGGGGGTTTATCTAGGGGTTTATCTATGGGTTTATCTAGGAGTTTATCTAGGGGTTTATCTAGGGATTTATCCAAGGGTGTATCCCTAGGTTATCTAGGGGTTTATCTGTGGGTATATCTAGGAGTTTATCATGGGTTTAACTAATAGTTTATCTTTTGGTTTATCTAAGGGTTTATATATCAAATTATATAAGGGTTTATCTATCAATTTACCTAGGGGTTTCTCTAGGGGTTTATCTATGGGTTTATCTAGAGATTTATTTAGTGGTTTATCTAGGAGTTTATCTAAGGGTTTATCTAGGGGTTTATCCAGTGATTTATCTAGGGGTTTATAAAGGGGGTATCTAGGAATTTATATAGGGTAATATCTAAGGGATTGTATAGGGGTATATCTAGGAGTTTATCTGTGAGTTTATCTAGGAGTTTACCCTAATTAGTTTATATAAGGTTTTATCACAGATTTAACAAGGGGTTTATCTAGGGGATATTCTAGGGGTTTATCTAGCTGTTTATCTATAGATTAATTTAGGTGTTTATCTAGGGGTTTATCTAGGAGATTGTCCAGGGGTTCATCTAGGTGTTTATCTAGGAGATTATGGGTTTATCTAGAAGTTTATCTAGGAGTTTATCTATGGGTTTATCTAATGGTTTATCTAGGGGTTTATATATGGTTTATCTAGGGATTTATCTAGAGGTTTATTTCAGGATTTATCTATGGGTTTTTCAATGGTTTACCTATGGGTTTATCTAGGGTTTTATATAGGGGCTTATCTAGGAGTTTATCTAGGGCTTTATCAAGTGGTTTATCTAGAGGTTTATCTAGGGGTTTATATAGGGTTTATCTGTGGATTTATCTAGGGTTTATCTATGGGTTTATCTATGAGTTCATCCCGGGGTTTATCACAGTTTAAGTAGGAGTTTATCTAGGGGTTTATCAAGTGGTTTATCTTGGGGTTTATCTTGAGGTCTATCTGGAGGTTTATCTAGGAGTTTATTTAGGGGTTTATCTACGGGTTTATCTAGGGATTTATCTAGGAGTTTAACTAGGGTTTTATCTAGAAATTTATCTAGGAGTTTATCTAGAGGTTTATTTCAAGATTTATCTAGGGGTTTTTCAAGGGTTTACCTAGGGGTTTATCTAGGGTTTTATATAGTGGATTTTCTAGGATTTTATCTAGGGTTTTATCAAGTGGTTTATCTAGGGGTTTATCCAGGGGTTTATGTGTGGATTTATCTAAGGGTTTATCTATGGGTTTATCTATGAGTTTATCTATGAGTTCATCTCGGGGTTTATCACAGTTTAAGTAGGAATTTTTTTAGGGGTTTATATATCAATTTATCTAGGTGTTTATCTATCAATTTAGCTTTGTGTTTATCTAGTGGTTTATCTAAGAGTTCATTTATGGGTTTATCTGAGGGTTTATGGGTTTATCTAGGGGTTTATTTAGGGGTTTATCTATGAGTTTATTTTGGGGTTTATCTAAGAGTTTATCTATAGGTTTTATTTAGGGGTTTATTTATGGTTTTACCTACGGGTGAATCTTGGGATAAATATAGGGGTAAATCTAAGCATAAATTTATGTGTAAATCTAGGGGTAAATCTTGGGATTTATCTCAGGATAAAATAGTGGTTATATCTAGGGATTTACTATGAGTTTATCTAGGGTTTATCAAGAGGTTTATCTAGAGGTTTATCTAGGGTTTATCTAGGGTTTTATCTAGAGATATATCTAGGGTTTATATAGGAGTTTATATAGGGGTTTATCTAGGGATTTATCTAGGGATTTATATAGGGTTTTATTTAGGGGTTTATATATGAGTTTATCTAGGAGGTAATCATGAGTTTAACTACGGATTTATCTAGGGGTTTATCTATAGGCTAATCTAAGGGCTTGTTATGGGTTTAACTAGGATATTATTTAGGGGTTTATCAGTAGATTTATCTAGGGGTTTATCTAAGGGTTTATCTAGAGATTTATCTAGAAGTTTATCTATGGGTTTATCTAAGGGTTTATCTAGGAGTTTATCTAGAAATTTTCTCTAGCCGTTTAATTGAGGATTTATTTAGGGGTAAATCTAAGGATAATTCTAGGGGTAAATCTAGGCATAAATTTATGAGTAAATCTAGGGTAAATCTTTGGATTTATCTTGAGATAAAACTATAGTTAAATCTAAGGGTTTACTTAGGGATAAATCAAAGGGTTTATCTATGGGTTTATCTAGGAGATTATCTAGGGGTTTATCTAAAGGTTTATCTAGGGGTTTATCTAGAGGGTTTTCTAGGGGATTATCTTGGGGATTATCTAGTGGTTTTCAAGGGTTTATCTAGTATTTTATTTAGTGGTTTATCTAGGTGTTTATTAAGGGTTTCATCTAGGTGTTTCATCTAGGGGTTTATCTCGGTGTTCATCTATAGGTTTGTTTAAGGGTTTATCTAAGGGTTTATCTAAGGGTTTATATAGGGGTTTATCTAGTGGTTTATCTATAATTTTATCTATGGGTTATCTAAGAGTTTATCTAGGGGTTTATCTATGGGTTTATCTAGGGGTTTATCACGAGTTTAACTAAGGGTTTATCTAGGGGTTTATCTAGGTGTTTATCTTGGGGTTTATTTAGGGGTTTATCTAGGGGTTTATTTAAAATTTATCTATGAGTTTATCTAGGGGTTTATCTATGGGTTTATCTAGGGGTTTATATAAAAGTTTATCTATGTGTTTATCTAGGGGTTTATCTATGGGTTTATCTAGAGGTTTATTTAAGTGTTTATCACAGATTTAACTAGGGGTTTATCTAGGGGTTTATCTAGGGGTTTATCTAGGGGTTTATCTAGGGGTTTATCTAGGGGTTTATCTAGGGGTTTTCCAAGAGGTTTATCAAGGGGATTATCTATAGATTTATTTAGGTTTTTATCTAGGGGTTTATCTAGGAGTTTATCTAGGGGTTTATCTAAGGGTTTATGGATTTTTCTCGGGATTTATCTAGGGGTTTGTCAAGGGATTTATCTAAGGGTTTATCTATGTGTTTATCTAGGGGTTTATTTAGAGGGTTGTCTAAGGGTTTATATAGGGGATTATCTAGGAGATTATCTAGGGGTTTATCTATGGTTTTATCTAGGGGTTTATCTAGAGGTTTATCTAGAGGTTTATCTAGGGGTTTATCTAGGGGTTTATCTAGGGGTTTATGTTGGGGATTATATAGGGGTTTATCTAGGGGTTTATCTAGGAGTTTATCTAAGGGTTTATCTAGGGGTTTATCTAAGGGTTTATCTGTGGGTTCATCTATGGGTTTATCTAGGAGTTTATCTATGATTTTATCTTTGGGTTTATCTAAGGGTTTTATTTAAGGGATTATCCAACGGATTATCTAGGGGTTTATTTTGGGATAAAATTATGGTTAAATCTAGTGGTTTACTTAGGAGTAAATCTTGGAAATCAATGGGTTTATCTAAAAGATTATCTAGAGGTTTATCTAGGGGTTTTTCTAGGGGTTTACCTTGGGGTTTATTTAGGGGTTTATCTAGGTTTTTATCTAAGTGTTTATCTAGGGTTATATCTAGGAGTTTATCTAGGGGTTTATCTAGGTGTTTATCTCGGGGTTTATCTGGGGGTTTATCTAGGGGTTTATCTAGGAGTTTATCTAGGGATTTATCTAGAGGTTTATCTAGGAGTTTATCTAGTGGTTTACTTAAGGGTAAATCTAGTGGTTTATCTATGGGTTTATCTAGGAGATTATTTAGGGGTTTATCTATGGGTTTATCTATGGAATTGTCTATGTGTTTATCTAGGAGTTTATCTATGGGTTAATCTCGGGGATTACTCAAGAGTTTATCTACGGGTATATCTAAGAGTTTATCTAAGGGTTTATCTAAGGTTTTATCTAGTGGTTTATCTTTGGGTTTACCTAAGAGTTTATCAAAGATTTAACTAAGTGTTTATTTAGGTGTTTATCTAGGGGTATGTCTGGGAGTTTATCTAGTGGTTTATCTATAGATCTACTTAGGTGTCTTTTTAAGGGTTTATCTAGGAGTTTATATATGGGTTTATCAAGGGGTTTATGGGTTTTTCTAGGGGCTTATCTAGGAGTTTATCTACGGGTTTATCTAGGGGGTTATCTAGTTATTTATTTAGGGGTTTATGTAGAGGTTTGTTTAGGTGTTTATCTAGGTGTTTATCTAGGGGATTATCTAGGGGATTATCTAGGAGTTTATATATGGGTTTATTTATGGTTTTATTTAGGATTTTATCTAGGGTTTATCTAGGGGCTTATCTTGGGGTTTATCTAGGGTTTACATATCAATTTATCTAAGGGTTATCTTGGGGTTTATATATCAATTTATCTAAGGGTTTATCTATAAATTTATCAAGGGGTTTATCCAGAGATTTATATTGGGGTTCTTCTAGGATTTTATCTAGAGATATATGGGTTTATCTATGGGTTTATCTTGGAGTTTATCTAGGAGTTTACTTATTGATTTATCTAGGGGTTTATCTTGGGGTTTATATAGGGGAGTATCTAAGGGTTTGTCTAGGGGTATATCTAAGGGTTTATCTAGGGGAGTTTATCTAATTGTTTTGTATAGATCTACTTAGGTGTTTATCTAGGGGTTTATGTAGGAGTTTATCTAGGGGGTTCATGTAGGGGTTTATCTAGGGAGTTTTGGGTTTATCTAAGGGTTTATCTATGAGTTTATCTAGGGGTTTATCTAGGGGCTTATCTCGTAGTTTATCTAAGGGTTCCTCTATAGGTTTATCTAAGGGCTAATCTAGGGGATTACTATGGGATTATCTAGGGGCTTATCTAGGGGTTTATCTAGGGAGTTTTTCTTAGGGGTTATCTAGGGGTTTATCTTGGGGTTTATCTAGGGTTTATCAGGGGTTTATCTAGGGATTTATCTAGGGGTTTATCTAGGTGTTTATCTAGGTATTTATCTGGGGTTTATCTAGGGGTTTATTTAGGAACATATCAAGGGGTTTATCTAGGAGTTTATCAATGAGTTTATCGATGGGTTTATCTAAGGGTTTATCACAAATTTAACTAGGAGTTTATCTAGGGGAGTTTAGCTCGTAGTTTTTTGTAGATATACTTAGGTGTTTATCTAGGAGTTTATCTACGGGGTTCATCTAGGGGTTTATTTATGGGTTTTTGTGTTTATCTAGGGGTTTATCTATGAGTTTATCTCGGGGTTTATCTAGAGGTTTATCTAGGGGTTTATCTGGAGGTTTATCTAGGGGTTTATCTAGGGGATTATCTCGTGGTTTATATATGGGTTCCTCTAGTGGTTTATCTAGGGGCTAATCTATGGGATTACTAGGGGATTATCTATGGGCTTATCTTGGGTTTTATCTATAGGTTTATCTATGGGGTTTTTCGAGGGGGTTATCTAGGGGTTTATCTAGGGGTATATCTATGGGTTTATATAGGTGTTTATCTATGGGATTATCTATGGGTATATCTAGGTGTTTATCTATGGATTTATCTAAGGGTTCATCTATGGGTTTATCTAAGGGTTTATCTCGGGATTTATCCAAGGGTTTATCCCTGGGTTATCTAGGGGTTTATCTATAGGTATATCTAAGGGTTTATCATGGGATTAAATAAGAGTTTATCTATTGGTTTATTTAGGGGTTTATATATTAAATTATATAGGGGTTTATCTATCAATTTATCTAGGAGTTTCTCTAGGGGTTTATCTATGGGTTTATCTAGGGGTTTATTTAGTGGTTTATCTGGGAGTTTATCTAAGGGTTTATCTAGGGGTTTATCTAGGGGTTTATCTAGGGGTTTATCCAGTGGTTTTTCTATAGCTTATCTAGAGGTTTATCTAGAGGTTTATATAGGGGAGTATCTAGGGATTTATATAGGGTAATATCTAAGGGATTATCTAGGGGTATATCTAGGAGTTTATCTAGGAGTTTATCTAGAGGTTTATTCAGGGGTTTATCTAGGAGTTTATCTAGAGGTTTATCTAGGGATTTATCTAGGGGATTATCTAGGGGTTCATCAAGGAGTTTATCTTGGGGTTTATCTAATGGTTTATTTATGAATTTATCTAGGGGTTTATCTATGGGTTAAACTGGGGTTTAACTGGGGGTTTATTTAGGGTTTTATCTAAGGGTTTATTTAGGAGATTGTCTAAGTGTTTTTCTATAGGTTTATCTAAGGGTTTATCACACATTTTACAAGTGGTTTATCTAGGGGATTGTCTAGGGGTTTATCTTGGTGTTTATCAATAGATTTATTTAGGTGTTTATCTAGAGGTTTATCTAGGAGTTTGTCTAGGGGTTCATCTGGGGTTTATCTAGGTGATTATGGATTTATCTAGGAGTTTATCTATGGCTATCTAGGGGTTTATCTAGGGGTTTATCTAAGGGTTTATCTAGGGGTTTATATAGGGGTTTATCTAGGGTTTATCTAGAGGTTTATCTAGAGGTTTATCTAGGGGTTTTTCTAGGAGATTATCTAGGAGTTTATTTAAGGGTTTATCTAAAGTTTTATATATGGTTTTATATAGGTGTTTATCTAGAGGTTTATCTAGGAGTTTATCTTGGGGTCTATCTGGGGCTTTATTTGGGGTTTATCTAGGAGTTTATCTAGGGGTTTATCTAGGGGTTTATTTAGGGGTTTATATAGGGATTTATTTAGGGGTTTATCTAGGGGTTTATCTAGAAATTTATCTAGGAGTTTATCTAGAGGTTTATTTATGGATTTATCTAGGGGTTTTTCAAGGGTTTACCTAGGGGTTTATCTAGGGTTTTATGTAAGGGCTTATCTATGATTTTATCTAGGGTTTTATCAAGTGGTTTATCTAGGGTTTATCTAGGGGTTTATCCAGGGTTTATCTGTGGATTTATCTAGGGTTTATCTATGGGTTTATCTATGAGTTCATCTCGGGTTTTATCGCAGTGTAAGTAGGAGTTTATCTAGGGGTTTATATATCAATTTATCTAGATGTTTATCTATCAATTTAGCTTGGGGTTTATCTAGTAGTTTATCTATGAGTTCATTTATGGGTTTATCTAGGGGTTTATGGGTTTATCTAGGGTTTATTTAGGGGTTTATCTATGAGTTTATTTTGGGGTTTATCTAGGAGTATATCTATAGGTTTTATCTATGGGTTTATTTAAGGTTTTACTTACGGGTAAATCTTGGGATAAATATAGGGGTAAATCTAAGCATAAATTTATGTTTAAATCTAGTGGCAAATCTTGGGATTTATCTCAGGATAAAACAGTGGTTATATCTAGGGATTTGCAATGAGTTTATCCAGGGTTTTATCAAGAGATTTATCTAGAGGTTTATCTAGTGTTTATCTAGGGATTTATCTAGGGTTTTATCTAGAGGTATATTTAGGGTTTTATCTAGGAGTTTATCTAGGGGTTTATCTAGGGGTTTATCTAGAGATTTATCTAGGGATTTATATAGGGTTTTATTTAGGGGTTTATATATGAGTTTATCTAAGAGTTTATCATGAGTTTAACTAGGGGTTTATCTAGGTGTTTATCTATGGGTTTATCTAAGGGTTTGTTATGGGTTTAACTAGGTTATTATCTAGGGGTTTATTTGTAGATTTATCTAGGGGTTTATCTAAGGGTTTATCTAGAGATTTATCTAGGAATTTATCTAGGGGTTTATCTAAGGGTTTATCTAGGAGTTTATCTAGAAATTTTCTCTAGCCATTTAATTGAGGATTTATCTAGGGGTAAATCTAAGGATAATTCTAGGGGTAAATCTAGGCATAAATTTATGAGTAAATCTAGGCTAAATCTTTGGATATATCTTGAGATAAAACTATAGTTAAATCTAGGGGTTTACTTAGGGTTATATCCAAGGGTTTATCGATGGGTTTATCTAGGAGATTATCTATGGGTTTATCTAGGGATTTATCTAGGGGTTTATTTAAAGGTTTATCTAGGGGTTTAACTAGGGGTTTATCTAGAGGGTTTTCTAGGGGATTATCTAGGGGATTATCTAGGTTTTATCTAGTATTTTATTTAGGGGTTTATCTAGGTGTTTATCCACAGTTTCATCTAGGTGTTTCATCTAGGGGTTTATCTAGGTGTTCATCTATGGGTTTGTCTAAGGGTTTATCTAGGGGTTTATCTAAGGGTTTATATAGGGGTTTATCTAGTGGTTTATCTACGATTTTATCTAGGGGTTATCTAAGAGTTTATCTAGGGTTTTGTCTATGGGTTTATTTAGGGGTTAATCATGAGTTTAACTAGGGGTTTATCTAGGGGTTTATCTAGGGGTTTATCCTGGGGTTTATCTAGGGGTTTATCTAGGGGTTTATTTAGGAGTTTATCTACGGGTTTATCTAGTGGTTTATTTATGGGTTTATCTAAAGGTTTATCTAAGTGTTTATCACATATTTAACTAAGGGTTTATCTAGGAGTTTATTTAGGGGTTTGTTAAGGGGTTTATCATGTGGATTATCTATATATTTATTTAGGTTTTTTTCTAGGGGTTTATCTAGGAGTTTATCTATGGATTCATCTAGGGGGTTTATCTAAGGGTTTATTAGTTTTTCTAGGGGTTTGTCAAGGGTTTTATCTAAGGGTTTATCTATGAGTTTATCTAGGGGTTTATTTAGAGGGTTGTCTAGGGGTTTATCTAGGGGATTATCTATGAGATTATCAATGGGTTTATCAATAGTTTTATCTCGGGGTTTATCTAGGGGTTTATCTAGGGGTTTATCTAGGGGTATATCTAGGGGTTTTCTAGGAGTTTATCTAGGGGATCTAGGAGTTTATCTAAGGGTTTATCTAAGGGTTTATCTAAGGGTTTATCTAAGGGTTTATTTAGTGTTTTATCTATGGGTTCATCTAGGGTTTTATCTAGGAGTTTATCTATAAGTTTATCTAGGGGGATATCTAAGGGTTTATCTAAGGGATTATCTAACGGATTATCTAAGGGTTTATTTTGTTATAAAACTATGGTTAAATCTAGTGATTTACTTAGGACTAAATCCTGTGATTCAATGGGTTTATCTAGGAGATTATCTATAGGTTTATCTAGGGGTTTTGTAGGAGTTTCCCTTGTGGTTTATTTAGGGGTTTATTTAGGGGTTTATCTAGGGGTTTATCTTGGTGTTTATCTAGGGATTATCTAGAGGTTTATCTTGGAGTTTATCTAGGGATTTATCTAGAGGTTTATATAGGAGTTTATCTAGTGGTTTACTTAAGGGTAAATCTAGGTGTTTATTTATGGGTTTATCTAGGAGATTATTTAGGGGTTTATCTATGGGTTTATCTATGGAATTGTCTATGTGTTTATCTAGGAGTTTATCTAGGGGTTAATCTCAGGGATTACTCAAGAGTTTATCTACGGGTATATCTAGGGGTTTATCTAGTTGTTTATATAAGGGTTTATCTACGGGTTTACCTAAGATTTATTTTGGGGTTTATCTATGAGTTTACCTAAGGGTTTACCTAGGGGTTTACCTAGAGGTTTACCTAAGGGTTTAACTAGGGGTTTACCTAAGGATTTAATAGGTATATCTAGGAGTTTATCTATGAGTTTATATAGGAGTTTATCTAGAGATTTATTCAAGGGTTTATCTAGGAGTTTATCTAGAGGTTTATCTAGGGATTTATCTATGGGATTATCTAGGGGTTTATCAAGGAGTTTATGTTGGGGTTTATCTAGCGGTTTATTTATAAATTTATCTTGGGGTTTATCTAGGGTTTTATCTTGGGATTTATTTAAGGTTTTATCTAGGGGTTTATCTAGGGGTTTATGTAGGGGTTTATTTAAGGGTTTATTTAGGAGATTGTCTAGCGGTTTATCTATTGGTATATCTAAGGGTTTATCACAGATTTAACAAGCGGTCTATCTAGGGGATTGTCTAGGGGTTTATCTAGGTGTTTATCTATAGATTTATATAGGTGTTTATCTAGGGGTTTATCTAGGAGATTGTTTAGGGGTTCATCTAGGTGTTTATCTAGGAGATTATGAGTTTATCTAGGGGTTTATCTAGGAGTTTATCTATTGATTTATCTAAGGGTTTATCTAGGGGTTTATCTAGGGGTTTATCTAGGGGCTTATATAGGGGCTTATCTATGGTTTATCTAGAAGTTTATCTAGTGGTTTTTCTAGTGGATTATCTAGGAGTTTATCTACGGGTTTATCTAAGGTTTATATATGGTTTTATCTAGGTGTTTATCTAGGAGTTTATCTTGAGGTCTATCTGGAGGTTTATCTAGGAGTTTATTTAGGGGTTTATCTATGGGTTTATCTAGGGATTTATCTAGGGCTTTATCTAGTAATTTATCTAGGAGTTTATCTAGAGGTTTATTTTAGGATTTATCTAGAGGTTTTTCAAGGGTTTACCTAGGGTTTTATGTAAGGGCTTATCTAAGAATTTATCTAGGGTTTTATCAAGTGGTTTATTTAGGGGTTTATCTAGGGGTTTATCCAGGGTTTATATGTGGATTTATCTAGTGGTTTATCTATGAGTTCATCTCGGGTTTTATCAGAGTTTAAGTAGGAGTTTATCTAGGGGTTTATATATCAATTTATCTAGATGTTTATCGATCAATTTAGCTTGTTGTTTATCTAATGGTTTATCTAAGAGTTCATTTATGGGTTTATCTAGGGGTTAATGGGTTTATCTAGGGGTTTATCTATGAGTTTATTTTGAGATTTATCTAGGGGTTTATCTAGAGGTTTTATCTCGGGGTTTACTTAAGGTTTTACCTACAAGTAAATCTTAGGATAAATATAGGGATAAATCTTAGCATAAATTTATGTGTAAATCTAGGGGTAAATCTTGGGATTTATCTCAGGATAAAACAGTGGTTATATCTAGCGATTTGTTAGGAGTTTATCTAGGGTTTTATCTATAGGTTTATCTAGGGTTTATCTAGGGATTTATCTAGGGATTTATCTAGAGGTTTATCTAGGGTTTTATCTAGGAGTTTATCTAGGAGTTTATCTAGGGTTTATCTAGGGATTTATATACGGTTTTATTTAGGGGTTTATATATGAGTTTATCTAGGAGTTTATCACGAGATCAACAGAAGGGTTTATCTAGGGGTTTATCTATGGGCTTATCTAAGGGTTTGTTATGGGTTTTTCTAGGATATTATCTAGGGGTTTATCTAGGGGTTTATCTAGGGGTTTATCTAAGGGTTTATCTAGAGATTTATCTAGGAGTTTATCTAGGGGTTTATCTAAGGGTTTATCTAGGATTTTATCTAGAAATTTTCTCTAGTCATTTAATTGAGGATTTATTTAGGTGTAAATCTAAGGATAATTCTAGGGGTAAATCTAGGCATAAATTTATGAGTAAATCTAGGGTAAATCTTTGGATTTATCTTGAGATAAATCTATAGTTATATCTAGGGGTTTACTTAGGGTTATATCCAAGGGTTTATCTATAGATTTATCTAGGAGATTATCTAGGGGTTTATCTAGGGATTTATCTAGGGTTTTAATTATTTAAAGGTTTATCTAGGGGTTTATCTAGAGGGTTTTCTATGGGATTATCTAGGGGATTATCTAGTGGTTATCTAGGTTTTATCTAGTATTTTATTTAGGGGTTTATCTAGGTGTTTATCTAGGGTTTCATCTAGGTGTTTCATCTAGTGGTTTATCTAGGTGTTCATCTAGTGGTTTATCTACGGGTTTATCTAGGGGTTTATCTATGGGTTTATCTAGAGGTTTATCTAAGTGTTTATCACAGATTTTAGTATGGGTTTATCTAGGAGTTTATCTAGGGGTTTGTCAAGGGGTTTATCAAGGGGATTATCTATAGATTTATTTAGGTTTTTATCTAGGGGTTTATCTAGGAGTTTATCTATGGATTCATCTAGGGGTTTATCTAATGGTTTATTGGTTTTTCTAGGGGTTTATCTAGGGGTTTGTCAAGGGGTTTATCTAGGGTTTATCTATGAGTTAATCTATGGGTTTATTTAGAGGGTTGTCTAGGGGTTTATCTAGAGGATTATATAGGAGATTATCTATGGATTTATCTATGGTTTTACCTAGGGGTTTATCTGGGGGTTCATCTAGGGGTTTATGTTGGGGTTTATATAGGGGTTTATCTAGGAGGGTTTTCTATGAGTTTATCTAGGGGATCTAGGGGTTTATCTAAGGGTTTATCTAAGGGTTTATCTAGGGGTTTATCTGTGGGTTCATCTAGGGGCTTATCTAGGAGTTTATCTATGAGATTATCTAGGGGTTTATCTAAGGGTTTATCAAAGGGATTATCTAACGGATTATCTAAGGGTTTATTTTGTGATAAAACTATACTTAAATCTAGTGGTTTACTTATGAGTAAATCCTGGGAATCAATGGGTTTATCTAGGAGATTATCAAGAGGTTTATCTAGGGGTTTTTCTAGTGGTTTACCTTGGGGTTTATTTAGGGGTTTATCTAGGGTTTTATCTAAGTGTTTATCTAGGGGTATATCTAGGAGTTCATCTAGGGGTTTATCTAGGTGTTTATCTAGGGTTTATCTAGGAGTTTAACTATGGGTTTATCTAGGAGTTTATCTAGGAATTTATCTAGAGGTTTATCTAAGAGTTTATCTAGTGGTTTACTTAAGGGTAAATCTAGGGGTATATCCATGGGTTTATCTAGGAGATTATTTAGCGGTTTATCTATGGGTTTATCTATGGAATTGTCTATGTGTTTATCTAGGAGTTTATCTAGGGGTTAATCTCGGGGATTACTCGAGAGTTTATCTACGGGTATATCTGGGGGTTTATCTAAGGGTTATCTAGTTATTTATATGGGGTTTTATCTAGGGGTTTATCTAGGGTTTATTTTGGGGTTTATCTATGGGTTTACCTAGGGGTTTACCTAGGGGTTCACCTAAGGATTAAATAAGTATATCTAGGATTTTATCTATGAGTTTATCTAGGAGTTTATCTAGAGGTTTATTCAGGGGTTTATCTAGGAGTTTATCTAGAGGTTTATCTATGGATTTATCTATAGGATTATCTAGGGGTTTAGCAAGGAGTTTATCTTGAGGTTTATCTAGAGGTTTATTTATAAATTTATCTAGGGGTTTATCTAGGGGTTTATCTTGGGATTTATTTAGGGTTTTATCTAGGGGTTTATCTAGGGGTTTATCTAGGGGTTTATGTAGGGGTTTATTTAAGGGTTTATTTAGGAGATTGTCTAGGGGGTTTATCTATTGGTTTATCTAAGGGTTTATCACAGATTTAACAAGGGGTTTATCTAGGGGATTGTCTAGTGGTTTATCTACGTGTTTATCTATAGATTTATTTAGGTGTTTATCTAGGGATTTATTTAGGAGATTGTCTAGGGGTTCATCTAGGTGTTTATCTAGGAGATTATGAGTTTATCTAGGAATTTATCTAGGAGTTTAGCTAGGGTTTATCTAAGAATTTATCTAGGGGTTTATCTATGGGCTTATATAGGGGTTTATCTAGGGTTTATCTAAGGTTTATCTAGGGGTTTTTCTAGGGGATTATCTAGGAGTTTATCTAGGGGTTTATCTAAATTTTTATATACGGTTTATCTAGGTGCTTATCTAGGGGTTTATCTAGGGGTTTATCTAGGGGTTTATCTTGAGGTCTATCTGGAGGTTTATCTAGGAGTTTATTTAGGGGTTTATCTAGGGGTTTATCTAGGGATTTATTTAGGGGTTTATCTAGGGTTTTATCTAGAAATTTATCTATGAGTTTATCTAGAGGTTTATTTCAGGATTTATCTAGGGGGTTTTCAAGGGTTTACCTAGGGGTTTATCTAGGGTTTATATAGTGGATTTATCTAGGGGTTTATCTAGGGGTTTATCAAGGGGTTTATCTAGGGGTTTATCTAGGAGTTTATCTAGAGATTTATCTAGGGGATTATATAGGGGTTTATCTAGTGATTTATTTAGGAATTTATCTTGGAGTTTATCTAGGGGTTTATCTAGGAAATTCTATAAGGGTTTATCTATGGGTTTATTTGGAGTTTATCATAGATTTATGTATGGGTTTTTCTAGGTGTTTGTCTATGGGTTTATCAATAGGTTTATCTATAAATTTATGCAGGCATTTATCTAAGTGTTTATCTAAAAGATTATCTAAAGGTTCATCTAGGAGTTTATCTAGGGGTTTATGGGTTTATCTAGGGGTTAATCTGGGGGTTTATCTAAGAGTTTAACCAGGGGTTTATCTAGGAGTTTTTCTAAAGGTTTATTTAAGTTTGTCTAAGGGATTATCTAGGGGTTTATCAAGGGGTTTATCTAGGTGTTTATCTAATAATTTATTTAGGAATTTATCTAGGGGTTTATATATGGGTTTATCTTGGGATTTATCTCAGGGTTTTTCTTGGTGTTAATCTTGGGGTTTATCTAGGGGTTCAATTAGGAGTTTATCTAGGGGTTTGTTTATGAGTTTATATAGGGGTTTATCACAGATTTAACTAGGAGTTTATCTAAAGGTTTGTGTTGGTGTTTATCTATAGATTTGCTTATATGTTTATCTAGGCGTTTATCTAGGGGTTCAGCTAAGGGTTTATCTAGGGGTTTATATGTTTATCTAGGGGTTTATCTAGAACTTTATATAGGGGTTTATCTAAGGGTTTATCTATGGGTTTATCTAGGGGTTCCTCTTGAGGTTTATCTATGGGTTTATCTAGGGGATTACTTAGGGGGTTATCTAGGTATTAATCTTGGGGTTTATCTAGGGGTTTATCTAGGGGTTTATTTAGGAGTTTATCAAGGGGTTTATCTAGGGGATTATCAAAGGGTTTTTCTGTGGGTTTATGTAGTGGTTAATTTCGTAATTTATCTAGGGGTTTATCTAGGAGTTTATATAGTGGTTTATGGATTTATCAAGGGGTTTATCTGGGGGTTTATCTAAGAGTTTATCCACGTGTTTATCTAGGAGTTTTTCTAAGGGTTTATTTATGGGTTTATCTAAGGGATTATCTAGGGGTTTATCAAGGGTCTTATCTAGGTGTTTATCTAATAATTTATTTAGGAATTCATCTAGGGGTTTATCTAGGGGTTTATATATGGGTTTATCTATTGGTTTTCCTAGGTGTTAATCTAGTGGTTTATTTAAGGGTTTATTTAGGAGTTTATCTAGGGGTTTATCTATGGGTTTATATAGGGGTTTATCACAGATTTAACTAGAAGTTTATTTGGGGTTTTATCTAGGGGTTTGTTTAGGGGTGTATCTTTAGATTTGCTTAGGTGTTTATCAAGGAGTTTATCTATGAGTTCATCTAAGGGTTTATCTAGGGGTTTGTGGGTTTATCTAGGGTTTTATCTAGAACTTTATATAGGGGTTTATCTATGGGTTTATCTAAGGGTTTATCTAGGAGTTTATCTATTGGTTTATCTAGGGGTTTATCTTGAGGTTTATCTATGGGTTTATCTGTGGGATTATCTAGGGATTAATCTAAGGGTTTATCTAGGGGTTTATTTAGGGGTTTATTTAGGAGTTTATCAAGAGGTTTATCTAGAGGTTTATTAAGGTGTTTATCTGGGTGTTTATGTAGTGGTTAATTTAGGAATTTATCTAGGGATTTATCTAGGGTTTATCTAGGGGTTTATCTTATGGTTTATCTTGGGGTTTATCTAGGAGTTTATCTATGGGTTTATCTAGGGGTTTATCTAGGGGTTTATATAGGCGTTTATCTATGATTTATCTAGAGGTTTATCTAGGGGGTTTTCTAGGAGTTTACCTAAGGGTTTATCTAAGATTTTATCAATGGTTGTATCTAGGTGTTTATCTTGGGGTTTATCTAGGGGTTTATCTTGGGGTTTATCTAGGAATTTAACTAAAGGTTTATCACAGATTTATCTATGGGCTTATCTAGCAGATTATATAGATGTTTGTCTAAGGGTTTAGCTATAGATTTATTTAGGTATTTACCTAGGGGTT
>JAWHQI010001654.1:0-63403 GCA_033032865.1 Dactylorhiza incarnata
CCCGTTTCCTTTTGGGGTTTGCTTTAGAGACTGCTGCTTTCACACTAAATAGAGTTCCAACGAAAATGGTTCAAAAGACACCATATGAGATATGGACTGGGAGGTGTCCTAGTATGTCGTTCATCAAGATTTGGGGCGGTGAGGCATACGTGCGACGTCAAATGCCTGACAAGCTGGAACCCAAATCGGATAAATGTTATCTAGTGGGGTATCCTAAGGAAACCAAAGGATACTACTTCTACTTGACGTCTGAGGGCAAAGTGTTTGTCGCAAGGACTGGTGTCTTTTTTGGAGAAAGAGTTCTTATCCAAAAAGACTGCAAAGGTAGAACTTGAAGAAATTCAAGAGACACAAACAATGAACGAACCAGAATTGGAACCTGAGCAAGGACTTCAAGAAGTTGTAGCTGGAGAGCCTGCTCAAGAAACACAAGTCCTACGTAGATCTGGTAGACCATTATTTGAGCCTGAGAGATATGGATTTCTCTTGACTCAAATAGGTAATGTGTTGCTTATGGATCATGATGATGAGCCTGCAACCTACAAGAGGCTATGAATGGGCCAGACTCCGAGAAGTGGCTTGAGGCCATGAAATCTGAAATGGACTCCATGTACACAAACCAAGTTTGGACCTTGGTGGAACCACCTAAAGGGGTACGACCCATAGGGTGCAAGTGGGTCTTCAAGAAGAAGACCGACATGGATGGGAATGTACAAACATTCAAAGGCCGGCTGGTGGTTAAAGGTTTCAGGCAAATTCATGGTATTGACTATGATGAGACTTTTCCCCCTGTGGCCATGGTCAAGTTCATCAGAATTCTACTTGCAATTGCTGCGTATTATGACTACGAGATCTGGCAAATGGATGTCAAAACGGCTTTCCTTAATGGAAACCTCCTGGAGGAAGTGTACATGACACAACCCGAGGGTTTGAATCTCCAAGTGAAACAAGCTTCTCGAAGTTGGAATCTGCGTTTTGATGAGAAAATCAAGGAGTTTAGTTTCATCAAGAACGAGGACGAGCCTTGTGTTTACAAGAGGATTAGTGGGAGCATTGTCATTTTCCTGATATTGTATGTAGATGACATACTACTGATCGGGAATGACATTCCAATCCTGCAAGCTGTTAAGAACAGGCTAGGGAACTGCTTTTTCTATGAAAAACTTGGGTGAAGCGACTTATTACTTGGTATTAAGATCTATAGAGATAGATCGAAGAAGTTGATGGGTTTGACCCAGAGTACATACATTGACAAGGTGTTGAAGCGGTTCAACATGCTTTAGTCCAAGAAAGGATTCTTACCCATGTCACATGGTGTGTGAGTCTCTCTAAGGACCAGTGTCCAAAATCTTTGGAAGATAAGGACCGCATGAAGTTGATTCCATATGCTTCGGCAATTGGATCAATCATGTACGCAATGTTATGCACTCGACCCGATGTCTCTTATGCTTTGAGCATGACGAACAGGTATCAGTCTGATCCTGGTGATGGTCAGTGGATAGTTGTCAAGAATATCCTAAGTACTTGAGAAGGACTAAGGATATGTTCTTGGTGTATGATGGAGAGGAAGAGCTCGTTGTAAGTGGTTACATGGATGATAAATTCCAAACTGATAAGGACGATTCAAAGTCCCAATCAGGTTTTGTATTTTGCCTTAATGGAGGAGCTGTAAGTTGGAAGATTTCCAAGCAGGAGACAGTTGCCGATTCAACGACAGAAGCCGAGTATATTGCTGCCGCAAATGCGGCAAAGGAGGCTGTGTGGATTAGGAAATTCATCGGCGAGTTAGATGTTGTTCATAGCATTGTTGATCCCATAGTTCTCTACTTTGAAAACAACGGTGCAATAGCCCAGGCTAAGGAACCTAGATCTCATCAGCGCTCCAAGCACATACTTCGGCGGTTCCATCTTATTCGAGAGATTGTCGATCGAGGGAGATGTGAGCATTTGCAGAGTACCGACTGAAGAAAACATAGCAGATCCACTAACAAAGCCTCTTGCGCAAAAGAAGCATGATGGTCATGTTAGATCAATGGCTATTAGATACCTGAATGATCGTCTTTAGTGGGAGCCTTGTGAATTGTATGTTTGTTGGTTGTGTATTCATGTGATGAATTGTAATGTATACTGTGTTTTTCATTTTACATTTATGACAAGTTCTTAATATTATGTCAATAGTATTTATTTGTTAAATTAATTAACATAATAAATGCCCTTAGAATGTTTGCTTCCATAGGAATTCAAGTACGTAACTTGAATGTGAGGGCCTATGTTTTATAGAAGCTACATTCTTAAATGCTCCCAGGTCGGAGTATCATCTTAGAAGTTGAAGGGCAATGATGATACGTTAAGACTAGCATGTGCGTTGACTGATGACCAGTTCTCACAGATCATGATATTATGATATCAAGTCATCACATGGGTACTTGTTAGTGAACAAGTTGTACTGGACAGACCCACCTTGAGACTACTTTGTGGATTGTTATATGAACGTGTCACAAGTAGGTCCCAACTGACAATGGTGTTTGTAGTTCTTTGACATGAAGTCACAACATTCATCAAGTGAGGAAGAGCGTACTTTGAATGCCATCTAAAGTCTTCTTTGAGAAAGGTTGATGATAATGGTGGTTATTGGGTGTGTTATGATTCATTTGGGTGTTTGTGTGTGGACAGATATGGGATTTGTCCTCCTTTAAGACATGAGTTACATGCATGGGCCCCTTGATGGAATGAGACCGAGAAATGCATGGCCATGCTGGGTTGAGCCAATATATGATATTGAGCTTACACTTTCATAAGGTCTATTCTAGATCAGGAAACTAGGATTGAACGATTATGAGGGTGACACGGTCCATGCCTCTAGTTCTATCCAGATGTAAGGGACAAAGGAACAAGACAATGCTGATACATTGGTTAAGACAGGCTTATTGAGTTATGAACTCTTATTGCTTGGGTAGCAATGATGTATTGCTAGATGCCGCTCATTGTTTGTGAGACTTTTGTTGATACTTTGTGACCAAGTGGGAGACTGATGGAGTTTCTGAGATGATCTCAAAGCAATCCAGTTAGTCTTACTGCCAACGCAATATGAGCCTATAGGGTCGCACATAAAAGCGTTTGGAGAAATTGGAGAAAGGATTGTGTTGGCCTTACTCATATTGGATATGAGTGGAGGACCAATCATGTGCCTGCTTGGAATTAAGTTGAGAATGTCTCAACGGGAAATCGTTTAAAAGGGTTTAAACGAATGGGTATATACTTGACAAATTCGGCTAAAAGGGTTTAACCGAACTGCGTCAAATTCGGCTAAGGGGTTTAACCGAATTAGCTTGATTCGACTAATCAAATTCGGCTAAAGTGTTTAGCCGAAATTATAACAGATTCGACTAAAGGGTTTAGCCGAAATATGTCAGTTCGACGAAATGGTTTTCGACGAAATGATATAACCGAATTTATATATGGACGAATTCGTCGAAATGGTTTCGCCGATCTGAGTCGAATTCGGTTTATATTGTTTAGTCGAATTAGGGCGAATGTAAATCTGGACAGAAATATTCTGTTTTTCCTCTGGTCTACGGATAGCCTATTTATACCTTGCCTATAAAAGGAACGTGATTAGGTCTTCGAAAATACTGAATGGACTTAATCTTTTCGCGATTTTAGGCGAGAATAGCCGACCGGAACTGTTCCGCGCGAGGGCATCTCGATCTTCCCGTCCGCCGATCGTCTTCCACCGCCGCTAGTCGCCGCCGTCGATCGCCGCCTCCCCTGGATCAGACCTAGAAGTCCGTGGGGAATTGAGAGCTTCCTTCTCCGACCTAGTTCTTGTACAACAAGAAGCTACGGTTCTCCTTTTGCTTGTGTTGACTTCTATAGAGGGATCGATCCATTTCGATTCTTGAAGAACACAAAGGCAGATTTTGGATTTCTCTTTGGAGCACCTTGGTTGAGTGTTGACTTAATCCCGCAAAGGTACTTTGAATTTCGATTTGATTATTCTCTTGAATCATGAAAACCGCAAGATCCGTTAGCCTCTTTTGGGTTGTTCTTGTTATTATTTCCGCTGTGCATATTCGATATGTCATCCAGTTAGGGGTATAAAAAACCCAACAGTAGGCCCTAAGGATTGTTTGCATACCTAGGACGAATATAACATAGTGACACCAAAGATACTTAGCCCAACATGGATAGTGTCTAATCTTTTGTTTATTGGGGCTTACCTTTTGTTTATTGGGCAAATTAATCACTGACTTGGGTTTCCCTTTGATCTAATTTAGAAAGTGTTGTGTCGTGAACATAATGATTTTGAAGTTGATCATATTCGACGTTACTCGGGCAAAAGATGAGATGGTGTAACAGTATGTTCGAAATAATGATTCGTAGTGTTATAAGGACAATGGTTAGGCATCATTGATCGAACAACAACTTGACCTTATTTGAATAATTGGAAATGTAAAGTCGCCAGGATTAATCCATTGGGGATGCCGATGTCCCATTCTAGAAGTTGAGGACGCAAATTAGATCTAACAAGTTATAGTTACAACCGAAAGTTCTTGTGACTTGGGGCATTCAAGAAGTGATTAACTCATGAATTGTTAAAAATCACGCCCTATCATGGCAGAAATTTTTAACTACGATAACAATCCTCAAACCGCGGAAGCCATGATGAGGAATAACCAGAGATCTTAGAGGATGAATTATTGGATTTAGGGTATAAAAATTTAAGGTCACCTTTGTAGGAACGATCAAAATTCTTATCTTACTTTGGACCATACGAAAGTGACCAAGACTAACATAGGTTAGGTGATAGTAATTTGGAGAAATAAACATGATGATATTTCCATGATAAAATTGACTTGTGAAAAATCTTAGGGTTTCAAAAGATTTTACCCGTATACCTTATGAATCAAACTCCGCATAGAAAGTGATTGGGAGTCATCTTACAAACATTGATACTAGTGTCGGTTGCTTAACATATGTTCATAAGATTCACAAGTGCACCCTCGTAAAGTTTGAGGATGATTGAGATGCTTGATGATCTGATCAGTTCCACCAGTGGTAAGAACTAAATAAGTCGTGGAGTGGAGATGATTGATCAATTAGACGTACTTGAAGGAATAAGAATCTGAATGTGTAGAGAAACTTTGTAGAGGTGTTGTCTACCATTACAAACAAGAGCTTTAGTCACCGAAGAAATGATGTTTTCCGGAGCATGTAATTTCCTAAAATAAAGAAAGAGGTCGTAGGCTTGGTGATGCACGGTGAGCTCTGTCGACTGGTGAAGAACAAGTGAAAGAGCCTTTGGGGAACTACCACAGTCACTGCCCATGTTAGAGTGGAAGCTCGAGGATATAATTAATGGATTTCATACACAGGGTTACCACATCCCCACTCTGGGCACAAGTTTATTTAGAACATCGAGGATAGATTGACCAAGGTAAGCTAGGGTCTCCCCCGGGCCGGAGGGATGCTTCTGTGGGTGTTTGATGGGATTTGTTGAGCAGTTTGAATGTTATCGTGGTGTGTCCAGGACGATCGTGTCGTATCGGGATGGACGGTTTACGTCCAATGAGTGAAATTCAGTCTAGGCTTATTTGGGCTACTCTGGGTTGATGTTCAACACAACTTTCCACCCTCAGAGGGACGAAGGCGCAGGGTTTCCACAATCTTGGACCCAGGATGAGGATTTAAAGACACTAGACTTTAATTTGTGGAGGACACAAATGCCCAGATGCGACTGATTCGAGTTAGGATGATGGAAGCCCGGAACAGGCAGGTCAAGTATTACGATGCGCGGCAATCGTGAAGTAGAGTTCCAGGTTGGAGATCGGGTATCCCTGAAGATACGTCTAATGAATGGAGTCTCGCGGGTACGCGGGCAGAAGAAGCTCAGTCTAAGATAAATGGGGCTCAACAGGATCCTTGAGTGGATCGGCCCGTGGCTTATAGACTGGAGATACCGCCAGAGGTAGCGGGTTTGCATGATGCCTTCCATGTTTCCTCCCTTAGTAGGGCTCTACTACAGCCGTAGCATCAGAAATCTGTTACGGATGGTCAGTAACTACTGGCCGATCAGTTTGCGTGGAGCTGGTCAGGATAGACGATACAACGGTGCGAGTCCTGTGGCGCTAGAAGGTCCCGTAGGTAAAAGTCATGTGGTAAAATCATGGACAGGAGGAGCACACCTGGCAGCCACTAGAACTGATTTAACAGAGATATTTGGTGCTCTTTGAGTCCGGAATAACTAGTTTCTTAAGGGATGTTACATACAATCGCTTGCGGTAGAAACCCCGCAGGCCTAACCTGAATTTCGTGACGAAATTATTATTTTTGTTTATTGGGATTTGTAACATCCCCCAAACAAATAGACCCCTAGAGTGGTTTTTGTCATGACTAGGTCATGACAAAACCCTAGGAAGCTTGAAGAGACCACTTGGCCTTAGCCAAGAAGAACGAAACCAAAGTGGTCTGCAAATAGCAATTTCTAGTTAACAAGCCTAGGGTTGGACTTTGTAACATCACCTTGACCCCTTGACCCCACCATATCATACCTAACCCTTGAGGTGTCCCCTTAGAACACTAAGGACCCATTGGGGTTAACCAAAGTGGTCAAGTTGACCAAAGTCAACCTTAACCTTAAATTGGTCAAAGTAACCTAATTAGGCTCAATTGACCTCCACCATTCCAAATTGACCTTGCCCCTATCCTTATAAGGATATTAGGGATCCAATGGACCAAAAAGCCCCATCATGGGGCCACCAAGTTGGCCAATTTGACCTAAGTCAACTATAGTCATGTTTTGGTCAAAGTGGCCTATTAAGGGTCAATTTACCCTCACTTTTCCAAATTGACCCTACCTAGACCTTACTATCCCTTAAGAGAGGTCAATGGGTCACTAGCCACCCATTGGGGTCAACCCAAAGGGTCAAATTGACCAAAGTCAACTCCACCATAAATTTAGGTCAAAATGATTTATTTTGGCCTAATCAAGCCCAATCAACTTGGGCTAGACCCAATTGAGGTGGTCTACTAGATAATGGGGTTGGGAGTTACTGAAATTGTCATTCAATTTAAGATAATTCAACCAGGAGAGAGAAAAATACCATTTTCCCCCAAAAATGGTGGAGAGAGAAAGAGAGGAGTAATGACATTCATGGCCAAGGGAGGCCAATTGATCTCCCAATTGATGGGGATTCATCTCCTCTGGCTATTACAAGAAGTTTAGGAGTTTTTCCAGCCCACATGGGGGCTGAATTGGGGGGTTTTCACCATGGCCGAAATTGGCCCATTAATGGCCTTCATGGCAATTGATGCCATGACACTCCCTCTCCCACAATTGAACCTTATAACTCCATCAGAGGACTGAGAGGACCATTTTCCCCCACTTACCTGAAGAAATCATGCAACTTGGTGTGGAGGTTGCCATGACTTCCAAGCTCCAAGGTCGGTCATGGTGATGGGCCAATCGGCAAGGCTTCAAGGCTCCATACAGGTCTGGTTCTTCTCCTCTTCTCCAGTGGATAGATCTACATCTAAAATCGACAAGTATTGGGGCCAATTGGTCTCCAATCAAAATGACCAAAATCTCCATTTTTGAAGGTTTTTCTTCTCGTCAAAACCACCAGTTCTAGTCACCACCAGCAGGCCAAAACTTCCCATCGTCGGCCGCCACCTCAAGGAAGGAGGTTGTGGCATTGGCAGGCCGAGGAGGGGCATGGGTGGCCGGGAAAACCAATTTAGAAAGGCTACAAGGATGAATGTCGTTGATTTCCCCTGTACAGCAGATTTCATATTAATGTTTTATTAATCCTATTTTCTGTATTATTACTGGGCAGTAGTTAGAAATAATTATAGAATATACCTAGGGGCCCTCACCTCGAAAAATGGTCAATACCAAAGTTGTATCCCTTGGAGTCTACTTTAATTTAAAATTAATTTCAGCCCAATAGAATGAGGGTTTTGACCACATCACTCAAAATGGTGCAACATGTACAAAGGGTTGACCTGAGCTTGATTTGTGCGCCCCCATCAATCCAGCCATCCAAATGCTCTGAAATTTGGAACATAGACTACATATACCCCCTCCCTAAACATATCCAAAAATGATAATTTTTGGACAAACTTTTTCTAAAGTTTTTGCAAACATTTAATAATTTATTTAATAATTAATTTTAGGGTCTAATTGTTGTGTTTTCTTTATACCATTCATAATGATAACAACATATCAAATATGCGCAGCGGAAGAAAAATAAGAACAAACCAAAGAGTAAAGAACTTGCGGATTTCATGAATCTAGAGATTAGGAAAGCAAAATGTGATATACCTTTGTGGGATTGAGTCAATACTCAACCAAGGTGCTCCAAGAAGAATCTGGAATGAACCTTGAGTTCCAGGCACCAAAATGGATCGGTCCCTCTATAGAGATCCACACAAGTTTAGGAGAACCCCAATGCCTTGCATATAAAAGGGGCACGATTAGGTCTTCTAAGATATCGATCTTTTAGGCGACTTGAGAGACGAAAGCGTTCCGATACTCTTCGCCTCGTCCGCTGACCTAGACTTCGCCGACCGTCGCCACCTCCCCTTCAACAAACCTAGCAGTTCGTGGGGACGCAGAGGACTATTCTTCTCCGACCCATCCCTTGTACGACAAGGCATTGGGGTTCTCCTTTACTTGTGTGGATCTCTATAGAGGGGCCGATCCATTTCGGTGCCTGGAACTCAAGGTTCATTCGAGATTCTTCTTGGAGCACCTTGGTTGAGTATTGACTCAATACCACAAAGGTATATCGCATTTTGCTTTCCTAATCTCTAGATTCATGAAATCCGCAAGTTCCTTACTCTTTGGGTTGTTCTTGTTGTTTCTTCTGCTGCGCATATTTGATATGTTGTTATCATTATGAATGGTATAAAGAAAACCCAACCGTGGTATCAGAGGGAGGTTAGCGGTCAAGTGCGTGTAAATCAGGAAATTTAAAAGCATTCCAAATGCCCATATTTCTTCTTGGAACATCATTTTTGATGTGTTTTGTGTGGTTTATGGTGGTGGGATTTCAAAAATTGGCCGGGGCTCTGCCCCTTGACCCCACTTGCTGATCGGTCGGCAAGACCACCGCCAGAGGCGCTGCCTCTTGGAACCCCGCCAGGAATGCCTGTGATTAGGTTGCATTTTTCATGTTTCAGAGATTGTTTCTCCTTTGCAGTAACCGTCTGTCAAAATGGTTTGTGAAACCAAATGTCTTGGATTTTGAATCTGACATTGAGAGACGAGCTTGTCTACTGCATAAGTGTAGTTGTTGATCATTGGTCCAATGCATGTAAATCTGGATATTTAGAAGAGTTCTGAATGTTCAGATTTAGCCCTTTTCATCAAAGTATTGATGATTCTTTTTGTGCATTAGGACGTATTTGGATTATGAATGTTGTTGTATTTCTATTTTGTGAATGTGCACTGTGATTAAATGTTAATCACGATGGATTGTTCATCGATTGAAAAATAAAATCTCTTATCCAATATTAAGTATACGAATGTCTTTCGATGGATGACACTCTTCCTGCCTCGATCGATGAAGTCTGGGCTTGCCAAAGCAAGGTGCATTAATCTATCTTGGTAAGGGTGCCAGCAGATAATTGTGATATCCCATTATCGACATCAGGTCTATCTTAACTAGGTGACCTCAAAGGTTGAGTGCCTAAAGGCATAGGGTTGGAATGCTCCATATGATTGATGCGAATAAAGAGTTATTCACCAATCATACAAGAGTTGTATAGTGATGCAATTGACAAGTATTGTCTACCTAAATAACCGCATTATGAGAGGAACGCCAAAGCGGACTCATTGTGTTGGTGAAATTCGGATCATGTCCACTTAGAGAGAAGCTCGCATAAACTCTTCGAATCGAAATTAAGGGTTGTCGATTTGATTAAAATAGTGGGATCTTTTAATAAAAGTCCTTATTAATATAAAATATATTTTGAAATACAGTACTAAAAGTTTTGCAAATTTATTGTAGAATTTCCATGGCAAGCACATTACACTCCACCTTGTCCCTGAGAGCCATCCTTGAGAAGGACAAGCTCAAAGGGATGAACTTCATTGACTGGTACAGAAACCTGAGAATTGTTCTTAGGCAGGAGCGCAAGCTCTATGCCTTGGAAGGGGAAGCCCCTACAGAGCCGACCGGGAATGCTCCGCGAGCAGACAAAGATGCTTACAAGAAGTATCAGGATGATACCTTGGATGTGGAATGCCTCATGCTTGCTACCATGTCCTCTGAGCTTCAAAAGCAACACGAGATCATGTGTGGTTATGAGATAATCGAGCACCTCAAGAAAATGTTCGAGGGGCAATCTCAGCAAGAGAGGTTTGACATATCCAAGGCATTATTTTAGTGCAAGATGGGAGCTCGAGACTCAGTAGGGACTCACGTACTCAAGATGATTGGGTATATAGAGAACCTTCAAAGACTGGGTTTTCCCTTGGGCCAAGAGTTGGCCACAGATTTGATCCTGCAATCATTGTCGGATAGTAATGAGCAGTTCGTCTTGAATTATAACATGAATGTAATAGACAAGACACTGCCCGAGCACCTAGGCATGTTGAGAACTGCCGAAAATAATATGAAGAATGTCAAGCCTGCTAGCCCCATATTGATGGTGCATAAAGGCAAGGGCACGACCATGGGATGCAAGAAGGCGAAGATAGGATCTAAGTCTCATCTTGATCCCAAATCTTCTGCACTTAAAAGGAAAGGTCTAACGAAGGAAGGAAAGTGCCACCACTGCGGTAAGGCAGGGCATTGGAGGCAGAATTGTCCCCTCTACATTGAGGATCTGCAAAATAAGAAAGGAAGGGTGACTTCCACTTCAGGTATTTACGTTATAGAGATAAACTTTTCTGCTCCTTCATCTTGGGTATGGGATACCGGATGCGGTTCTCACATTTGTACAAATGTGCAGGAACTGAGAATGAGAAGAATGTTGGGTAAAGGGAAGGTAGACCTGCGTGTTGGAAATAGAGCAAGAGTTGCTGCCATTGCGTTGGTGTCTATTGTCTTTCTTTGCCCACTGGGCTTATAATAGAATTAGATAACTGTTATTTTGTTCCAGCTATAACTAGAAACATTATATCCATTTCATGTCTTGACATGAAAGGTTTTTCATTTATAATTAAGAACAATTGTTGTTCACTTTTTATGAATGATGTTTGTTATGGTGTAGCCCAATTATTTAATGGTTTATATGTTTTGAACTTAGACTATCCGATCTATAATGTAGAAAATACTAAAAGACTAAAAATAAATGACTTGAATCCTACGTACCTTTGGCATTGTCGTTTAGGCCATATAAATGAGAAATGCATATCCAAGCTCCATAGAGATGGACTACTAGACTCATTTGATTATGAATCATTTGAGAAATGCGAGTTATGTTTATTAGGCAAGATGACGAAAGCTCATTTCATTATTTATAGTGAGGGGGCTGATGATCTCTTGGGTATAATACATAGTGATGTATACGGACCCATGAGTTCTATGGCTAGAGGTGGGTTCTACTACTTTGTTACATTTAATGATGATATCAGTAGATACGGATACGTGTTTCTTATGAAGAACAAATCGAAAACCTTTGAAAAGTTCATGGTGTTTAAGAATGAAGCAGAGAACCAACTGGGAAAAGGATAAAAGCACTCCGATCTGATCGAGGTGGCGAATATCTGAGTCATGAGTTTTGTGATCATCTCAAAGAGTGTGGTATTGTATCACAACTCACTCCGCCCGAAACACCACAACATAATGGCGTTTCTGAGAGAAGAAATCATACCTTGTTAGACATGATGCGATCGATGATGAGTCATGCAGATTTGCCCGTTTCCTTTTGGGGTTTTGCTCTAGAGACTGCTCCTTTCACACTAAATCGAGTTCCTACGAAAAAGGTTCAAAAGACACCATATGAGATATGGACTAGGAAGCGTCCAAGTATGTCGTTCATTAAGATTTGGGGTTGTGAGGCATACGTACGACGTCAAATACATGACAAGCTGGAACCCAAGTCGGATAAATGTTATCTAGTGAGATATCCTAGGGAGACCAAAGGGTACTACTTCTACCTGCCATCTGAGGGCAAAGTGTTTGTCGCAAGGACTGGTGTCTTTTTGGAGAAAGAGTTCTTATCCAGAAAGACTGCAAGGGTAGAGTTTGAAGAAGTTCAAGAACCACAAACAATGAACGAACCGAAAGTAGAACCTGAGTAAGGACTACAAGAAGTTGTAGCTGAAGAGCCTGCTCAGGAAACATATGTTCTGCGCAGATCTGGTAGACCAAGATTTGAGCCTGAGAGATATGGATTTCTCGTGTCTCAGATGGGTAATGTGTTGCTTATGGATCATGATGATTTGCCTGCAACCTACCAAGATGTTATGAATGGACCAGACTCCAAGAAATGGCTTGGCCATGAAATCTGAAATGGACTCCATGTATACAAACCAAGTTTGGACCTTGGTGGAACCACCTGAAGGGGTAAAACCCATAGGGTGCAGGTGGGTCTTCAAGAAGAAGACCAACATGAATGGGAATGTACATACATTCAAAGGCCGGCTGGTGGCTAAAGGTTCCAGGAAAATTCATGGTATTGACTATGATGAGACCTTTTCCCCTGTGGTCATGGCCAAGTCCATCAGAATTCTACTTGCTATTGCTGCATATTATGACTACGAGATCTGGCAAATGAATGTCAAAACGGCTCTCCTTAATGGAAACCTCCTTGAGGAAGTGTATATGACACAACCCGAGGGTTTTGTATCTCCAAGTGAAGCCACTAGAATATGCAAGTTGAATCGATCCATTTATGGATTGAAACAAGCTTCTCGAAGTTGGAATCTTCATTTTGATGAGAAAATCAAAGAGTTTGGTTTCATCAAGAATAAGGATGAGCCTTGTGTTTACAAGAGGATTAGTGGGAGCATTGTTGTCTTCCTGATATTGTATATAGATGACATACTGTTGATCGGGAATGACATTCCAACCCTGCAAGTTGTTAAGAACAACCTAGGGAAATTCTTTTCTATGAAAGACTTGGGCGAAGCGACATATATACTAGGTATTAAGATCCATATAGATAGATCGAAGAAGTAGCTGGGTTTGACCCAGAGTACATACATTGAGAAGGTGTTAAAATGGTTCCACATGCTTGAGTCCAAGAAGGGATTCTTACCCATGTCACATGGTGTGAGTCTATCTAAGGAGCAATGACCTGAATCTTTGGATGATAAGGACCGCATGAAGTTGATTACATACGCTTCGGCAATTGGATCAATCATGTATGCAATATTGTGTACACGACCCGATGTCTCATATGCTTTGAGCATGATGAGCAGGTATCAGTCTGATCCTGGTGATGGTCACTGGATTACTATCAAGAATATCCTAAAGTACATGAGAAGGACTAAGGATATGTTCTTGGTGTATGGTGGAGAGGAAGAGGTCGTTGTAAATGGTTACACAGATGCTAACTTCCAGACTGATAGGGATGATTCAAAGTCCCAGTAAGGTTTTGTATTTTGCCTTAATGGAGGAGCTGTAAGCTGGAAGAGTTCCAAGCAAGAGACAGTTGTCAATTCTACGACTGAGGCCGAGTATATCGTTGTTGCAAATACGGCGAAGGAGGCTGTGTGGATTAAGAAATTCATCAGTGAGCTTGGTGTAGTTCCTAGCATTGTTGGTCCTGTAGTTCTATACTGTGACAACAATGGTGCAATAGCCCCAACAAAGGAACCTAGATCTTACCAGTGCTCCAAGAACATACTTCGGCGATTCCATCTTATTCGAGAGATTATCAATCAGGGAGATGTGAATGTTTGCAGAGTACCGACTGAAGAAAACATAGCAGATCCACTGACAAAGCCTCTTGCGCAAAAGAAGCATGATGGTCATGTTAGATCAATGGGTATTAGATACCTGGATGATCGTCTTTAGTGGGAGCCTTGTGGATTGTACGTTTGTTAGTCGTTTATTCATTTGATGAAGTGTGATATGTATTGTGTTTTTTATTTTACATTTATGACAAGTTCTTATTGTTATGTCAATAGTTTCTATTTGAAAGATTAATTAGCATAATAAATGCCCATAGAATGTTTGCTTCCATAGGAATTCAAGTACGTGACTTAAATGTGAGGGCCTATGTTTTATAGAAGCTACATTCTTAAATGGTCCCTGGTCGGAGTATCATCTTAGAAGTTGAAGGGCAATGATGATACGTAAAGTCTAAGGAAGCAAGCTCTTCCAAGTTCATTCCAGCAAAGAACATGACTACTGTCAAATCTGTAGACATGCCTGACAGTTTTATGTCTGATTCCATCAAAACTTGCCTAGCTTCCATGTCATATCAAGCTGATGTCATTATGACAATAGCTGCTAAGACTGTCCATAGATTAACCTTCAGCCAGATCATTGTTGAAAGGAACAAGTAGAATGTTGTTGTCTCTCCTCCTGAACACAAGCATATTAATGCTCATTTCACCTCAAGAAATGTTCAGAAGAGAAGATACAACATTCATGAATGTTGGTACTATGGTATGGTGGGACACTTTGCAATAGACTGTTGGCACAATCCCAATGTGTCAAGTGCAAAGAAGAGCCTTCCTACAAAGGTTGCAGCAGGTGTGACATCATCTTAACATGCTAATAAGAACCTAGGATCCAAAGTTAATTGGGCTCCTAAGGGTAATTAAATTCTTTCTTGCAGGATAGTTCAAGTACCAGCCTTAAACAAATATGGTACTTGGAGAGTGGGTGCTCAAGTCATAAAACAGGTACCATAAGTCTTCTACGGGACTATAAAGCTGTGAAGAATGGACCCAAAGTTACATTTGGTGGATCTGAAAAGGGAGTTACCAAAGGATATGGTATGATCTCCAATGTCATAGTCTCAATCACAAGGGTAGCTTATGTTGAAGGGTTGCAACACAACCTTGTAAGGATAAGTCAATTATGTGACCTAGGCTATGTCATTGAAATCCACAATGACAAGTGCTTGATCAAAAAGTCAAATGACTTAGAGACCATTCTCTCAGGAACTAGGAGTGGGAATGTATATTGTTTAGATTTTATTTGTTATAATTCCCTATCTTATGTGTGTCTTGTAGCAAATGAAAGTGAGTCTCTTTGTGTTCAATGACACAAGAGACTTGCCCACATTAACCACAAGACAATGTATAGACTATTTTCTAAAAACCTTATTAGGAATGTCCAAATATAAATGTATTAAAAGTGGTCACTGTCATGCTTGACAAATGGGTAAGAAAACTAGGGCCACATTCAAAAGTATTGGCTCCAAAGACACTGAAGATGTCTATATCTATTGCACATGCACTTGTTTGGTCCTCTTGCCAATTCAGAGTCTAGGTGGGAAGTTGTATACCTTAGTGATTGTTGATGATCACTCAAAGTATACATGGATATTCTTCCTAAAGAAGAAATCTGATACACTAAATGTTGTTATGAATCATGTCAAGGCCATTCAGAATGATTTACAATGTACTGTGGTCAAGATTATGACTTACCATGGCACAAAATTTCAATCTGAGGCTATGACAAGGTATTGTCAAGAATTTGGTATCACCCAAGAGTTCTCCTCCCCAAGGATTCCATAGCAAAATGGTGTGGCTGAGAGGAGGAATAGGACCTTGATAGAGGCTGGGAGAACATTGTTTAGTGACTACTCACTCCAGAATATTTCTGGGCTGGGGTAGTCAATACTGCTTGTTATGTTCTCAATAGAGCTTCCATCAATAAGGTCCTCTGAATTACACCACATGAGATTCTGAAAGGCAAACAACCAACAATATCATACTTTAGAATCTTTGGTTACAAATGCTACATTATAAACACTAGAAAAACTCATTTGACAAAGTTTGCAGAAAATGCAATGTCAGGGTTCTTGTAGGCTATATCTCACATAGTAAAGCTTATAGAGTATACACCAAGAAAACTCATGTTGTACAAGAGTCTATGCATGTTGTGTTTGATGAGAACAACCTACTCAATAAGGGCAGGTCTAGTTCTTCTATTTTGATAGGAAGTGAATAGATATTGGAAGAGATGTCTATCCAAGACAATCCCAGCATCAGTAAAGCTTATATAGATACTGCTATTCCTAAAGATGAAGAAATGCGGGCTGTTGAAGATCCTGCTTTTCCAGGAGAAGACTTGCAAATTGCTTCCAGGATGCCTGCAGCAACAAGACACTTGAGAGATCATCCAAGAGAACAGATCATTGGAGTTGAGAATCAAGGTTTAATCAAGAGAAGTAGAGCACACAATGAAGCTCTATTCCTGTGCTTCCTGTCACAATTGGAGCCCAAGAAGTTTGAAGAGGCCAATCAAGATACCTTCTAGATACAAGCCATGCAAGAAGAGCTTCTTCAATTCAAGAGATGCAAAGTCTGGAAGTTGGTGCCAAAACCTCAAGGACACAACATCATTAGCACCAAGTGGATATACAGAAATAAGATGGATGAAAATGGAATTATCATCAAGAATAAGGCAAGATTAGTAGCCAAGGGCTATAGACAAGAAGAGGGTATAGACATTGATCAAACCTTTGCCCTAGTTGCAAGGTTAGAAGCAATTAGGATATTCCTTATCTATGCTTCCCACAAGGGGTTCAATGTATACAAGATGGATGTCAAGTCAGCTTTCCTCAATGGTGATTTAAAGGAAGAGGTATATGTTTAACAACCATCAGGTTTTGTACATCCTACCTTTACCTCTCATGTTTATTTACTTAGGAAAGCTCTATATGGTCTAAAGCATGCCCCTAGGGCTTGGTATGAGAACTTGTCTAGCTTTCTCATCAAGAACAAGTTCTTGAGGGGAAAGATAAATAGCACATTTTTTCTTAGGGAAACAAAGGGCAAGTGTCTTCTAGTCCAAATTTATGTTGATGACATAATCTTTGGGTATACAGATGACAACCTATGCAAAAGGTTTGCCAACCTTATGCAGGGCGAGTTTGAGATGAGCAGTATGAGAGAGCTCAAGTACTTTTTAGGCCTCCAAGTGAAACAGTCTGATGAGGGTATATTCATCTCTCAGACCAAGTACACAATGGAGCTTATCAAGAAGTTTGGGATGGAATCAGCCTCCACCATGAAAACTCCTATGGGGTCCAACATTTCCCTGGACAAGGATGAGAAGGCCAAGGCCTTTGATGAATCCATATACAGGTGCATTATTGGAACCTTATTGTATCTAGCTGCTAGTAGACCAGACATTGTGCATGCTACATGTGTTTGTGCTAGGTACCAAGCCTGCCCTAAAGAATCTCACTATTAAGCTGCAAAAAGGATTTTGAGATACCTTAAAGGCAGCCAACATCTTGGCCTTTGGTACCCTAAGAACAATGATTTTGAACTAATAGGCTTTTCAGATGCAGATTTTGCAGGATGCAAAGAAGACAGAAAAAGTATAAGTGGAACTTGTCAATTCCTAGGAAGGAGGTTGATATCATGGAGCAGCAAGAAACAAACCAGTGTGGCTATTTCCACTGCTGAGTCAGAATATATAGTTGCAGGTAGCTGTTATGCACAACTCTTGTGGATGCAACATCAGCTTGAGGATTACAACCTCAAGGTAAGTCAATCTCCCTTATATTGTGACTCATCCAGGGCTATCTCCATTTCTAAGAGTCCTGTCTCTCATATCAGGACTAAGCACATAGAAATACGATATCACTTTATTAGAGAACATGTTGAATGTAAAGATATCTGCCTTGAATTTGTCCTCACTGAGAATCAAGTTGCTGATATCTTTACAAAGCCATTGGATGAGGCAAAATTTAATGCTTTCAAGATTGAACATGGTATGTTAAATATTAAATAATCATTAAATTGTCTTATCATCAGTCCACTATGATAGGATTAATGTTATGCTATAGTACAATATGTTGTCGTACCAACACACTTAGCGACATGATTAGGACATAAACAAATCCAATCAAAAAGTCTAACTATTAGTTTGTAAGTTTTGGTAAATCATAAAACTTGGTTTAACTGAACAGCTAACTATTAGTAAAGCTTAAGTGCTTTTTTTAGGCAGTAGTGGAGTCGATGTCCAATACGAGGCTGACACCAATCTTAGAGTTTCAACGCATTTCTTGGAGAAGGGTTTGGACATTAAATACTTATTACACCGACTCTCTTCTCTCTTAAAGTAAAAGGGCTGCTGGTCAGATTACCCTATTCATCTTCTTCTTCTCCTCCTTCTTCTTCTCTTCATCTTCTTCCTCCCACCTTAAGGTTTTAACTTAGGGTTCTTGAAGGAACAAGCTTGGAGAAGAATTTGGAGCTTGGCCGACCACCACCCCGCTGCCATGAAGATTAGCTTGAACCATGACTGGAAAATAAGGTGACTTCCGACCCCTCTCCGTTGGTGCTAGATCGTAGAGAAAATTTGGAGAGGTGTTGAGCTCAAAAGAGCTTGGCTTGTGAGTTAATGGAGTTTCCAAGGAAAAAGACTAAACCGGATCTTTCTTGTTTGGGCACCGATTGCCGCGAAAGTTCCTTCAATCACTTCTTCTCTTCAAAAGGAAGAGATTGGATTTGATTTTGTTGAAATTCATGGTCTATGGAGGGAGTATTGGATTGGAGAAGTTGTAATGACCTAACCCTTGTTTTTGGGGAAGATGATGAATAGTCCCCTATTATGTTGGATTTTAAATAATGTATTATGTGGAAAAGATGATGAGTGATTCTCTGTTAAAAACCCCCTGTTAATTAGGGTTGTTAATTATATAATTATTTGATAAAAGTAATGATAGCCCCCACTAAAGAAGTTTTCAAATTAATAACATTGCACTTGGTTGTTAAGGGATAAAATTGTGCACAGCTGGGTGAATAATTGGAAGCACTGATTTGGGCTTGGAGAATTGAGCCACTAGGCTCTTTTCTTTGAGAAGCTTCTCCTCAATGTCCTTGATGACCTTGTTCTTTGGGGATATGATGCTCAATTGAACAACTGTTATCCCCTTGAGTTGGCTTATCTCTCTACACATATGAGCCACCAGGGTAGGTGACTTAGTGCACTCTTTCTCAGCAAACTTAAGGGAAGCAATTTCTTGGGCTTGCCTCTTGGCCAACTTCTTGCTCTTTTTAGAGCATCCAAGAGAGCACCATACCTGTCAATCAATTGATTGACATCTTCCTCAGAATCTGAGTCACTTCCACCAATAGATGAAGGTCCTTCAGATTCTGGGCTTGTCTCATAATCAGAAGAAGAAATGCAGTGGATTAGTACCTACTCATTGAGTGAATTGTTTTGACTGTCCTCATCTTTTGTTAGAAATCTTAGGAACTCGTCATTTAGCTCATAGTCACTGAATACCCTTTCATAGGTCCTTAGTTCATTGACTATCCTGAAGAACCGTTCATAGCAGATGGATATGCTTTCCTGGCTGAGCTGCCTGAGAGCCACATATTCTTGAGTGAGGAGGAATTTCCTGTCATCCCTTACTTCAGCAGTCCCTTCCAAATATACCATAAGTGTATCCCACATCTCCTTGGCTGTTGTACAGTGAACCAAGTTTTGGAAGGTGGAATCATCAATTGCATTCACAATAATATTCTGGGTTCTTCTATCCATTATGAATAATGCAAGTTCATCCTTGGTCAAGTCATCAAAAGGATTGATAACTCTCCTAGTTTGATCTATGGTGGATGCTCTTTGAAAAGTGAAAGGACCCTGCTTCACAGTAATGTATATCCTAGGGTCTGAGGCTTCCATGAATAGCCTTATCCTTTGCTTCCATATGCCAAAGTTTTCTTTGTTGCATATGGGCAACTTCATAGATCCCATCTCTTTCTGCAATCCAGTGGAAGCCATTGGATTCAGATATGACTAATCCTTTATAGGATCTGGTTAGACAGTCATTACCTTTCTGACAAACATAGCTTGGATACTACTTCATAGTTTATAGGTAGTAGTCTAGATCACCTAGAGGGGGGGGGGGGGGGGGGGGTGAATAGGTCTCTTTCTTTCTTTTCTTTTAATTTTAGCTTATTTCAGTAAATGTATAAATTAAAAGAAAATAACCAGAAAGCACACAAGCATTTATAGAGATTCCTCAAGACAGGGTGTCTTGTCTTGAGGAATCTCTGTTAAAAAGATGATGAGTGATTCTCAAACCCAAATAAGCCCCAATAGTTGATGAATCAGCTTCCAATCATTCGATGTGAACCGCCCATCACGATCACTGACGATGCTACGGGGAATCCCGTGCAACCGTATGATGTTATCCACGTACAACTTTGCCAGCTTTTCTACAGAATCATCCTTCTGGTTCGGAATGAAGTGTGATACCTTTGTCAGTCTGTCCACGATCACCTAGATGGCGTCGTTTCCATGTTGTGATCTCGGCAATCCGTGCACGAAATCCATCGAAATATCATCAAACTTCCATTCCGGAATCGGCAAGGACTTCAAAAATCCACCGGGACATTGACATTCTGCCTTCACCAACGCGCAAGTATTACACTTGGCCACGTTGAGGGCAATGTCCTTCTTCATACCCGGCCACCAGAAAAGTTTCTTTATGTCCATGTACATTTTCGTGCTCCCAGGGTGGATCGAGTACTTGGTATGATGAGCCTCATACATCAACTCCGCCCGTAGAGTACCAATGTTTGGGACACACAATCTGCCCTCTTTCCACATAAGGCCATCTTCGAAGGAGAAATCAGCGTTTATCCCATCCACGGTTTCCGCTTTATAGCGTTTCATGCTCTCATCCAGCTCCAATGCTTGTCGAACTCGGTCGGCAAGGTCATATTGAACCTCCGTCCAGTTCAAGCAAGCTGAAGTAGACGCTCTTCTATCAACGCAAATGATCTCCATTTCTTCTAGTTCGCGGATTAGACGCTCATCGTGCATCAAAATCCAATTTGCTTGAGCGGGAGCCCGACGACTCAACGCGTCCGCAACTACATTTCCCTTTCCAGGAGTATATTTGATGTCGAAGGTGTAGTCCCCCAGGAACTCCATCCACCTCCTCTGACGCATATTCAACTCCCTTTGATCTAGCAGGTACTTGAGGCTCTTGTGGTCGGTAAAGATGTCGATCTTCACGCCATACAAATAATGCCTCCAAAGTTTGAGAGCAAATACCACGGCCGCTAGCTCCAAATCATGGACCGGGTAATTCCTCTCATGAACCTTCAACTGCCGGGAGCCGTAGGCAATTACCTTTCGGAACTGCACTAGGACACAACCCAAACCACTCCCCGAGGCGTCGCTATAGATTTCGTAGCCTTCCGTACCACATGGCGAGCATAGAATGGGCGTCGTGGTCAGACGGCTCTTCAGCTCTTCAAAAGCTCGTGCGAACTCGGGCGACCAAACGAACTTATGATCTTTCCTAGTCAGTTTAGTGAGAGGGAGTGCAATCCTCGAGAAGTTCTCCACAAAGCGCCTATAATAGCCGGCAAGTCCTAAGAAACTTCAGACTTCCGCTACATTTTTCAACAAAGGCCACGCTCGGATCGCTTCTATCTTCGACGGATCAACTGCAATTCCTTCTCCACTAACAACATGACCAAGGCATGCTGCAGACGGTAGCCAAAACTCACACTTGGAGAACTTGGCATATAGCTGACTCCTCCTCAAGGTGCTCAGAACTGCGTGCAGCTGCCCTACATGCTCCTCTTTCAACTGAGAGTATACCAAAATGTCGTCGATGAAGACGATCACAAATTGATCCAAATACTCTCGAAACGTCCTGTTCATTAAGTCCACGAATACCGACGGTGCATTAGACAGACCGAACGGCATCACCGTGAACTCATAGTGCCCAAAGCGGGTACTGAACGCTGTCTTTGGAATATCACATTCCCTTATCCGCAGTTGGTAATAACCGGACCTTAGGTCCAGTTTGGAGTATACCGTCGACCCAACCAGTTGGTAGAATAAATCATCGATTCTTGGAATCGGATATCGGTTCTTCTCGGTCAACTTGTTTAGCTCTCGATAATCGATACATAGACGCAAGCTCCTGTCCTTCTTTTTCACAAAGAGGACCGGTGCACTCCAAGGTGATGAACTTGGACGTACGTAGCCTTGCTCTAGCAGCTCTTGCAATTGGACCCTCAGCTCTGCCAATTCCTTTGGCGCTATCCGGTACGGTGAGCAGGCCATAGGTTTGGCACCTGGCACAAACTCGATACAGAAATCAATCTCCCGATGAGGCGGGGCCCCACGGAGTTCATTAGGAATCACGTCGGCGTACTCCGCTACAGCTGGGACATCACACAACCTGGGCTTTGGCTCCGAAACCTCCAACAAAGTGAAGAACAACTCGGCGCCTTTTCTCACCGCCTTAACCACTTGGAGAGCAGACATCAGCGTCTTGCTCGCTCCTCGCATACCGGCGAATGTGGTTTCTCCTTCGGTGTTCTTTCCCAGAGTGATCTCCTTTGAATTGCAATCTATGCATGCTCGCTGCTCCGAGAGCCAGTCCATGCCGAAGATCACATCGAATTCAGCTAACGGTAATAACGATGCTTCCAAATCGAAATCCTGATTTCCGATCCGCACCTTCACACAGCTTTTCCTATCCGCACTCATGCGAGATCCATTGGGTAGAACTACTTCCAATCTATCCTTTACCAAGGTAGACGGCACTCCGATTCGCACCACGAAGTCCTCGGACAGAAAAGAGTGCGATGCAACCGTATCAAATAGAGCTCTCGCCGGATAGTTGAAAATTAGGACGAAACCTAATTGTACACAAATAAAGCATAGTCGTACAACAATATGAATTATATAAATAGCTGTAAAAGCTAGCTTCTAATTCGTACCTGTGACAACATCAGTCTGTCGTATAGCTTCTTGCTGGCCAAGAGAATAGACTCTCGGCTGAGTCGGAATAATGTGCTGGGAAGCCGAAGATTCCGCAGCTTTACCCTTTTCCGCAGCACGAGCATAGTCCAACTCTCGGTTCTCTTCCTTCGGGGGACCACTTCGACACACCGCGGCCTTGTGTCCCACCTTCCCGCATGTGAAACACGTGATAGGACCCGCACAGTCGTTGCTCCCAAAATATTTGAGCGAGTTTGCTCTGCCGGTTTGAACTTCCTTTTGTTCTTTCTGAACTCTGACTTAGACTGAGAGGCCGGCGCATGAAACTCAGGTTTCTTTGTCACGGTTTTTGCTTGTACGCTCTTCATGTCCAACTCTAGGGATCTGATAGTTTGGACTATCACATGGAAACTTAACGTAATTGGGCCTGCAAGGAGCAGCCTCAACTCGTCCCGAAGACCTTCATAGAACGTGTTCGTCTTTGTCTCTTCATCTTCCATCATAGGCCCCGCATAACGACCCAGTTTAGTGAACTCGTGCAAGTACTCATCCACTGAGCTGTCGCCTTGAGTTAACTTCAGAAACTGGTTCTGCAACGCAATGCGTTGGGCAGAAGGAATATACCTTTGAAGAAATGACTTTGAGAACTCCGCTAACGTGATCTCGGTAATCTCCTTGCCTCCAAACTTGTGCACTTCCTGTTCGGCCCACCAACACTCTGCCTCTCCGTTAAGGAGGAAGGTGGCTAAAGTGACCATCATAGCTTCTTCTGTTGCTGTCGCCTTTAGAGTTTTTCTAACCGTTGAAAGCCAGTCCTCCGCCTCCGTTGGGGATCCGGTCTCCGAGAAAGTTGGAGGGTGGAAGCTTAGAAAGTGTTGCAGCTGTTGATCACGCGCTCGCGCAACGGCTACAAGCTCTACAGGACGCTCCACCCTTTGCACCACCGCAGGTTCCACTGCAGCCACTGGCACAGGGGTCTCAACCCTCGGTTCCACCGCAGGTTCCACTGCAGGTTCGATCACCGGGGCCGCATCTGTATTAGGCGTAGCAGGTTGTGCAAGCCTTTGCGGTTGAGCATTGATCATCGCGAAGACAGCTTCTGCGATTAACCTGATCATCTCAGCAGGAGGAGTGGTCACTGGCACTTCAGCCGACCCACTACTTTCAGCAGTGTTACGGGGTTGAGACGGCCCCGCACCACTCCTAGTCACCTATAATCGTGTAAGACACAATTTAGTGATTGAAAACATAGCAAACAACAATCGTGGAACGCTCAGGTTCCGCAAACAAGTATGTTTTTCCATTCCTAAGTGGACATTCTTATTAGTTTTTGTCGTTTTAGGTGAATGCACATCCCGTGCACACCACCCCTTAAAAGGAATTCGTCCTGAATTCGCTAAACTACGGATCAACGCCTTAAGTCTGATACCAAATTGTAACACCCTGCGAGTACGAATAGTATAACAGTAGGTCCGGTCGGGACCCTACGCCATACAAACCACACTAGCTAGGAGTTAAAAGGTGATAAACAGAAAGAACTACAACCGAGTATACTAAACACTAGCGGAAGCATAATGATTTAACATTTCATTTAGAACTGTCCACTATCATAGGATTGAAACCATAAAATAGAGTTACGGCCTTAGGGCCTTACATTCACCAATGTACAAAACTCAGAACATACTTCGGCACGCAGGCCGACAATACATGAGAAAGCAGAAAAGGGAGGCTGGCCTTCAAGGGCCAACTCGGCAATAGGGCCATCGCCCGCTATTTCCCACTAGTCTCACCTGCACCTGCATAGGAACATTCCACCGAGCGGTGGCAAACAAAGTAACGGTCAGCACAGCTGACCAAATTATAACGACCCCGCCCCTTTCCCGGGGTGGCGGAGCTTCTACCCTGCAAGCAAGCCATACTAGCACAAGTACTAATATAAAGAAAGTGCAACTACACAAGGTGAGGTTTCAAGCACAATCAGTCTTCTAGGTTGAGCATCAAAAAGGAGGGAACCTAGGTATGCACATGATGTTGGTTGGGTTCACCCGAAGGTTCCCCACAACCGCCTAAACAACCGCATGAGGCTAATAACATCAATTCCACAAAACACTCCACCATAAGGGCCATCGCCTTAGGTGGGGAAAAGAGCTTTTGGTCAGTCTAGGTAAATCACCTTCCACGACCTCTCCCATGATCACACAGCTTCCATGAGGTAGGGACCTCTTACCGATCTGCATGGAAACGGGTTCGGTTTAGCTTTGCCCGTGCTCTAACCGTCGCGATCTATCGCACGACGCGGGTACGGCTTCACCTCGACCCGTAAGGTTTTAGCACTTTCAAGTGCTACACAATTTATAAGCTACGCACCTAACCCCTTCGCAAGGATCTAGGCTTCACAAATACTCAACAAGGGAGGTACAATACGCTCCGCATCAATTTCGTGGTGAAGGTTTGCCTTCATCCAATCTCAAATCATGGGGCTTTCGTTAGGATCTTCACAAGACGCCTACACTTAAATCCCGCAATACTATAGATGATTTCACAGAGTCATTCTCCGGCACGCATTCTAGGCTTAACCTAAATGCAACGTTGCAAATCAAGCATCACCGATTCGGGCTCACGACCACGAATAGGCTTCACACAAAATGCCTAAATCCGCACGACTACTGGATTTCTACATGCAAAAATGCCGGGGACGAACACAATCTACCCGGAGTTCCGAAGAACTTGAAGAAATCCTACACTTCACGCATTTGGTGAAAGGGATTCCTCATGCAAGCATAGAGAAATGAAAGAGAGGACAATTGACAAGTCCAAATATCGGGAGGAAGAATCGTTACCCTAGAAGAGTTCTTCTTAGCCATGGATCTGAGATTTCACACGGAGGGAAAGGATCGCACCGGGCTGCACTCTCCAGATCTGGAAACGGCTCGCGAAACGGAGCTCCGGAGCTCCGTCAATGGCGGGATCTCCTCTTCTTCTTCCTTGCCTCCTTCTTCTTTCTCTAGCCTAGGAGAGAGAAGAGCCTTGATATTATGAGGATAGAACCCCTCTCAAAAGCCCTAATACCCTCCAGCCATTCATCACAGCCGTTGGATCAAATTCCAAGAATTTTGAACGACCAGATCATCTTCTCCGTTCATTTTCGCGGAGCAGAATAAACAGTGCGCACGTTCACAGGCGCACGGTCACTAGTCGTGCGCGAAGAACCTCTGGTCGTGCGCGTAGCTTTTCATCTGACCATATCTCCTCTCAATTAACGCACGATCATGCGCACGATCACTGGTCGTGCGCAAAGAAGAGGCCACTGGTCATGCGCGAGGAGCAGGTAGGGAAAATTCAGCCTACTTCGAGCGACGCAATACCATTCAGCCTACTTCGACAAATTACGATTTTTGGGGTGTTACAGAAGTAACCTATTTAGTCTATGGAAGTATAAAGTCAAGTCGATGCAATGTCGAAAGGATCTCGACGCAAGAGGAAAAGCCAGTTGAAGCTATCTGAGAAGTCGACGCAACGTCGACTACAATTTGATGTAAAAGTTAAGAGATCAAGTCCAAGGCTTCAACTCGATGGGCATGTCGATATGTAATTGACGCAACGTCGACATCTGAGTTTAGCCAAAGCTAAGAAGAAATTCGAAGCTACATCGATAAGAACTCAGAGGTGCGTCGACATGAAGATTGATGAAGTCGACGCAGCGTCGAATATAGTCTGAAAAAGAAAGTCTTTCTAGCTGTCTCTCTAACATCTTTTCAGAAGGACCACCAGATAGAAGACATCTCTCCAATGGATCGTTTGTTGCCAAGAAAGGAATGAAGCATTCCAGAAGGGCAAAAGCATTCTTGGAATGTTTTTCAAATATGATGGACGGGTCGGGAACAAAAGAAGAAAGAAGAATTAATTTACCTATCAGAATTCTTTCTGAGGTCTATCCAAAATTAGAAAGAAATTCAAAACTCAATGAAGTACAATAAGTAAGCAGAGAAGAGAAGCAAACAATAGAGCATTCATTAACAAAAAGCTGCACTGTCGATTAGGGTTGCTTCTTCTTCTTCATCCTTCAACCCTAACAGCCACAGACAGAAATCAAGTACTCTCTCTGCATAGGAAATATACACTTGTTCTTCTACATCTTACAATAGACAAAATACAAGAAACTTTCATAGAAAAGGATCTGACAAACATAACCCATGCAAATCATCATAATCATAAGCAAGGGTTCATCATCAGCAGATCCAGTGAAAGAAAACAGAAGCTGAACTTGAGAAAAGCTTCTAAAGATTTTTGAGAACAGAATTCTTCATTTTCTACTTCCTTCTTTCTTCTCACTCTATTCTTCACCTGTACAAAGTTTTATGAATCCCTCTTCCAAAGGATTCAGTGGTTCAAGATCTCCTTATAAAAAGATCTTAGTGGTTCAAGAACTCCTTATCAAAATATCCGAGTGGTTCAAGATCTCTGTATCAAAAGATCTTTGGTTCTAAGAGTCTCCTTATCAAAAGACTCAGGCACAGGTTGTGCAATCCTACCAGGGAGGTAGAAGAGAGGACTACCTACATTTTGGGGAACCTCTATAAAAATCTTGTGTCATCTGTGTTGTGCCTTTTCTGTGCTGTCCCTTTATTTATTGCTTACTATTTTTCTGCTTTTATATTTACTGCACTTAATTTATTCTGCACCTTGGTGTTGCTGAAGCATAATTCCTTAAGTGTTTTATTGTATGCATAGTTAGGATAGAAAAGATTTTAAATCTCTATTCAACCCCCCCCCCCCCCCCCCCCCCCCTCTAGAGAATTCTCAGAGGCACACTGTGCACTTTCAATTTGTATCAAAGCGAGGTTGATCATTATAAGATTAACACATTGATCAAAAGATCTCCTATCTCATTTATTCATTTTAAATTAATTAAAACTATTTTTAAAATAAAATGAGTTTTAAGGATTATGCATCAACAAGGCCTCCAGTGTGTAATCTGAACAAGTTTACACTCTGGAAGGATAGAATAAGGTTGTATATGAACTCTATTGATGAGGACATCTTTGATGTTATCATTTCAGGTCCTCCATCCCAATATAAGAAGGATGCCAATGGAGCTTCAACACAGGAACCTGTACCCAGGGCTGAGTGGATGGAGACAGAAAAGAAGCAAAAGGCATGTGATGCAAAAGCTATGAACATTTTGGTTTCAACAATGTCAGATGACATTTTCTAGAATGTAGCTGACTGTCAATCACCCAAAGAGATCTGAGAATCTCTTTCCAGAATGGTAGAAGGGAGTTCCACTGAAAGAAAGGATAGGAAGTCCCTTCTCATATCCCAATATGTGAACTTTCAAAAGAAAACTGATGAATCTGTTGCTGAGATGTATGACAGATTCAACATCATTGTCAATGAGCTGAAGAGTCTGGACAAGGAGATATCCTTGACAGAAATAAATGATAAGATCATCATGTGCTTCCCTAGATAATTGGATTCAAGGATCTGGGCCATCAGAGAGTCCAGATGCCATAGAGAAATCTCTACCGAGGCTTTGCTAGGAAAGGTTAAGTCATATGAGATGCTTTTGAAGAACAGAGCTGAATCAGAGGAAAGGGAGACAACACCAGCTCCTATACAAAGGAGCCTTGCTCTGAAAGCTATTGAAGGAGAGCCCTCCACTCCTGAAGATGAAATGTTCAGTCTCCTAGCAAGGAGATTCAGAAAATGGGTCAAGACAGAAGACTCAAGGAGAAGAGAAAGGAGCTCAAAGCCCAGATATGATATGACTCCAAAGAAGGAGATAATTTGCTTCACATGCAATAAGCCAGGGCACATTGCCCCTGAATTACCATAGGGACAAAGGGTCAGATGGATGTGAAAGGGCACATTGCCCATGAATTTTCATATTTGCGTTAGAAGAAATGATGGAGAAGTTTGTTGATGTGGCCCAATCAAATATGGCCAATCAAATTGCCTCGATGATGAACGTTGAAATGTGATGCGCAAATCTCGCACACCGCTATAGGAGGTAGCTAGATTGCAGCACGAAACAGCAGTGTACCGATCGTTCAAGTAATATAAAATGTGGGAGTGAATCCCCAAGTATCGATCTCGAAGGAACACAGTAAGGTGGAGTTTACTATTGAGGAAGGACTTGAGATTGAAGTCCTATAGGTCGGATGGATGTGAAAGGGGGGTGATTTGGATTGTGGAAAATAAAATAAAATAATTACTCAACTATTCCTATGCAATGCCGCTATGCAATGCTTCGCTTGGCGGGATGGAAACTAGGCAGGCCTTGAGCGCGCTGCTTCACAAGGGCGGATGGACGAGTAGGCAAGCGGAATCAAACTGTGCAGGCCTTGAGCGCGCTGCTTCATTAGGCGAATCGATTACACGAACCGCTATGCCATGCTTCGCTAGGTGGATGGAAGAGTAGTCTTACGGAATGAGGGTCGCAAGCACCTCGTCGATAAGCACGCCACTAGCAATTGCTAGTGCGGCACACGATCATGACGGCGGGATGGAGGATGGAATGGGGCGCTCCTCACTTGCATAAACCACGCATAATGATTTCACATAGACATGAAATATTAAATGACAAAACAAGGTTTAACAAACATTGTTCATACACCCAAATAATTAAGGAATAACACACTACAATGTAAAGGAGGTTTAGATTACAACCAAAGCACAGAGACTCATCGGAGGTTCATGGCCGGAATCTGGGGTTGTCAATCCTTGTCTGAGCTCGGGCTCCAACTGCCGTCCGGGGTCCGGAAGAGCTGTCACCTTCTTCTATTATACCCGTCTTCTCCGTCAATCTTCTTTAGCCACGATCTCACCAGAGAACTTCACAAGTGCAGCAGAAAATCCCTCAAAATGGAGCTTTGGAGGTGCACGTACAATGCAGGAGGCCTAGAGGATACTCCGACTTGAGATTTGCAAGAGAATGACGGGCGGAGCTCCTCCCGAAGGTGGGCGGCGATGGAGCGGAAAAATTGGCGCGGAACTAGAACTCTGGGTGCGAGAAAGAATGATCGATCCGGAATAGGGCAAGAACTGCAGCTTTTATACAAAAAGTTCAGAAATTTGGTCACGCACGGTCGAACGCACGACCGTGCTTGAACCGTGCGATATTAATCGAAAAGAAATGCTAGGAAGACGACCCAGAGCTCCCGTGCATTTTACTTACGCACGGTCGAAGCCGATCGTGCGTAAGAACGCACGGGTAAATTCGAAAAGCTCGAAATCCGACAACCAATAGGAGGTAGTGCGTTTTGTTCGCGCACGGTTGAGACCAACCGTGCGTGACGAAAACGCATGAGTGGGGAAGATCACCATATTGACCAGCTGATCATAGTGCACGACCGCAGCCAACCGTGCATCAAGTAAAATCACGACCGTGCGATTCATACAAGGTGAATTCTGGGCAATATGGACGATCTGCCCACCTGCACAACAAATCCAAACATCAATCATACAGCTGGGAATACACCTCCAGCACAAGTATAAAATCATAAAAAGAATGGGGAGCACATGGTGCTTGCCCCCAACAATAAAGCGCGCAAATGCATACCACAACGGGCCAACAAGTGCACTTCGTGTAGAAATGTGATTGAGTGAAATATAAGCAATAATGAACTAGAAGTGAAGTGCAAGTGCGTGAAAACAAGCCCAGATGAATCCATAAAAGTCTATATAAATGGGACTCATCACACCCCCAGACCTACCTGTTTGCGCGTCCCGAGCAAACAAATTCTAAGCAAACGGGGAAAGAAAAGTAGATGGCTCAAAATTATAATTCAGAGTACCATGCGAAATCGCATGCTCATGTGCATAAGACAAATAATAGAGAAGATTTCTTATTATACAAACGATTTATAGATTTTTAAAAGAGTAAAATCATATTACAACTACTCAAAATGGTGAACTACGATGAATCATCCGATAACTCATACGGAGAAAGTAAAATAATCATTGAGATTAGCATTGCTCAAGATTGGGGTGCAGGACAAACTCCACCGAAATCCATCGATGTCGGTGACCATAGGCTCACCCAGTCACATTCTCTCAACAACACTAGATTGATTCAAGCATGGCCAGTAGAACTTTAGGTGAGAGATAGGGCTTGGGTTACGGTGAGGTAAACAAAGATAAACATGGAGGCTAAGCGCACCTAACCCAAATGAGCTAATATGAAAACTATCCTCAAGCACCCCACAAACACGCGGGTACACCACACCCCCAAACTTGAACTTAACAACATAGGTGTGTGCACCGCCTACTCCCAATCATAAATTTATACAATGATTTTTCAATTAAGCTCATCTTTTTTTCACTTCTTTTTCTTTTTCCTTTTTTTTTCTTTTTCTTTCTTTTGTGATTTCAGCAAATTTTCAAAGATGCACAACCATACTTTCACATTGTATTTCCACAATCAACACCACCAATTTAAAATTTAGACAAAGTGCTTGCATTTGAGTGTGCGACTAGGATTGGAGTTTAGGCTTTGGTGAACAAGAGTGGAGCTGAACCAAAAGAATGGGGTAGGCACAAAGGGGCTAGCAAGGGTAGACGATATCAGGAATGGCGCAAAGGCTCAACCGGGCCAAAATACAGCCTACGTCATTCTCACGCACTAGAACTATCCTATGCCAATGTTTCAAGAATCGTCTGGGGCAAGTTCTAGCCACCGAGAAAGATTCTCCTTTCTCCCGACTCATGCAATATGAGTATAGCGATCGATTACACACATCCCTATGTAACCGTTTGGTTCACACTGGGTTCACCATTTGAGTAGAGTAAACAACATTTACACTAATAGAAAAATATAAAACCATAAGTATATAAAGAAGTCTAATCTACACAAATTTCTATGCAACCGAGCACTCGACTAGGAGCACTAATGGAGTCAACATTTTACTCCGCTACATAGTCCTAAGCGAGCACCTAGAATATCCCAAATAAGCAGAAGAATTAAATTCAACTCAGAGCACGCATACAGATGTGTACGCGCTCAAGTGGGTGATGTGGTGTGCGGTCATCATGAAGACTACAAAATAACTAAAATAAAGACTTCTAGCACGCTATGCAATAGTGCACGTGAGTGAGTACAACAAATATCTCCCCCCAGACTTAAACTAAACAAACCAGCATAAAATATCAACATGAAATTTAAATGAGGGTTAGGGGAAGAGAGTACCCTATGCTCAGAAATGAGCATACCAGAAGATTTACATTTAAATCTAGTCCTAGCTGCAGCATCCATCCAGAAGAATGCCTGCAGGGGTAAGCTCCGCCAAAAACAAAAGAAAATATACAAAAATAAAATGAAATACAGCTAACTGAACTAAACTAGATAAAATAAAATTGCAGGAAAAGTAAGATAACTACTGGGGTTAATGTCCTCCCAGCACGACTTATTCAAATTTAAAAGAGTTCTAGCTAATGGGCGTATGAAAAAGGAAATGAACAGGTAACTGTTCTAATATGTGTGTCGGTAGCGGGTACCGATACGGCGACAGAACAGTTACCCCTCTACCTAAATAATAATACCTGCTTAACACAGATAGAGGAAATAGGAAGTAAGAAGAGGAGGAAGGCTGGTCCTCACTCGTCTCACCACAAAATAAATCCTTGCCCATCAAGGTGTCATCTTCAAGGAGGCGGCGAGAGGATATGGCAATGAATGATGTTTCCACGATGGAGGAGGAATCAGCATCCTCACATAAGAGGATGCTCTCATCAATGACGTGGGCATTATGCACCAAGTCCTCCTGAGGTACCTGTGAAGACTCAACCCACACAGGCTCAGATGAAGAAGAGGGGTCAAGGAATAAAGAGGAAGAAGAACATAAATAAAAATCAACCGGGGGAGTGATCCCGGTCTCACTCCCAGCAGGATCTAAGCATAGATCACTGTCATCATCGATCATAGCAAGGGAGGCCCGTAAACTCAAGGGCCTCGGTGGTGAGTTGGACCTCCTCGTCCCATGAAGAAGTGCAGACCTCCTCATCAGAAAGAGTATCCTCATCACCCCACCTTGGAGCAGCATCAGGCTCAGAATCATCACCCTGCTCAATTACTTCGACGGGATCATAAAAAATGTGTGTAGAAAAATCTTGCAAAGAAACTGGAGGAACAAAAAGATTTGGTTCCTCCGCAAAAAAGATCTGCTAATGCCTCCCCGATGGATAGAATACTTTCCTCATCCCACTCAGGTGCATCCAAAAGTTCAAAATCCTCTCCTTGTTGGCCAACAGATGAGTGATCATCATCACTAGGAGTGAATCCATAAACAGGGAGAGAGGAACCGATGCGAGAATTAAGCTCAAGGGGGGAGTAGGCAATTGCCTCCACGGGTAAAGAATGAGTGGTAGGGACAATATTGTCATGAGTGGAGGAGCCGCGGTCAGGATTGAAAAGACTAGGACAGTCCTTCAATTCATGACCCTCTCCTCGACACAACAAGCAAACAAGGTTCCTACACAGCCTAACATTTAACTCCTTCATTTGGTCTAAATAATAAACCATCTTGTCGTAAGTGTTAGGAGAAATATCCCATGAAGACATTTTCAATAATTAAAGCAGATAAAATGAAACTGAAATTCTTTGCAAGGAAATTTACACAAACTAATAAAACTCCTTGGATTAAACTTGCCTAAAACTATAAAATAGGAGAGAAAGAAATAATAACAAACAATATATAATTAAAAATCAAACAAAAATAATTAGGCGGCTATACACACTGGAAGAACTACTATCTCTCCTCTCCCTCTAGAGCAAACTCACACGTCTGTGTTCCCCGGCAACGGCGCCAAAAACTTGATGCGCAAATCTCGCACACCGCTATAGGCGGTAGCTTGATTGCGGCACGAAACGGTAGTGTACCGATCGTTCAAGTAATATAAAATGTGGGAGTGAATCCCCAAGTATCGATCTCGAAGGAACACAGTTATACCCGTCTTCTCCATCAATCTTCTTTGGCCACGATCTCACCGGAGAACTTCACAAGTGCAGCAGAAAATCCCTCAAATGGAGCTTTGGAGGTGCACGTACAATGGAGGAGGCCTAGAGGATACTCCGGCTTGAGATTTGCAAGAGAATGGCGGCCGGAGCTCCTCCCGAAGGTGGGCGGCGATGGAGCGGCGAAAATGGCGCGGAACTAGAACTCTGGGTGCGAAAAAGAATGATCGATCCGGAATAGGGCAAGAACTGCAGCTTTTATACAAAAAGTTTAGAAATTTGGTCATGCACGGTCGAACGCACGACCGTGCGTGAACCGTGCGATATTAATCGAAAAGAAATGTCAGGAAGACAACCCAAAGCGCTCGTGCATTTTACTCATGCACGCTCTAAGCCGATCGTGCGTAAGAACGCACTGGTAAATTCGGAAAGCTCGAAATCCGGCAACCAATAGGAGGTCGTGCATTTTGTTCGCGCACGGTTGAGGCCAACCGTGCGTGAAGAAAATGCACGAGCGGGGCAGATCACCATATTGACCAACCGATCATACCGCACGACCGCAGCCGATCGTGCGTCATGTAAAAGCACGACTGTGTGATTCATACATGGTGAATTCTGGGCAATATGGACGATCTGCCCACCTGCACAACAAATCCAAACATCAATCATACAGCTGGGAATACACCTCCAGCACAAGTATAAAAGCATAAAAAGAATGGGGAGCACATTGTGCTTGCCCCCAACAATAAAGCGCGCAAATGCATACCACAATGGGCCAACAAGTGCACTTCATGTAGAAATGTGATTAAGTGAAATATAAGCAATAATGAACTAGAAGTGAAGTGCAAGTGCGTGAAAACAATCCCAGATGAGTCCGTAAAAGTGTATATAAATGGGACTCATCAAAATGCAACTAGGCCAATTGGCTCAAGTTCTTTCTGAGCGTAATCAAGGTGCTCTCCCCAGCATGACGAAAAAGAACCCTCGTGAGCAAGGAAAGAGCATAATCGAGTCGGATGGATGCCATGAGGGCGATTTGATTGTGAAGTGTGAGATTAATAATGTTGAAACCACCGCTCTTTATGACTCTGGATCGTCGCGCAACGTTCTTGCATTGCAGGACGTTGAAAATCTAAACCTAAAAAATCAATGCCGATGATAGGATGTTGCTTGTCCTTGCTAATGGAATGGTGGTGGTAACGGAAGGAGAAATTAAGGATGTCGAGGTAATTGTAGATGGAACTTCGGTTATCACGTATTTTCAAGTTTTGGGCCCCATGTAAAACAATTCCATGCCTATTTTGGGTGTCGCATTCTTGAAGGAGAGTGGTGCCACCATTCACATTGCTAGTGGGTGTGTCACCTTGTCACCTAAAGTGACACACCACACTCACCCATCTATAATAACCAATGATATCAGTTGTGTTCCTGTTATTTCTGACGAGCTTGTTAGTGGGTCGAATGCAGTTGTGGAAGAAAAGAGAAATATGACAAATGTTGCGTTAGTGAAGGAAGGAGAGGAGATATCAAAGAACTATATGATGGATGAAGAGAATGATGAAAACAAAGGCGGCGAGGATGCAAAGTTAGAAGTTACCATGGTCAGCATGGTCACAAACATTTTAAATAAATTTATTAAAATAGGAGTTAATTATAAACAGTTAAAACAGGTTCGTTGGGCAGATCTGTCACCCATAGGGGGTGAGGAAATGACGCCCTTGGCTGCTCCGAGACTGCTAGACAGTGATCTTGATCGAGCTCATATTGCTCGTTGGAGCTCTCCTACTGTGGAGAAATTGAAGCAAAAAATTTACTACGCGCAACACGCTTTACCGCCCTCCGGCATGAGAAGGAAGAGGTTAGGGGCAAGGGAGAAACATCTCCTTTGAGCCCTAAATCCTTCACCTCCTTCCCATCTCGTGTGGCTGGGGAGATTCATCACAAATCAACATACATCTGAGTCGTGACCGAGTCTCCTGGCTTGTGTTCTGATGTTTTAGTGCTTCATTCCATGTCTTTAACTGTGCTTGTGTGTTGCTTTTGGTAATATATTGGACAATTGCTAGAACTCCCTTTTTTTATAAAGTTAATATAGTGGTCCACCTTAAGGACGGTAAACAAAAGGGCTCTTGGGAGACAATCCATTGGAACCACTTGGTTTCGTTCAGTTTCATTTTCTATTCTATATATTAGTTTATCTCTGTTTTGTCTGGGGGAATGCTTTAATCGCAGGGTCAAATCTATTTAGAGCATGCGTGACTGCTGCCTTTGGACAAGAATCACTGATCTTCAGGTAGGATCATTTATGAGCCTAGGTACCCTCTACTGTTAGCCCATTTTTATTATGCAAATGTTTTCTTTTGATCTGGATGACTTTATGTCTGGGGGAAGAGTCGTACCTAGTGCCCACTTGCACGTGCACATAAGCACAACATACTAGAAGTTACAATCTTTTAATTATTTGTTCATTTTCATCGCACACCACAACACCCACTAGAGAGCGCACTTAATCGTAGGAGCATAACGAGTCTAACTCGTTTCTTTTGTAGGATTAGGAAAATTGGTGTGCTGGCTTAGGATTGTGAGATGGAGTAAAATGTTGACTCCTGTAGTGCTCTAGTCGAGTACTCGCGTCTTGCATAGAATAGTGTGTAGAACAAAATTTTTCTTTATGCTTATAGTTTTGTATTTTTTTCTATTTGCATAATAATTGTTTATCCTACTCAAAAGTGGTGAATCCAGTGTGAATCTGGCGGTAGTGTAGGGATGTGTGTAGACGGTTGCTAGGTTTGTATTGCTCGAGTCGGGAGGAAGAATTATCTTTATTGGTGGCTAAGAACTTGCCCCAAGCGACACTTGAAGCATTGGTATAAGTTAGTTTAATGCGTGAGCATGATGTAGGCCTTCGTTTTGGCCAGGTTGAGCTTTGTGTATCGACCCTATCATCATCCTTGCTAGCCCCTTCATGCCTACCCCGTCTCTTGATTCAGCTCAACTTATATTTCACCAAAGCCTAAAATCTAATCCTAGTCGCACACCCAATCCGAGCTCTAGTTTGGTATTATTTTCAATTGAGTGTGTTGATGCGGTGTAAATTATGTGAAAGTGTGGTTTGCACTTCCTCGGAATATTCGCTGAAAAAGTTTTGAGAAAAGAAAAAGAAATTAGAAAAAGAAAATAAAGAAAAAAAATGTGGTTATGAAAAAAGCTTAATTGAAATCTTTTTAAGAGTTGTATTGGGAATAGGCGGTGCACACACCCACATTTTCAGGTTCAAGTTTGGGGGTGTGGTGCAACCGTGTGTTGATTGTAGTGCTTGGATAGTTTCCTTGGCGCAAGCTCTTTTGGGTTAGGTGTGTATACCTTTATGTTTATCATTGTATATCCTACTGAATCCCAAGCCCCGTATTTATCCTAAAGTCCTACTGACTCACACAATGAATCGAACTAATGTCTTGGAGTGAGTGTGACTGGGTGAGCTTATGGTCACCGACATTGATGGATTTCAATGAAGATTGTTCCGAGCACCGATCTTGAGCAATGTTCACCTCAGCGATTTGTCTACTTTCTTCCTACGTATGGCCATACGATTCACCGTGATTCAACTTTTGAGTAGAAATAATTGATAATTACGCTCTTAGATTGTTACAAACTATTTGTATAATTAAAAATTTATTCTATTGCATTTCTATGGGCGCGAGCATGCGACTTCGCATGGTACTCCACATTTGCAATTGTTAAGACAGCTAGTCCTTTTTCTCATCCGCATAAGGGATGATTTCCTCGGGACGAGCAAATGGTTAAGTCTGGGGGTGTGATGAGTCCAATATTTACACTATTTTATGGACTCATCAGGGCTAGTTTTCACTCTTGTGCACGTCTTATTCAAGCTATAATCGCTAGTATTTCACTTATATTCACTTCCACGCTATGTGAACTGTTTAGGCCCGTTTTGGTATGCATTTGCACTTCATGTCGTTGGGGGTAAGCACATGGTGCTCTCTAACCCTTTTTCTATATTTGTATTGAGCTGGAGGAGTATTCCAAGATGGGTGTATGTTGTAGGCTTTATTGCGCAGGTGGATAGATCGTCCACTTTGCCCAAATTTCTTGTCTGCATGTATCGCACGGTCGTGCGTTTCATTGATGCATGATTGCTTCGATCGTGCGAGGTCATTTACGGCTTAGTTTGACGTTCTGTCTTTGATCGTGCGAATTGTACACGCACGGGCAGTTGCACGTGCGTGAAGGAATCGCATGATCACCTGTTAAGTCTGGTTTTCAGGCTGTCTGGAATTGTTCATGCGTTTTTATGCACGGTCGGCTTCGACCGTGTGTGAGTAAAATGCACGGGCGCTTCTGCTTCATCTTCTTGAGCTTTCTGCTTCGTTAATAATGCACGGTCTACGCACGGCGTACGTTCGACCGTGCATGACTTAATTTATGATAATTTTGTATAAAATCTCGGAATTCTGCTTAGCTTAGAGAACACTTTTGGGAGCCCGCTATTTTGAGCTCCAGTCCTCCCTTTTCATCGCTCCACCACCGTTCAACCTAGGAGTAGCTCTGGCCATTGCTTTCTTGCAAATCTTCCGCTAAAGCTTCCTCCTCGGCCTCCTCCATCATCCACGAGCTCAAGAACGCCATTGATGGAAAGTTTCTATTGCATTCAAGGTGTCTCAAACAAGAGCTAGCTTGAGCTGAACCATGAAGAAGATGGGTAACGTGGAGGAAGGTGACATCTCCTCTGAACCCCGGACAGCAACTGAAGACCGAGCTCGGACGAGGCTTGATAACCCTACGATTCCAACCGAGAACCTTCAGGGAGTCTTCAAGCTTGGGTTTACTCTTTTCCCCTTGTATTGTTCCAGATCTTTACTGTGGTTGTTTGTTTGTTTTGGATGATGTGCATAAACCTTTGTTAGAGTTAATGTAATTTCATATTTGTGAGATTTCTTTTGGTTTATGTGAATTGAGGAACGCCCCCATTCCACCATCCACTCCATCGTTACGTTGTGCGCCGCACTAGCAATTGCTGGTTGCGTGTTTTGTGACGAGGTGCTTACGACCCTCACTTCACCGGTTACAAATCATCCATCCGCAAGCCTTCTCATTCATCCGCTAGCCTACTCGTCGACCCACCAACTGAAGCGGTTCATCCGACCCGCATTAGTTAAATTAGCTTTCATCAACCACATCTCTCACAACAAAACCCAAACCCCCTTTTTTATTAACATAGTATCTTTATAATTGTTTTCCCTAACGAGAAAATCATACACCCCAACTTGCAGTCCTTTGAGAACGATATTCAGGGAGTCTCTCCCAACTTTTATTACGTGTACGATCGGTACACTTGCCGTAAACGTGTCTTGGGGTCCCGGACGGACCCATATTATATGGTCATTACAGGGGAGGTGTTACAATTTGGTATCAGAGCTTGGTTAGCATTCTTGTTGAGATTTAGTGTAATCAGATCGCGTAAAGAGGTTATCCATGTAGGAGTATTTGCGGGGCCATGAGTGTCCCTGTGTTTGAGTCTTGTGAATAAAACTGGAATTATTTGCTTCCTTGGTTATGTTATGATGGAGGTGATAATGCGGGGACATCGAGGCGGCAAGAGGAGCCTTCAGCAAGCAGTGCTACTGCTCTGGGCCTCATGAGTATGGGTGTGTCCCCAGCAGACTTTTGTCGCATAATAGCAGAGGCGATGGTAGCGGCCCAAGCTATGTCGGTGCCACTGGTTGCGACACCTATCGTGTAGGTTGCGACTCCTGTTACCACGGTTGCGACGCCTGTTACACCGGAGGTTGGAGTAGGGTAGGCAAAGCTATTAGCTGAGAGATTGTTTGGGCAAGGAGATCGAGAGATGACGTATTTTCTGAGTTTCCATCCTCCGACATTCAAGGGAGTCGGCACTCCGACGGATGCCGAGGACTGGTTGGGGAGGATGCAGGAACTCCTAAAAGCGGCAGCGACCCCAGAGGACAAGTTGTCCCAGTTTGCGACTTTAACGTTAGAAGGTGACGCCAAGCTGTGGTGGGTGAATCATAGCAGTCATCATTTCCCTGGACGTGGCCCGTCCATGGAAGAGTTTGGGAATGCATTTCTGAAGCGTTATAGCCCCTATTCAACGAGGTTAGCACTACATAAGCAGTTCTTGCACTTAGTGCAGTGCGAGAAGATGGTAGATGAGTACCTGCAGGAGTTTAATCATTTGGGTTGTTACGCGTGGACGACCATGATAGATGTTGAGGAGAGGGATAACCTCTTTTATCAAGGGCTAAGAGAAATCTAAGGCAACCACGTATAGCCTTAAAGAATATGGGATTCAATGAACTAATCGAAGCCGCTCGAACGTTGCAGAGAAACATGGAGCGAACCTAGCATTGTAAGGGCTTTGCGGCAAAGCAAGGAGAAGTTAAACCTTCTCAGTCTTAGTGGAAGTCAGAGGGAAACTGGTGGAAAAAGCCCCATCCTTTTAGGCATGGTAAGAGAAGCAGTGCAACTTCTAGGGACTTCCGTTCCAAGGGACCCATGATGCGTTTTAAGTGTGGCAAGGTGGGCCACATGTTTTGGTTCTATCGAAGCGAAGTCGGAGCTTAATATGCGCATGCCGGATGGATATTTCATGACCACTAGGAGAAAAGGACGTATTATTTTGAGAATATGCGATTGTGACTTCGAGTTGGTAGCAGCAATTCTACAACTTGCAAAATTTTACATTATCTTGGGGATGGACTGGCTTGCAGAGCAACGAGCTAGTATTGACTGTTTGTTGAAGTTGGTGACCCTAAGGAGTGAAGGTAGAGCGTAGGTCAAGTTTGAGGGCCTAGACAGAGTGGCCTACTCCCTGGTTTTCGCCGTACAAATGATGCGTGCGGTGAACCAAGGAGGTGAGGCATTTATAGCTTTATTGGAGACTCACTCCATGAAGTTGGCAATCAGTGAAGTGCCAGTAGTGGAGGAATTTGAGGATGTGTTCCCTGAGGAGCTTCCAGGAGCACCTCCTCAGCGTGAAATCGACATTTCAATAGAGTAGGTACTGGGTGCGAGACAGGTATTGTGTCCTCCGTTTAGGATGGCACCGAAGGAACTGGCCGAGCTTAAGGTTCAGTTGCAACATTTGTTAGAGTAGGCGCACATTAGGCCCAACTCTTCACCATGGAGTGCGTTGGTGTTGTTCGTAAAGGAAAAAGGATGGTAATATGTAGTTGTGCATAGACTACCGTGAGTTGAATAAGTTGACTATTAATGTAACACCTCACTTTTTCCAAAAAAAGTGGGATAGAAGAGAATTACTCTGCCATGTGTCGTCATGTGATTTCGACGAACACAGTTTAAGTTTCAGAGTGTGTTACCGAGTTCACTCGACGGCACAACAACATATTCGGTGTGTGTCATCGAGTTCACTCGACGACACAGAAGAAAATTCGACGTGTGTCGTCGAGTTCACTCGAGGACACAACAACAAATTCGACGTGTGTCGTCGAGTTCACTCGACGACACATCAACAAATTCAGTGTGTGCCGTCGAATTCACTCAATGAACTTTTTGGGTTCGGCATGTCGTCGAGTGATCTCAACAAACACTGCAACCTCTTGACGAATTCAGATAGAGAACTGTTTTTCCCTATTTAAAAATTGACAGAAGTCGCCATCCAAATTCTCGTTCACAACTGTCCCGATCCACCTGAAATGTCGATCGGACGGCTGGCATGAGTTCGATTTCCCATAAGGAATAAGAGTGAAATTTAGGTTCATTATTACCTTTAACCTCTCTCTCCAAGCTTGAAAAAGAGGAAAGCCAAGGAGGAAGAAAGAGACTCTTTTCGCCATTGACGGAGCTCCGAAGCTCTGAATCGCGAGCCATTTCCAGATCCACGAAGAGCAGCCCGGTGTGGTTTATTGGGAAAACTCCTTTTGATTTAACTTAACAAATTAACTATAAGTGATTTTACTTCTTAGGTTATATTACCCACATTGTATAGTAAGGGTAAATTGGTCATTAGGTGTCTTAGGATGTCACACTCACCTTAGAGTGCCAAGGCCATGTCAAGACAATAAGAAAAAAGGTTAAGTTAAGACTTGCGTCGAATAAAAGTCGACGCAACTTCGACTTGATATCGACGTAACTCTGACTATAAGTCAGAGAAACTTATTCAGTCTGTCGAAGTATAAGTCAAGTCGATGCAATGTCGAAAGGAACTCGACGAAGAAGAAAGAGCTTGTCGAAGCCATCTCAGAAGTCGACGCAACTTCGACTACAATTCGACGTAGAAAATAAAAGCGCAAGTCCAAGGCTTCAACTCGACGGATACATCGATAAGGAATCGATGTAACGTTGACATCTGAGTTCAGCTAAAGCTAAGAAGGAATTCAAAGCTACGTCGAAAAGAACTCAGAGGTGCGTCGACATGAAGATTGATGAAGTCGACGCAATGCCGAGTACAGTCAAAAAAAGGAAGCTTTTTCAGCTGTACTTTTGAGACCTTTTCTGAAGGACCACCAGGCTAGAGATTGTTCTCCAACGACTCATTTATTGCCAAGAAAGGTATGGAGCTTTCCAGGACACATCACATCATCTTTGGAAGGTATTCAAAATGGACTGACGGGTCGAGAACAAAAGAAGAAAGGAAATTAGGTGAATTCCTTTTCAGGACAGCCCAAAAGAAGAAAGGATTTGAAATCCCAATCATACAGAATAAGTATGTAAAAAGAGGAGAAGAAACAAAGAAGAGTTGTTACATTATTCTAACTGTCGAATATGGTCTTCATCTTCTTCCTCCTCAAACCCTAAAAGACAGATATCCAGAAGTGCTCTCTCTGTACAGGAATACATACAACTGCTTCTTCTTCATATTCATACAATAACTAGATTACAAGAAGTGCTGAGAGAAAAGGATCAAGCAAAACAACCCTTGCAAATCATCACTATCATAAGCAAGAGTTCATCATTACAGATCCAGTGAAAGAAAGACAGAAGCAGCATCAGAGCTTCTAAAGAATTCTGAGAACAGAATTCTTTTCTTCTCCCTCTTATTTTCTTCTTACTATTTCCTGTAAAGAGTTTTATTGATCCCTCTTCAAAAGGATTCAGTGGTTCTAAGAGTCTCCTTATCAAAATACTCAGTGGTTCAAGATCTCCTTATCAAAAGATTTGGATTGGTTCTAAAAGACTCCTTATCAAAAGACTCAGGAACAGTTTGTGCAATCCTACCAGGGAGGTAGAAGAGAGGACTACCCATATATTGGGGAACCTCTATAAAAATTCCTGTGTGTTTGCTCTGTGAGTTTGTATTGTTCCATTTACTTATTCTGTGTTTATTTGAGCAAACTTTATTTCATTTATTCTGCCTTTAGTTTTTGCTGATTGCACAATACCTTATCATTTTTATAGTGCGTGCATAAAAAGAATAGAAAATATTTTAAATCTATATTCACCCCCCTCCCCTCTAGAGAATTCTCAGAGGCTCACTGTGCACTTTCAATTGGTATCAGAGGTTGGTTGATCATTAAAAGGTTAACATCTTGATCAAAAGATCTCCTACTCTCTTTTCATTATTTTAAAATTAATTATAACTATTTTCTTAAAGAAAATGTGTTCTAATGATTATGCATCAACTAGACCACCAGTGTGTAACCAACCTGAACAAGATTACACTCTAGAAGGCCAAAATAAAATTGTATATGAACTCTATTGATGAAGACATCTTTGATGTAATCAGTAATACCCTCCCTGTTACATAGCATATAGAAGTAGGTCCGGACGGGACCCCACGCCATAAGAAATGAACAGAAGAGTGCGTTACTTAATTAACAACGAACAGTTAAGAATATAACGATCTCAGCATATAGAGTTATACAACGGAGGCATTTGATTTATTGAATTAGTAAACCAGATTACAACTTGTCCACTTTACAACTAGGAATGAAAATACAAACAAGGTTTGATTATTAAAATGTGTACATCAAAAGTGACTTCCAAACATCGGCATGCAGGCCTACCACACATGAAAACAGTAAACATAAGCTTTGGATGTCGAGGGACAGCATAACACAGCAGTAGGGGCTTCAGCCCGCTAATTCCCGCTAGTCTTGCCAGGACCTGTACAAACAAATCCACCAAAAGAGTGGGGGAAAACAAGCAACCGGTCAGCTTTAGCTGACCAAGATATAACGACCCCACTCCTTTCTCGGGGCAGTGGTACTCCATCCCTGCAAGCAAGACTCAGCAGCATATAAACATATATATTCGCAAACAACACCAACGGAGGCATCCATAGCCATCCGCTTCGTGCTCTCAAGGAACACTTTGGCATACTCCCCGAGTTACGCCTCCAAGCTAAGTATTATTTCAACTTAGACAAACAATTTGATCAAGGCCATACACACGAAGTTCCGGCACTCTTCCATAGCCCAGTGCACCGAGGGGCGACCTCTTCACCACCACTATGGGCGGGTTCGGATCAGCTAGGCCCGTGCTCAATCATCGCGATCAACTCTACACGATGCGGGTAAGCTTCACCTTGTACCCGCCATTTAAAGCCAGGCTTCTGGCCCTTTAGCTTCTTCAGCATCCAGTCCCTAGGACTTTAGGTCGCACAGGACCACACAATCTGCACACTGGGAATTAATGCTAGCGCTAGCACTAGCGCCCGACACTAGTAACAGAACCCAGTTCTGCCCGGCGCTAGTAACAGAACCCTGTTCTGCTACCTCTGGGAGAAACACCTCCGGAAATCAACCTCATAGCTCACCTGGAGCTACTACCGGTGCTAGCACTAGCGCCCGGCGCTAGTAACAGAACTCAGTTCTGCTACCACTTTTCGGGTATTGCCTGGGAAACACCTCCAGAACCAACATCGCTATACAACATAGCACAAAGAACCCGAAACACATCATATACACGGAGTCTTCTCCGGCATGCTACAAGCAATAAACATCGCCAATCCAGACCAACCTGTCCAGATGGGCTTCACACAGCATGCCTATGCCCGTACTTACATTCCGGACTCTATATGCAATTTATGGGGGAAATAACTTCAACCCACCGGAAGATCCGATCTACTAATTAGTAGAAGTCTTCCTAAACATGCAAATCAAAGGAAGCACATGTCCAAAGACTAGGGAGGAGAATTGTTACCCTAGGGGCTCGTTTCCCTAGGAACTCGACTGGACTCTTTTGAAACAGCTTCCTCCCCATTGAATCGATGATGGCACAAGCACGCAAATACCTTCACTAATCTCCCTTCTGGCATGACGAAGGCTCACCTCCAACTGATCTACTTCCCAGCTCTCAGCCCACAGCTCTCAGAAATGCAGAGGGTCTCAGAGAAAATGAGAAGAAAAGTCAGATTTTGCTGCATGTATACTTTCTTAGCTAACGTCGGCGTTAGCACCTAACGCCAGGGGTTAGCCCCTAAGGCGGTGGCTGAACTTATCCATAGCCGCTTAAGGAATTCGACGGGAAAGCTAACGTCGGCGCTATCGCTAACGCTTGGCACTATCTCCCGTCAATAGGCTCCTTATCTCGACATCTCGACGTCTCAACGACGTTCGTTGAACGGCCTGGTGTTCGTCGAACGGCCCGACGTTCGTCGAACGGCGTGTTCGATGAACTACCTGGCATTCGTCGAACGGCCCGATGTTTATCGGACGGTGTGTTCGATGAATGGCCTGGCGTTCGTCGAACGGCCCGACGTTCGTCGAACGGCGCTTTCGACGAATGGCCTGGCGTTCTCGAGAAATCAAGGATCCTGCCTTGGATTTCTCGAGAAACCAGTTGTTCCTGCCTTGTATTTCTCTAAGTCCTAGGCTAATGCCTGGCGTTAACGCCAACGCCTGTTGCTAGCTCTCAGACTTAACAACCAGCTGATTTCAGTGCACTGGAAATTGATGTGTTACAAATCTCCCCTCCTTTAAGAAATTTCGTCCTGAAATTTTAACAGTGCAAAGAAACAAAAAGATACAAAACATAACTTGTACCTTAACGGAACTATTCGGGGAACTCGTCATGCATGGTTTGCTCACGCTCCCATGAAATCTCTTCACGATCGCAATTGTCCCAGTGGACTTTGACCATTCGGATCATTTTATTCTGCAACTGCCTGACATCAGTGTCTTCAATGCAAATAGGCGTGACCAACATCTTCAGCTCATCATCATCGACTGACACCTGATTCTTTACCAGGACCTGGCTAGGCTCTGGCACAGTTTTTCGCAGCACAGAGATATGAAACACATCGTGTAGTCCACTCAACTCTGTCGAAAGAGCGAGCCGATAGGCAGCTTCACCAACACGCTTCAGTATCTCAAACGGTCCAAGGTACCTCAGACTCAACTTTTTCAAGCGCCGAATCCTAGACACACCCTTGAATGGTTTGATATTTAGGTAAACCCAGTCGCTCACGGCTAACTCGACATTTCTGTGCTTGGCATTATAGTATTTTGTCTGCTTATCTTATGCAATCAACAATCTCTCTCGGATTATTTTAATAGTCGAATTTGCATCTTCGACTTCCTTTCGCTTAAACAGCTTCGTCTCGCCTGTCTCCGCCCAAGCTAAGGGAGTGCGGCAAGCTCTACCAAAGAGGGCCTCGAAGGGCGCCATCTTTATACTTTCCTGGTAGCTATTATTATAAGTGAACTCGATCATGAAAAGATGATCTTCCCACTTCTCACCGAAATCCAGGATGCACATACGGAGCATATCCAACAGAGTTCTGTTCGTACGTTCAGTCTGTCCATCCGTTTGAGGGTGGAAGGCAGTACTAAACTTCAACTTTGTACCCAACAACTGGTGGATTAGTCTCCAATCTCTCGAAGTAAAGCTCCCGTCTCGGTCACCAACGATGCTATAGGGCACACCGTGCAATCGTACGATCCTATCAACATACTGCTTTGCCAACTTTTCAACTGAATCATCCATACGGTTTGGAATAAAGTGGGTTATACCTTCGTCAAGCGATCCACGATCACCCATATGGCATCATTCCCACTCTGCGATCTCGGCAAACCGTGAACGAAATCCATCGAAATGTCATCAAATTTCTATTTCGGCACGGGCAACGACTTTAGGAATACTCTAGGTTTCTGACATTCGTCCTTCACAAGTGCGCAAGTCTTACACTTTGCCACATAAAGAGCAATGTCCTTCAATCCTGGCCACCAAAACAGGCTCTTCATGTCCTGGTACATTTTTGTGCTCCCTAGGTGAATTGAGTATTTTGTAAAATAGGCTTCGTACATCAATTCCTCCCGCAATTTACCCACATTTGGGACGCTCAAACCGACCGTCTTTCCACGTCAGACCGCCGTCCAACACAAACTCTGCAGCAAACCCAACCTCAGACTCTGCCAAGTAGCGCTGCATGCTCGAATCAAGCTCCAGGGCCTGTCGTATTCTGTCCGCGAGGTCGTATTGCACCTCCGTCCAGTTCAAGCATGCACTCGCACTAGAACTCCTCTCCACATAGGAGATCTCTAAAGCTTCTAAGTAACTAATCAGACGCGAGTCATGCATCTGAACCCAGTTGGCATGCGCAGAAGCCCTCTAGCTCAAAGCATCTGCGATGACATTTCCCTTTCCGGGAGTATAGTGTATCTCGAAAGTGTAGTCCCCCAGGAACTCCATCCACCTTCGTTGTCGCATATTGAGCTCTTTCTGATTTAACAGATACTTTAGGCTCTTATGGTCTGTAAAGATATCCACCTTCACACCATACAAGTAGTGCCGCCACAATTTTAGAGCAACGATCATGGCCGCCAACTCCAGGTCGTGGACCGGGTAATTCCGCTCATGCACTTTCGACTGGCGAGAGACATAAGCTAACACTTGACCATGCTGAAGAAGTACGCAACCTAAGACATTCCCTGACGCATCGCTGTAAATTTCATAGCCTTATGCACCACATGGCAACACAAGATTGGTGTCATGGTCAGACGACTCTTTAATTCCTCAAAAGCTCATGCACACGCTAGTGACCAAACGATCTTCTGATCCTTCCTTGTCAAGGTTGTTGAGAGGAAGAGCAATCCGCGAAAAGTTCTCCACGAAGCGCCGATAGTAGCCGGGAAGTCCAAGGAAACTTCTGACTTTCGCTACTATCGTCAAAACGGGCCACTCCTAGATAGCAACTATCTTTGTTGGATCCACTGTGATACCACTCACCACTAACCACATGACCAAGGAACGCTATTGAAGCTAGCCAAAACTCGCACTTGGAGAACTTGGCATACAACTGACTCCGTCGCAGGGTCTCCAAAACTACGCGTAAATGAATCGCGTGTTCTTCTTCAGATTGAGTGTATACCAGAATATCGTTAATAAAGACGATCACAAACCGGTCAAGGCACTCTCTAAAGGTCCTATTCATCAGATACATGAATACTGATGGCCCATTCATCAGTCCAAACAGCATCACTGTGAACTCGTAGTGCCCGTAGCGGGTACTAAATGACGTCTTAGGAATGTCGCATTCCCGAATCCGCAACTGATAGTAGCCAGACTTAAGATCCATCTTTAAATACACCGACGAGCCCACTAGCTAATCAAATAAGTCATTGATTTGAGGAATTGAATACTTGTTCTTCTCGGTCAGCTTGTTCAATTCATGGTAGTCGATACAAAGACGAGGCTCCTATCCTTCTTCTTCACAAAGAGGAAAGGAGCACCCCCAAGGTGATGTACTTGGGCGTATATAGCCTTGCACTAGCAACTCCTGTAATTGAACCTTCAACTCTGGCATCTCATTTGGCGCAATTCTATAAGGAGAGCATGACACAGGTTTGGCACCTGGCACCAACTCTATTGTGAAGTCAATCTCTCACTGAGGTAGTGCACCAGGATGATCTTTCGGAAACACATCAGGATACTCCGCAATAACAGGAACGTCACTCAAACTGGGCTGAGGTTTTGCAGCTCCCAATAGCACAAAACACAATTATGCACCTTGTTGAACTACCTTGACTACTTGGACAACAGACATCAACGTCTTGCTCGATCCTCGCAAACCAGCAAACGTAGTAGCACGTTCGGTATTCTGCCCTAGTGTGACCTCCTTAGAAGTGCAATCAATGTAGGTCTGCTGCGCCGACAGCCAGTCCATACCAAAGATCACATCGAACTCCGAAAGCGGCAGTATCAATGCTTCCAAATCAAAATCTTGACATCCAATTCGCACCTTGAAAACACAGCCTGCGATTTGCATGCATCGAGTAGCCATTGGGCAGCATCACATCTAATCGTTCTTTTCTACATGACAAAGGCACCCCAAGATGGTGTATGAAGGCCTCCGAGAGAAAAGAATGTGAAGCTCCCGTATCAATCAACGCTCTTGCCGGAGAGTTAAATATTAGGACAAAGCCTAGTACACAAACGGTTAACAAGCATGATGAAGGTATGAAGTATAAAATGCAACAAAAACTGTATACTAGTGCATACCTGTCACCACATCGCTTTGCTTGATGGCCTCCTGCTGGCCAAGGTTATACACTCTAGGCTGGGTTAGAGCAGCATGGGATGCAGTTGATTCCACCGCCTTCCCTTTCTCTGCTGCATAAGCTGCAGCCGCCCTCTATTGCCGCCACGACATTCTCGGGCTATATGACCCGGCTCAATTATAACAGATGAGTGGGCCTCGCCTAGTGGTCACACCCGCAGCCGCAGATTGAGCTGACCCAGAAGGTCGCGCTCTGATCCTCCAGCTGCCTCGCCCAGTCTTCACAGAGCTCGGTGCTTTGAACTCTGGCTTTATCACTGCTAACTCCTTCCTGCTCTGGGACCTTTTCATATCCTTTTCTAAGGAACGAGCCGTATTGACCAGGGTCATAAACCCCTGTGTCATTGGCCCCAACAGAAGGAACCGCAACTCTTCCCGCAGACCTTCATAGAACCGATTGGTCTTCCGAGCTTCATCGGCAAAGGTCGCTCCTGCGTATCGCCCCAACCGGGTAAACTCATGCAGGTAATCATCAATCATACGGTCACCTTGAGTTAGACGGTTGAACTGATTCTCCATCTCAATTTGTTGAGCAGGTGGGAGATATTGCGCCAAGAACATCCTCGAAAACTCTTCGAAAGAGATGTCCGTCAGCTGCCTTCCCGCTAGATGATGCAACTCTAACTCGTCCCACCACAGCTGCTCCTCCCATCAAATAGGAAGGTTGACAAAGTAACCTTCTGCACTTCCTCCGAATCAGTGGACTTCAAGGTCTTGCGCACCCCTCGATAGCTAATCCTCAGCTTGCATCGGGGTTCCTGCCCCCGTGAACGTAGGAGGATGGAAACTCTGAAAGTACTTGCAGTTGTTGGTCTGGAGCTCTTCGTGCCTTCACCGGCACTGGCCGTTCAATCGCAGGTTCAGTTGCCACGACCGGCACTGGAGGCCACTCCAAGGGTAGGAGGCTGTCTAGGGACATGCCCTCCAGGTTGTGCAGTGAACATAGCAAACACTGCTTCAGCTACCATCCTTATTGTCTCAGCAGAAGGAGGAGTCGGCACCGTAGCTGGTGCACTACTCGCAGTCAAACACGGGGGTCGAGACGGCCCCGCTCCACTCCCAGCCACCTATACATGTGTACAAAACACAATAGCGACTGAGAGATAGCATGGATCAACAAAGGAACACATAAGTTCCATCACATTGCTATAATCCTACATGTACTTCATTCCTAAAGTTGACATTTACTGGTAATTTAGATGTCTTAATGGCGACGCACACACGTGCTCACCACCCCTTAAAAGAATTTGACCACGAATTCAGACAGAAAGGGTTCGAGACCCATAGCTGATACCAATTTGTAACACCCTCCCTGTTACATAGCATATAGCAGTAGGTCCGGCTGGGACCCCACGCCAATAAGAAACGAACAGAAGAGTGCGTTACTTAATTAGCAACGAACAGTTAAGAATATAACCATCTCAGCATACAGAGTTACACAACAGAAGCATTTGATTTATTGAATTAGTAAACCAGATTACAACTTGTCCACTGTACAACTAGGAATGAAAATACAAACAAGGTTTGATTATTAAAATGTGTACATCAAAAGTGGCTTCCAAACATCGGCGGCCGGCCACACATGAAATTAGTAAACATAAGCTTTGACCTTTGAGGGCGAGCACAACACAGCAGCAGGGGCTTCAGCCCGCTAATTCTCGCTTGTCTCGCCAGGACCTGTACAAACAAATCCACCAAAAGAGAGGGGGAAAACAAGCAACCGGTCAGCTTTAGCTGACCAAGGTATAACGACCGCACCCCTTTCTTGGGGCGGCGGTACTCCATCCCTGCAAGCAAGAGTCAACAACATATAAACATATATATCCGCAAACAACACCAACGGAGGCATCCATAAACATCCGCTTCATGCTCTCAAGGCACACTTTGGTATACTCCCCGAGTTACGCCTCAAAGCTAAGTCTTATTTCAACTTATACAAACAATTTGAGCTAGGCCGTACACACGAAGTTCCGGCACTCTTCCATAGCCCGGTGCACCGAGGGGCGACATCTTCACCACCACTATGGGCGGGTTTGGATCAGCTAGGCCCGTGCTCAATCATTGCAATCAACTCTACATGATGCGGGTAAGCTTCACCTTAGTGCCCGTCATTTAAAGCTAGGATTCCGACCCTTCAGCTTTTTCTGCACCCTGTCCCCAGGACTTTAGGTCGCACAGGACCACACAATTTGCGTACTGCGAACTAACGTCGGCGCTAGCACTAGCGCCCGACGCTAGTAACAGAACCAAGTTCCGCCCGGCGCTGGAAACAGAACCCTGTTCTGCTACCTCTGGGAAAAAACCTCCAGAAATCAGCCTCATAGCTCACCTAGAGATACCGCCGGCGCTAGCACTAGCGCACGGCGCTAGTAACAGAACTCAGTTCTGCTACCACTTTTCGGGTAGTGCTTGGGAAACACCTCCAGAACCCACTTTGCTGTACAACACATCACAAAGAATCCGAAACACATCATATACACGGAGTCTTCTCCGGCACACTACAAGCAATAAACATCGCCAATCCAGACCAACCTGTCCAGATGGCCTTCACACAGCATGCCTATGGCCGTACTTCATTCCGGACTCTATATGCAATTTATGGGGGAAATAACTTCAACCCACCGGAAGATCCGATCTACTAATTAGTAGAAGTCTTCCTAAACATGCAAATCAAAGGACGCACATGTCCAAAGACTAGGGAGGAGAATCGTTACTCTCGACGCTCATTTCGGTGACATAGATCTGAGAGGAACTCGACTAGACTCTTTTGAAACATCTTCCACCCCACTGAATCGATGATGGCACAAGCACGCAAGTACCTTCACTAATCTCCCTCCTGGCACGATGAAGGCTCACCTCCAACTGATCTCCTCCCCATCTCTCAGACCACAGCTCTCAGAAATGCAGAGGGTCTCAGAGAAAATGAGAAGAAAAGTCAGATTTTGCTGCATATATACTTTCTTAGCTAACGCCGGCGTTAGCACCTAACGCCAGGTGTTAGCCCCTAAGGAGGTGGCTGAACTTATCCACAGCCGCTTAAGGAATTTGACGGGAAAGCTAATGCCTGGAGCTATCTCTCATCGATTGGCTCCTTATCTCGACATCTCGATGGAGTTCGTCGAACGGCCTGGCGTTCGTCGAACCGTGCATTCGACGAATGGCCTGGCGTTCATCAAATGGCCTGACGTCCGTCGAACGGTGCATTCGACGAATGGCCTGGCTTTCGTAGAAGGGCCCGACGTTCGTCGAACAGTGCGTATGATGAACGGCCTGGCATTCGTCGAACGGCTCGACGTTTGTCGAACGGCGCGTTCGACGAACAAGCCTGGCATTCTCGAGAAATCAAGGATCCTGCCTTGGATTTCTCAAGAAACTAGTTGTTCCCTGCCTTGGATTTCTCTAAGTCATAAGCTAAGGCTTGGCATTAGCGCCAATGCCTGGCGATAGCTCTCAGACTTAACAACCTGCTGATTTCAGTGCACTGGAAATTGAGGTGTTACATTATCATTTCAGGCCCTCCCAGCCCATACAAGAAAGATGTCAGCGGATCTTAACACATGAACTTGTGCCCAGGGTTGAGTGGACAGTGACAGAGAAGAACCAGAAGGCATGTGATGCAAAGCTATGAACATTCTGGTTTCCACCATGTCAGATGATATTAATTCAGAAAAGTTGCTCACTGTCAATCAGCAAAAGAGATCTGGGAATCTCTCACCAGAATGGTAGAAAAGGAAGCTCTAATGAAAGAAAGGACAGGAAGTCCCTTCTCATATCTCAATATGAGAACTTTCAATAGAAAGCTGATGAAAGTGTTGTTGAATTGTATGAAAGATTCAGCATCATTATTAATGAGCTAAGTAACTCTGGACAAGGAAATTTCCTTGACAGAGATCAATGATAAGATCCTTATGTGCTTCCCTAGCTCATGGGATTCAAGGATCTGGGCCATTAGAGAGTCCAGATGCCATAGAGAAATCTCAACTGATTCTTTGCTAGGAAAGCTTAGTCATATGAGATGCTTCTGAAGAGCAGTGTTGGATCAGAGGCAAGGGAAACAACCCCAACTCTCGTCCAAAATAAGCCTTGCTTTGAAGGCTGCTGAAGGAGAGCCCTCCACTCCTGAAGATGAAATGTTCAGCCTCCTAGCAAGGACATTCAGAAAATGGGTCAAGACAGAAGATTCAAGGAGAAGAGAAAGGAGCTCAAAGCCCAGATATGATAAGATTCCAAAGAAGGAGGTGATTTGCTTTCCTGCAACAAGCCAGGGCGCATAGCCCTTGAGTGCCCACGGGGAACAAAGGGGATAGAAGCAGCAACAAGGATGAAAGGAAGAAGAAGTCTTTCAGGAGAAAAGACAAGAAGAAAGCCAAATGTTTCATTGCTGAAACCTGGAGTGACTCTGAAGCAGAGTAAAGTTCCTCTTCATCAGAGAGTGATGAAGAAAGAGATGCAAAAGCTGAAAGTGCACAGTGTGCCTCTGAGAATCCTCTAGAGGTTGTGGATAGAGATTTAAAGATTTTTTAATCCTAACTGTGCAGACAATAAAGCTTTCAAAGGTATTATACACACAAACAAAACCAAAGGAAAGAATAACTAAGATAAAGTATGTGCTAGAAATAAATGCTGAAAAAAGGAAGTGGGACAGCACAGAAAATCACAGCAAAGACACATATTTTTATAGAGGTTCCCCAAAATGTGGGTACTCCCCTCTTCTACCACCTGGTAGGGATGCACAACCTGTGCCTAAGTCTTTTGATAAGGAGACTCTTAGAACCAAAGATCTTTGATGAGGAGATCTTGAACCACATATCTTTTGATAAGGAGATCTTGAACCATAGATCTATTGATAAGGAGATCTTGAACTATAGATCTTTTGATAAAGAGATCTTAGAACCACTGAATCCTTTGGATGAGTGATTCTTACAACTCCTTACAGTTGAGTTAAAGAGAGAAGGAGGAGGAAGAAGTAAGAAGAAGAATTTTATTCTCAGAATTCTATTGAAGCCTTCAGCTTCTTTTCTTTTGCTGGATCTGCTAATGATGAACCCTTGCTAATGATTGTGATATTTGCAAGGGTTATAAGCTTCAGATCCTTTCTACTTTATTTGATTGAAGAGTATCCTTCAGTTGTTCTACTTCTGAAAGAGAGAGCAATTCTTGTTTTTCTGTCTTTAAGGGTACCAAGAGGGAGAGAAAGAAGGTGGAAGCCTTGATCGACAAGATGGAGAAGATTGTGATGAATGCTCTGTATTTCTTTCTTCTCTCTTCCTATTTATTGACAATGATTAATTTTGAATTTGTTTCCTTTTCTGGGTTGTCCTAAAAAGGTATATGCTTGGACAATTTTTCCTTCATTCCTCTTTTGTTCTTGACCCATCTACCAGCTGTTCTATTTCATTCCAGAAAGCTTTCCCTGTCTTCTTGAATGCTCCTTTCCATTTGAGGCAAATAAACAAGCCATTGTAGAATGGTCTTCAACACTGTGGGCCTTGAGAGAGAGTTCTAAAAGGGATAGCTGAAAAGGTTTCCTTTTCAGACTGTATTCGATAATGCGTCGGTTTACATCTTCTCTCTTATCGACGCACCTTCGAGTTCTTATAAGAGCAGCTTCGAATTCTTCTTGCTCTGATTGAACCCTGATGTTGACGTTACGTCGATTACTTATCGACGTAACCATTGATTTGAAGTCTTGGCTTTAACTTCATCATCTGCGTCAAATTGTAGTCTACATTGCGTCGACTTTAGATGGCTTCAACAGATTCTTCCTTCTGCGTTGAGTTGAACTCGAAGTTGCATCGACTTCTAATGATACTTCGACATGCTCATTTCCATCTACGTCGATATCCTTTAGACGTAGCATCGACTTGATCTACTTCAACAGAGAGGTTGAGTTGCTTGGACATCTAGTCTAAGTTACGTCGACATGAAGTTGAAGTTGCGTCAAATACTATTCGACGCAATTGTTTAACATCAACCCAATTTGCTTGTCTGGCTCTGGTCTTGGACACTCCAAGTTGTGTGTTATATCCTAAGATATCTAATGACCAAATTACCCTCACTATACAATGGGTAATTAAAACCTATGAGTTAAAATCACTTTAGATAATTTGTTAAGTTAAATCCAGGAGTTTTTCCCAACAATCGCCCCTATTTATCTTAACAATTTTACAGTCTTGGTTAAAGAGTTATTTTACATAATCTTTATATAAGCAGAATTAACATACAAGACAACATAGATTGTACAAGTATGATAGAATGAAATCACAGAACATTTCATATGTACAACCCTCATATTTTCCGAGTCGGTGTGACCCGACGCGGATGACGTCGCGGTAGTAAGGGTGACCATGATGCAACGGACCAAACCATCGGAGATCGTCAAGGACCCAAAAAAGGAAGCCCGGGGGGGAGGGGGCAAGATCTCTTGGGCGAAGGGACCTTGGGTCCACTCGCCCAAGGCCACGGGAGAGTGGACCATCGGTCCACTCTCCCGGGCAAGGGGGCGAGTGGACCTCGGGTTCCACTCTCCCCCAGGCCAGCAGGTGAGTGGACCTATAGTCCAATTGCTCGGAGGCGAGTGGACCCTAGGTCCACTCGCCCGGGCAGTGTTGGTGCTTCTATGGTGATCTGGAAGTGGTCAAATATCTAGTCTCACTGCCAACGTGATATGAAGCCTATAGGTCGCACATAAAAAGGTGCTTGGAGAAATTGGAGAAAGAATTGAGTTGATCTTGCTCATATTGGATGTGAGTAGAGGATCATTATTTTGACTATTTGGAATTAAGTTGAGAATGTCTCAACCGGAAATCGTTTAAAGTGTTTAAACGATTGGACTTATACTAGACAAATTCGGCTAAAGTGTTTAACCAAACTGGGTCAAATTCGGCTAATAGGTTTGGACGAATTCAGCTAAAGTGTTTAGACGATTTTGGCTAAGTCAAAATTTGGCTAAATGGTTTAGTCAAATTTATATATCTGAATTAGTATAGTCGAATTCGTCTATAGGGCATAGGCGAAATCGTTTAAAGGGATTAGTCAAACTGGTTCTTATTTCATTCGTCGAACGCAGATTTCTGCCGGTTTGTCGAACGCAAGTTGTTGCGGGTTCGTCAATCGCAGATTTCTGTTGGTTCGTCGAACGCAGATTGTTGCCGGTTCGTCGAACGCAGGTTTTTGCTGGTTCGTCGATCGCAGATTGTTGCTGGTTCGTCGAACGCAGTTTTCTGCGGGTTCGTCGAACGCAAGTTGTTGCGGGTTCGTCGAACCCAGGTTTATATAAATCTTTTTGAAATTTAGGTTTCATGACGACTGAGCTCTTACGTTTTACGAAAGACGGAAACTCAGGCCGCCCCTTTTGCGATTTGTGAGAGCAGCACCGGAATCGTTCCGCTAGAGATTTTCTCCTCTTCTGACAGTCACCACCTCTTCCTGTAATCGAACCTAGCAGTTCGTGGAAGACGTTGAGGTCGCCCATTCTCCGACCTAGTTCTTGTGCGACAAGAAGCTAGGGTTCTCCTTCTCTTGTGTGGACTTCTGTAGAGGTGTGGACACAATTCCACACTCACTCCTTCGACGAGCAGTCGTTTGTTGACGGAGCAGATAGCAAGTGCAGAGCAAGGACTTGGAATAGGATTTCGAATCCTAGAAGATTTCTTCTTGGAGCACCTTGGTTGAGTATTGACTCAATCCCGCGAAGGTATATATTGTATTTTGCTTTCTTCAATTTCTTGATTCATGGTTTTAGCAAGATCCATATGTCTCTTTGGGTTGTTCTTGATATATTCCGCTGCGCACATATGATGTGTATACCCTTAAGGAAAACCGAACAGTGGTATCAGAGCGAGGTTTTTGCTAATTCCATGTTTCAGAAATTGTTCCCTTAGCAGTAATCGTCTGTCTCTATGATAGTTTATGAAACTAAAGACTAGAGAGACATGCTTGTCTACTGCTTTAAGGGTGTTTGCTTTTGCTATCATCCGGTACATGTAAATCCGAAGGTTTATAAATGTTCTAAATACTCAGATTTAATCCATATCATCAAGTGTTGATGGTTTTGTGCATCTGGAATGTATCCGTGTTATGCTTGGTCCGTTTGTGAATTGTGTGCACATTGATTAAATGTTAATCGCGATGAAATGTTCATCAATTGAAAGATAAAATCCCTTATCTAATATTAAGTATTTGGATGCCTTCCGGTGGATGACGCTCTTCCTGCCTCGATCGATGAAGTGTGGGCTTGCCAAAGCTAGGTGCATTAAACTATCTTGGTAAGGGTGCGAGCGGATAATTGTGATATCCCACTGTCGACATCGGGTCCAACTTAACTAAGTGACCTCAAAGGTTGAGTGTTTAGAGGCATAGGGTTGGCATGCACCATATGATGGATGCGAATAAAGAGTTATTCACCAACCATACAAGAGTTGCATAGTGATGCAATTGGCAAGTGTTGTCTACCTAAATAACTGCATCGTGAGAGAAACGCCAAAGCGGACTCATTGTGTTGTTGAAATACGGATTTTGTCCACTAAGAGAGTAGCTCGCATAAACTCTCCGAATCGAAATTAAGGGTTATCGATTTGATTAAAATAGTGGGAGTATTTAATTAAAGTCCTTATTAAAATAAAATGTATTTTTAAATATAGTACTGAAAATCTTTTGCAAATTTATTGTAGAATTTCCATGGCAAATACATCACACTCCACGTTGTCCCTGAGAGCCATCCTTGAGAAGGAAAAGCTCAATGGGATGAACTTCCTCGACTGGTATAGGAACCTGAGAATTGTTCTCAGGCAAGAGCGCAAGCTCTATGTCTTGGAAAGGGAAGCCCCTGCAGAGCCGACCGGAAATGCTCCGAGAGCAGAAAAAGATGCTTACAAGAAGTATCAAGATTATACCTTGGATGTGGAATGCCTCATGTGCTACCATGTCCTCTGAGCTTCAGAAGCAACACGAGAGCATGTGTGGTTATGAGATAATCGGGCACCTCAAGAAAATGTTCGAGGGGCAAGCCCGGTAAGAGAGGTTTGACATATCCAATGCATTATTTCAGTACAAAATGGGAGCTCGAGACTCAGTAGGGACTCACGTACTCAAGATGATTGGGTATATAGAGAACCTTGAAAAACTGGGTTTGCCCTTGAGCCAAGAGTTGGCCACGGATCTGATCCTGCAATCGTTGCCAGACAGTTATGAGCAGTTCGTCTTAAACTATAACATGAATGAAATATAAAAGACACTGCCCGAGCTCCTTGGCATGTTGAGAACTGCCGAGAATAACATGAAGAAGGTCAATCCTGCCAACCCCAAACTAATGGTGCATAAGAGCAAGGGCAAGGCCAAGGGATCTAAGAAGACGAAGATTGGATCTAAGTCTCCTCTTGATCCCAAGTCTTCTGCACTAAAAATGAAAGGTATGGCGAAAGAAGGAAAGTGCCACAACTGCGGTAAGGCAGGGCATTGGAGGCGGAACTGTCCCCTCTATATTGAGAATCTGCAGAAAAGAAGGGAGGTATGACTTCCACTTTAGGTATTTACATTATAGAGATAAACTTTTCTGCTCCTTCATCTTGGGTATTGGATACCAGATGTGGTTCTCACATTTGTACAAATGTGCAGGAACTGAAAAGGAGAAGAATGCTGGGTAAAGGGGAGGTAGACCTACACGTCGGGAATGGAGCAAGAGTTGATGCCGTCGTCGTTGGTGTTTACTGTCTTTCTTTGCCCACTGGGATTGTAATGTAACTAGATAATTGTTATTATGTTCCAGCCATAACTAGAAACATTATATCCATATCATGTCTTGATATGAAAGGATTTTTGTCTATAATTAAGAACAATTGTTGTTCAATTTTTATGAATGATGTTTGTTATGGTGTGGCCCAATTGTTTAATGGTTTATATGTTTTGAACATAGACCATCCGATCTATAATGTAGAAAATAATAAAAGACTAAGAACAAATGACTCGAATCCTACATACCTTTGGCATTGTCGTTTGGGCCATATAAACGAGAAACGGATGTCCAATCTCCATAGAGATGAACTACTGGACTCATTTGATTATAAATTATTTGAGAGATGCGAGTCTTGCCTAGTAGGCAAAATGACTAAAGCCCCTTTCACTGGTCATAATGAGAGGGCAGATGATCTCTTGGGTGTCATACATAGTGATGTGTGCGGACCCATGAGTTCTATGGCTAGAGGTGGGTTCCACTACTTCGTTACATTTACTGATGATTTCAGTAGATACGGATACGTGTTTCTTATGAAGAACAAATCCGAGACCTTTGAAAACTTCAAAGAGTTTAAGAATGAAGTAGAGAACCAACTGGGTAAAAGAATAAAAGCACTCCGATCTGATCGAGGTGGCGAATATTTGAGTCAAGAGTTCTGTGATCATTTGAAAGAGTGTGGTATTGTATCACAGCTCACCCCACCCAGAACACCGCAACATAATGGTATTTCTGAGAGGAGGAATCGTACCCTGTTAGACATGGTGCGGTCGATGATGAGTCATGCAGATCTGCCCGTTTCCTTTTGGGGTTTTGCTCTAGAGACTGCTGCTTTTACACTAAATCGCATTCCGATGAAAACAGTTCAAAAGACACCATATGAGATATGGACTAGGAAGCGTCCTAGTATGTCTTTCATTAAGATTTGGGGCTGTGAGGCATACGTACAACGTCAAATGTCTGACAAGCTAGAACCCAAATCAGATAAGTGTTATCTTGTGTGATATCCTAGGGAAACCAAAGGGTATTACTTCTACCTGCCGTCCGAGGGAAAAGTGTTTGTCGCAAGGACTGGCGTCTTCTTGGAGAAAGAGTTCTTATCCAGAAAGACTGAAAAGGTGGAACTTAAAGAGGTTCAAGAACCACAAACAATGAATGAACGTGAATTGGAACCTGAGCAAGGACTACAATCTGTTGTAGCTGGAGAACCTGCTCAAGAAACACAAGTCCTACGTAGATCTGATAGACTAAGATTTGAGCCTGAGATAATGGATTTCTCGTGTCTCAAATAGGTAGTGTGTTGCTTATGGATCATGATGATGAGCATGCAACCTATCGAGATGCTATGTGTGGACCTGACTCCGAGAAGTGTCTTGAGGCCATGAAATCTGAAATGGACTCCATGTATGCAAACCAATTTTGGACCTTGGTGGAACCACCTAAAGGGGTACGACCCATAGGGTGCAAGTGGGTCTTCAAGAAGAAGACTGACATGGATAGGAATGTACAGACATTCAAAGGCCGGCTGGTGGCTAAAGGTTTCAGGAAAATTCATGGTGTTGACTATGATGAGACCTTTTCCCCTGTTGCCATGGTCAAGTCCATCAGAATTCTACTTGCTATTGTTGCGTATTATGACTACGAGATCTGGCAAATGGATGTCAAAACGGCTTTCCTTAATGGAAACCTCCTTGAGGAAGTGTATATGACACAACCCGAGGGTTTTGTATCTCCAAGTGAAGCCACTAAAATATGCAAGTTGAATCGATCCATTTATGGATTGAAACAAGCTTCTCAAAGTTGGAATCTGCGTTTTGATGAGAAGATCAAAGAGTTTGGTTTCATCAAGAACGAAGATGAGCCTTGTGTTTATAAGAAGATTAGTGGGAGCATTGTTGTCTTCCTGATATTGTATGTAGATGACATACTGCTGATCGGGAATGACATTCCAACCCTGCAAGTTGTTAAGAATAACCTAGGGAACTTCTTTTCTATGAAAGACTTGGGTGAAGTGACTTACATACTTGGTATTAATATCTATAGAGATAGATCAAAGAAGTTGCTGGGTTTGACCCAGAGTACATACATTGACAAGGTGTTGAAATGGTTCAACATGCTTGAGTCCAAGAAAGGATTCTTACCCATGTCACATGGTGTGATCTCTAAGGACCAGTGTCCAAAATCTTTGGAAGATGAGGACCGCATGAAGATGATTCCATATGCTTCGGCAATTGGATCAATCATGTATGCAATGTTGTGTACTCGACCCGATGTCTCATATTCTTTGAGCATGAAGAGCAGGTATCAGTATGATCCTGGTGAGAGTCACTGGATTACTGTCAAGAATATCCTAAAGTACTTGAGAAGGACTAAGGATACGTTCTTGTGTATGCTGGAGAGTAAGAGCTCGTTGTAAGTGGTTACACGGATGCTAGCTTCCAAACTGATAAGGACGATTCAAAGTCCCAATAAGGTTTTGTATTTTGCCTCAATGGAGGAGCTGTAAGTTGGAAGAGTTCCAAGCAGGAGACAGTTGTCAATTCTATGACAGAAGCCGAGTATATTGCTGTCACAAATGCGTCAAAGGAGGTTGTGTGGATTAGGAAATTCATCGGCGAGCTAGATGTCGTTCCTAGCATTGTTGATCCCGTAGTTCTCTACTGTGACAACAACGGTGCAGTTGCCCAAGCTAAGGAACCTAGATCTCATCAGCACTCCAAGCACATACTTCAGCGGTTCCATCTAATTCGAGAGATTGTCGATCGAGGAGATGTGAGCATTTGCAGAGTACCAACTGAAGAAAACATAGCGGATCCACTGACGAAGCCTCTTGCGCAAAGGAAGCATGATGGTCATATTAGATCAATGGGTATTAGATACCTAAATGATCGTCTTTAGTGGGAGCCTTGTGGATTGTATATTTGTTGGTTGTTTATTCATTTGATGAATTGTGTTATGTACTGTGTATTTCATTTTACATTTATGGCAAGTTCTTTTATTATGTCAACCATTTCTATATGATAGACTAATTAACATAATGAATGCCCTTAGAGTGTTTTATTCCATAGGAATTCAAGTACGTGACTTGAATGTGAGGGCCTATGTTTATATGAAGCTTCATTCTTAAATGGTCCCTGGTCAAGGTATCATCCTAGAAATTAGGGCGAGGATGAGACCATAAGACTAGCATGTGCGTTGACTGATGACCGGTTCTCACAGGTCATGATATTGTGATATCAATTCATCACATGGGTACTTGTGAAGAACAAGTTGTACTGGACAGACCCCCGTGAGACTACTTTGTGGATTGTTATATGAACGTGTCACAAGTAGGTCTCAAGTGACAATGGTGTTTGTGGTCCTTTGACCTGAAGTCACAGCATTCATCAGGTGAGGAAGAGCATACTTTGATGTCATCTAAAGTCTTCTCTTGAGAAAGGTTGACGATAAGGGTGGTTGTTAAGTATGTTACGAATCACTTGGATGTTTGTGTGTGAGAAGAAATGGGATTTGTCCTCTTATATGACCTGAGTTACATCCATGGGCCCCTTGATGGAATAAGACTGGAAAATGCATGACCATGCTTGGTTGAGTCAATATGTGATATTGAGCTCACCAATTTCTGACAGTCTATTCTAGATCAAGAAACTGGGATTGAACAATTATGAGGGTGACATGGTCCATGCCTCTAGTTCTATCTGGAGGTAAAGGACAAAAGGACATGACAACACTGATACATTGGTCATGATAGGCTTGTTGAGTTATGAACTCTTATTGCTTGGGTAGCAATGATGCATTGCTAGATGTCGCTCATTGTTTGTGAGACTTTTATTTGATACGTTCAAGATCAAGTGGGAGACTACTGGTGCTTCCATGGTGATCTGGAAGTGGTCAAATATCTAGTCTCACTGCCAAAGTGATATGAGCCTATAGGGTCGCACATAAAAGGTGCTTGGAGAAATTGGAGAAAGAATTGAGTTGATCTTGCTCATATTGGATGTGAGTAGAGGATCATTCTTTTGACTGTTTGGAATTAAGTTGAGAATGTGTCAACGGGAAATCATTTAAAGTGTTTAAACGATTGGACTTATACTAGACAAATTCGGCTAAAGTGTTTAACCGAACTGGGTCAAATTCGCCTAATAGGTTTGGACGAATTCGGCTAAAGTGTTTAGACGATTTCGGCTAAGTCAAAATTTGGGTAAATGGTTTAGTCGAATTTATATATCCAAATTAGTATAGTCGAATTCGTCTATAGGGCATAGGCGAATTCGTTTAAAGGTGTTGAAAATGTTGAAGTGGAAGTTTGTGAAGTTGGCGGTCTGGGGGGGGGGGGGGGGGGGGGGGGGGGGGGGGGGGGGGGGGGGGGGGGGGGG
>JAWHQI010001655.1:0-63349 GCA_033032865.1 Dactylorhiza incarnata
AAATTTATATTCGCAGTGGATGTCAGTTCTCTGAACTCAAATCAGCAAAATAACGGATATATTTATTTCTCCTTGGACGTATTCAGACAGCCAAGTAAGGATATCTTTCTCATTTATTATATCCTTATATTCCTTCTATTCCAAGAAGAAGAATAGCCGTTGACATTTAATGCCAAAGGCATCTTTCTCGACAAAAGGAATTAAAAGGACCTGCCAAAATCGTTTTGGGTAGCTGCCTGGTTCCAAGAAGGATTTAAGTCAGAAAACGACATTCCTTAAAGAGACAAAAGATTTGAATTTGAAAAGATATATACATACAGTTATCAGAAGAGAAAGAAGACATAGAGAATTGCAAGAACTGAGATATTCGTCTTCTGTGAGAAAAATAAAGAAAAAAAAACTTGACTATCACTCTCTCTCATCTGTGATCATAGAACAAGGAGGATAGAAGAATTCTTTCAGAAGAAGAAGAAGAAGCAAATACACTATTCTTTCTCAGTTTTCCTCTTCATCGAGATCATCTGCTACAAAGACTTCTATTTGAGAAAGCTCTGTCCAAAAATCTGTCATTAACTCTCATCAGACAGGGGGAGCTTTCTGCTTAAACATCTGTTGCCTTCTCTCAGATCATTGACAGAGAAGAACACTCTATACATTTTTATCTCATTCTGTACAGGGTTAATACTCCCTTCAAAAGTTTACCCAGTGGTGGCAAGACACCTTATCAAAAAATCATAGTGTGGTTTTTAAGCACCTTATCAAAAGCTTATTGGTGTGTGGACACCTTATCAAAAATCCCTTGGTGCCTGGGCACCTTATCAACCCTCCTAGTTGATTCCTACCAAAGGTGGTAGAAGAGTAGACGTACCCAGATTTATTGGGGAACTACTATAGCTCCTTGTGTCTTCTGTGCTTGATTATTTCTGTGTGCTTATGCTTGTGCTGTGTGTCCTTTTTATTAATTATGTAGTTTTCTATAACTCACACTAAATACACATATACCTAAACAGTAGTTTAATTTCCGCTATAAAACGTATTAAAAATTTTCAATACTCTATTCACCCCCCCCCCCTCTAGAGTAATTTAAGATCTGACCTCCACTTTCATAAGGCCCTTACCCGACTCGACCATGTTACAGTAGGAGGAGGGGGTATTACAATAGCGGCGTCAGATAACTCATCCTCGGCAGTGTCATTGATGTGAGCAGTGTTTTCGGGCAATACGTGATTAAGAATCAGCGGCGGTCGGCTGCCCGATGCAAGGGCCGGGTTGGGGGTACGAGAGACCCCTAAATTCCATAGTCGGGTGAGTATCTCAGTCTGGCCCTCCTCCATTAGGCATGTACGCTCTTCCATGGATGTTGCTGATGCAGTGCCAGATTGCTCAAGAAGTCGCATGTTGGTGATGAGCGAGTTGGCAGGAGCTTAATTGGCGCGCTCCCCGGGGACAAATCTATCAATAGCACGAGTGCTTCTTCTCACCATTACTGGCCAACCACGTGCAATATCACAAATTAATTAGTATCCAAAAAATCATTAGAGATTTGGGATCACCTTCGCACCGGCGGCGTCAAACTTTTGCGGGTCATTCAATGCCCTTACAGACCGGCCGAGGCAGACTGTCTTAGCTCGAAATTGAGTCGAATGTTCAGATAGTCAAAATAGAGAACTGACAATAGAAAGCGAAATTTTTATGTGAAAAACCCGAAAAGGGAAAAAACCACTGGGACAGATCCAACTTGAACGAAATCTACTAGTAGTAACTAAGTACATAGATTTGCTTTTCAGAGGGTGACAGACCACCGCTCGTTTACAAGTATTTCTAAGTATCCAGAGTTGTGCGGAGCAGAGCGCGAAAGCGCACACTGGAGTGGGGGACTGGAGCACGCATATGAGCAGACTGGAAAGAACAGCGGGAATGCGGGAAGCACGTGTTGAGCAGGAGAATGAGCGCCTAGTTGGGTCTTTGCGCTTCTAAGATGGACTTCAGTCTGTACCTCTTCGTCAAAAAATCTTAGAGCTCTTCCCTCCGCCTCCACCTTCAAATGAAGTTCTAAACCCACTTTTATAGTTTTTCAGGAGAGTATGCAAGTAATTGTGCTCTCTTGTTTATTGAGCGACCAAATAGAAATGCACGGTTTAAGTCTCTCGGATTACCAATTTAATGGATATTATGAACTTGCCCCCGGGCAGCCCTGTTAGGCTTGTCGTAAGGGAGGCACACATGTCTGTTTGAATCCTGCTGGGGGAGCCGCAGTCGCGCACTTTGCATGGGAGCGCGTAGTTGGCGCGTACGTGCAGCTTGCACACCCGTCCTTTGTGTTCTGGACTGACTATTGTGCAACTTTCTGTTGCTGTTTCCAAGGTGATCTGGAAGTTGTCGAGCATTTAGTCTCACTACCAACGCGATATGAGCCTATGGGGTCACACACAAGAGTGTTTGGAGAAGTTGGAGGAAGGATTGTGTTGTCCTCACTCATATTGGATATGACTGAAGGACCAATCCTTCGACTTATTGGAGTTGGGTCGAGTCGACTGAATGATCCACAGGTATTGTGAATATTGTATAGATCATGTTGACAAAATTTTTAGATGAGTCGTCGAGAATGTCTCGACGAAATGTACCTCAGTTCGTTTAAAAGATTCGTCGCATGGTCTCGACGAATTAGATCTACTTGACGAAATAGTTCATCGAATGGTATCGACAAAATTTATTAATTTGTCAAAATGACTCGACGAATTGGATATTTTCATCAAATCAATTCGTCGAATGGTCTTGACGAATCAGGTATACTCGACGAATCTTTGAATTTTCTCGACGAATCTTTGAATTGTCTCGACAAATTTTACTCGTTTTGACGAATTCTGTGTTTACTCCAAAATTAACCTCGGGTGTGCGGATATCTTCTTTCTCACCTGGGTATAAATAGGACACTATTTTATGCCCAAATAGAGCTCTCTCCTTTTGAGATTTTTTTGAGAAACGGAAGTGTTCCTCAAGCCAACGGAAGCATTCTGACAAACCACAATTCTTTTCCGACCTAGTTCTTGTTCGACAACAAGCTAGAGTTCTTCTACACTCGTCTGGACTTCTATAGAGCCGCAGATCCCTTTCCGTGCTCGGAACTCTATGTTTGTTCTCGGTATTTCATTATTGAGCACCTCGATTAAGCATTGACTCAATCCCTTTCAAGTATATCACAAAGTGTTGATTCTCCTATTTCTAGATTCATGAAATTGCAAGATCCTTTAACTGTTTACGGTTGTTCTTGTTTGTATATTCCGTTTCACACATGCGATGTGCTTTCACACTATGGTGTGTAGAAAACCCAACATTGGTATCAAAGCGAGGTTCCTGGCGCTGCCCCTTGGACTCCGTTAGGGGCTCTGTCCTTAAGACCCTACCAGGGGCACGACCCTTTGGAACCCCGCCAGGAACGCATGTGATTGTGTTGAGATTTTATTGTTTCAAAAATTGTTTCTCCTTTGCAGTAATCGTCCCTCTAAATGGCTTGTGAAACCAAATGTCTTAGATTTTGAATCTAACACTAAGAGACGAGCTTGTCTACTCCATAAGTGGAGTTGTTATTCATAGGTCCAATGCATGTAAATCTAGAGATTTAGAAGTATTCTAAGTGTTCAGATTTAGCTATTTTATCAAAGTGTTGATGATTTTATTTTGTGCACATCTGAGATGTATTTGGATTGTGAATGTTGTAATTTTATTTTTTTAAATCTGCACAATGGTTAAATGTTAATCATGATTAAATATTAATCATTTATCACAAAATCCCTTATCTAATATTAAGTATACGGATGCCTTCCTATGGATGACACTCTTCCTGCCTCGATCGAGGAAGTGTGAGTTTGCCAAAGTAAGGTGCATTAATCTATCTTGGTAAGGGTGCGAGCGGATAATTGTGATATCCCACTGTCGACATCGGGTCTATCTTAACTAGTTGACCTCAAAGGTTGAGTGCCTAGAAGCATAGGGTTGGCATGCTCCATATGATGGATGCGTATAAAAAGTTATTCACCAACCATACAGGAGTTGCATGATGATGCAATTGCCAAAAGTTGCCTACCTAAATAGCCACATTGTGGGTGATCTGCCAAAGTTGGCTTATGATGGCGGTGAAATATGAATCTTGTCCACTAGAGAGTAGCTCGTATAAACTCTCTGAATTGATATCAAGGGTTATTAATTTGTATAAAATAGTGAGAGCCTTTTAATAAAAGTCCTTATAAAAATAAAATTGTATTTTTATAGTACAAAATTCCTTGTAGAATATACATGTCAAGTGGTTCTCATTCCACCTTGTCCCTGTGAGTGATCCTTGAGAAGGACAAGCTAAATGGGACAAATTTCCAAGACTGGTTCAGGAACCTGGGAATTGTTCTCAGGCAAGAGCGTAAGCTCTATGTCGTGGAAGAAGATCCCCCAAGAGCCAGCCACTACTACACCTCGTGCAGATGAAGATGCTTACAAGAAGTATGGAGATGACTCCTTGAATGTTAAATGCCTTATGGTCACGACCATGAACTCTGAGCTTCAGAAGCAACACGAGAATATGAGTTGTTACGAGATGGTCGAGCACCTGAAGAAAATGTTTTAAGGGAAAGCTCGCGAAGAGAGATTTGACATATCCAAGGCGTTATTTCAGTGCAAGATGGGTGTTCGAGACCTAGTAGGGACTCACGTACTCAAGATGATTGGGTATATAGAGAACCTTAAAAGACTGAGATTTTCTTTGAGCCAAGAGTTGGCCACTGATCTGATCCTGTAATCGTTGTCGGACAACTATGAGCAGTTCTTCTTGAATTATAATATGAATGAAATTGAGAAGACACTGCCCGAGCTCCTAGGCATGTTAAGAAATATTGAGATCAATATGAAGAAGATCAAGTCTACTAGCCCCATATTGATGATGCATAAAGGCAAGGTCAAGGACAAGGGATTAAAGAAGACTAAGGTGGGACCTAAGTCATATCTTGATCCCTAGTATTTAGCACTAAAAAACAAAGGCTTGGCGAAGGAAGGGAAGTGCTACCATTGTGGTAAGGCAGGGCATTGGAGGAGGAACTGCCACCTCTATCTTGAGGATCTGCAGAAGAAGGGAAGTGTGACTTCCGATTCAGGTATTTTCGTTATAGAAATAAACCTTTCTACTCCTTCATCTTGGGTATTGGATACCAGATGCGGTTCTCACATTTTTACAAATATGCAGAAACTGGGAAGGAGAAGAATGCTAGGTAAAGGAGAGGTAGTGTTGGGTCCAACGTTCCTTCACTTGACCCGTAGCGTCTTTCCTACATCCTTAAAGAAAAAGTAGCACCCTTCCCATCAGTCCGGGCTTTTGGGATAGTTGGTTGCGCTTGATCCTACAAGTGGTACCAGAGGAGGTTGCGGGTTTGAGGCCAGGGGGTGCTGATTAAATCCTAAAATTTCTCTACTTGTGTGGGTCTCGGTGGGTCAGGCGACCACATCCATGTGAAAAACCACCTCTGAGCCATGTGGTGTGCCACCTCTGAGCCATGTGGAACACCTCTGAGCTTGCAGGTCGTGTTGGACGCTGGTGGGGATTGTTGGGTCCAGCGTTCCTACACTTGACCCGTAGTGCCTTTCCTACTTCCTTAAAGAAAAAGTAGCGCCCTTCTTATCAGTCCGGGCTTTTGGGAAAGTTGGTTGCGCTTGATCCAATAGGTAGACCTGCGTGTTGGAAATGGAGCAAGATTTGCTGCCATTGTCGTAGGAGTATATCGTATTTCTTTGTCCACAGGGCTTGTAATAGAATTAGATAATTGTTATTTTGTTCCATCCATAACTCGAAACATTATATCTGTGTCATGTTTAGACATGAGAGGATTTACTTTCATTATTAAGAACAATAGTTGTTCTATATTTATGAATGATGTTTATTATGGTGTAGCCCAACTGTTTAATGGCTTATACATTTTGAACTTAGATCAGCCAATCTATAATATAGAAAGTTTTATGAGACTAAAAACTAATGACTCGAATCCTACGTATCTTTGGCATTGTCGTTTAGGCCATATAAATAAGAAACACATATACAAGCTCCATAAAGATGGAATGTTGGTCTCATTCGATTATGAATCATTTGAGAGATGCAAGTCATGTTTATTATGCAAGATGGCGAAAGTCCCTTTCACTAGTTGTATTGAGAGGGTCGATGATCTCTTGGGTGTGATACATAGTGATGTATGCATACCCATGAGTTCTATGGCTAGAGGTGGGTTCTACTACTTCATCACATTCACTAATGATTTTAGTAGATACGAATACGTATTTCTTATGAAGAACAAATCTGAAACCTTTGAAAAATTCAAAGAGCTTAAGAATGAAGTAGAGAACCAACTGTGAAAAAGAATAAAAACACTCTGATCTGATCGAGGTGGAAAATATCTAAGTCATAGGTTTTGCGATCATCTGAAAGAGCGTGGTATTGTATCACAGCTCACTCCGTCAGGAACACCACAACATAATGGTGTGTATGATAGTAGGAATCGAACTTTGTTAGATATGGTACAGTCAATGATGAGTCATGTAGATTTTGCTGTTTCCTTCTGGGGATTTGCTCTAGAGACTGCTGCTTTCACTTTAAATTGTGCTCCAATGAAAATTGTTTAAATGAAACCATATGAGATATGGATTGTGAAGCGTCCTAGTATGTCTTTCATTAAGATTTGGGGTTATGAGGCATATGTGCGACGTCAAATGCCTGACAAGTTGGAACCCAAATTGGATAAGTGTTATCTGGTGTGATATCCTAGGGAGACCAAAGGGTGCTATTTCTACATGCTGTCTGAGGGAAAAGTGTTTATTGCAAGGACTGACGTCTTTTTGGAGAAAGAGTTCTTATCCAGAAAAACTACAAAGGTAGAACTTGAAGAAGTTCAAGAAATGCAAACTAAAAAATGAACCTGAATTAGAACCTGAGCAAAGACTACAAGTAGTTGTAACTAGAGAGCCTGCTCAAGAAACATAAGTCTTACATAGATCTGGTAGACCAAGATTTGAGCCTAAGACACATGGATTTCTCATGTCTCAGATAGGTGATGTATTGTTTATGGATCATGATGATGAAACTGCAACCTACCAAGAAGCTATAAGTGGATCAGACTCTGAGATGTGGCTTGACGCCATGAAATCTGAAATGGACTCCATGTATGAAAACCAAGTTTGGACTTTGGTGGAACCACCTAAAGGGGTACGAACCATCAGGTGCAAGTGGGTTTTCAAGAAGAAGACTGACATGGATGGGAATGTACAGACATTCAAAGGGTGATTAGTAGCAAAAGGTTTCAAGCAAATTCATGGTGTTGACTATGATGAAACATTTTCTCCTATTGCTATGGTTAAGTCCATCTGAATTCTACTTGTTATTGCTGTGTATTATGGCTACAAAATCTGGCAAATGGAGGTCAAAACGGCTTTCCTAAATGGAAACCTCCTTGAGGAAATGTATATGACACAACCCAAGGGTTTTGTATCTCCAAATGAAGCCACTAAAATATGCAAGCTACTGAGATCCATTTATGAATTGAAACTGGCTTCTCGAAGTTGGAATCTACATTTTAATGAGAAAATCAAAGAGTTTGGTTTCATCAAGAACAAAGATGAGCCTTGTGTTTATAAGATAATTAGTGGGAGCATTGTTGTCTTCCTAATATTGTATGTAGATGGCATACTGCTTTTCTATGAAAGACTTGGGTGAAGTGACTTATATACTTGGTATTAAGATCTATAGAGATAGATCAAAGAATTTGCTAGGTTTGACCCAAAGTACATACATTGAGAAGGTGTTGAAATGGTTAAGCATGCTTGAGTCCAAGAAGGGATTCTTACCTATGTCTCATGGTGTGAGTCTCTCTAAGGACTAGTGTCCTAAATCTTTGGAAGATACGGACCGCATGAAGTTGATTCCATATGCTTCAGCAGTTGGATCAATCATGTATGCAATGTTATATACTTGACCCGATGTATCCTATGCTTTGATCTTGACAAGCAGATATCAGTCTGATCCCGGTGATTGTCACTAGACAACCGTCAAGAATATCCTAAAGTACTTGATAAGGACAAAGGATGTATTCTTGGTGTATGGTGGAGTGGAAGAGCCCGTTGTAAAGGGTTACACTGAAGATAGTTTCTGTTAGTTATTGGGTGTCGACTTATCACCTAGAGGGGGAGGGGGGGGGGGGTGAATATGTATTTCAAATTCCTTTAACCCTCTTTGGTGTTCTTGTTTTCTGGTTTATTAGATTATAATATATGAAGCATAACACAAAAAACACACAAAGATTTATAGAGGTTCCTCAAGACGATGTGTCTTGAGTAGTCCTTTGTCCCTTTGCGCCTACCTAGCAGTGTGCTAGGCTCGGCAAACTCCGCCAATGTCACCGACCCGCAAGTCCTACAGCCTAGGCCCGCAAGCCCATACTGCACTCAGGCCTGCAAACCCGACACTCAGGCCCTCAAGCTCTCACACAGCACAGACCCATAAGTATTTCCACTTGGACCGGTATGTTCACTGCTCTGGCTCCCAAGCCTCACAGTTCTCAAGCCCGCAAGCTCGATGCGATTGGACCCGCAAGTCCACTACCCTGTCCCTCAAGCCTAACAACTCTCAATCCTGCAATCTCGGCAAGATCTGCAAACAGATCCTACAGTTTTTGGCCCGCAAACCTTACAGAGATAGATATACAGTAAATCTTCTGCCTGATGGAGATCGGCTTCTTGACTTGAAGAAGATTCTTCTAATATGAACCTTGATAGCACAGGTCTTCTTCAAGCTTTTCTACTATCTGGAACTCTTCTTATCAGCCGATGAAGCTCGACTGATTTTTGGAGAACAAGGATGAAGATCATTTTTGTTCTCGGTTCTTGTTCCTTCTTTACGTCGCTTCTTCCCTTTTTTTGGTTCTCGCGTAAATTCTTTTGTATTCTCTTCTTCTTCTTGATTCTTCTCCGCAGCTTTTACTATTTTATTGGTATGCCGAGCGGGATAATTTTTTGTTCTTCAGTTCGAGAGTTCTTTTAGGGCATCCATTGTTCCCTTTTATAGGATGGAGGAGCAGTCCAACGGTCTCCTATGATGTCCTCTAATTTTAGACGCCTCATTCTTTAAGAGCATGAACTAACTGGACAATCAGGCGGCGACATTAATTGTTGGCAGTGCGTCTGGAAGAATTTGAATCTGTCTAGACGATATTTCCATCGTTACGATGATATGGACAATATCTCAATGACAGAGCTTGTCAATGTCTTGGACTTGGACATATCTTCAATTCTTCTTCCTTCTTCTTCAGACAAGGATATCACGACGATACGGGACATGCTTTCTGCACTTGCACATAAGACGATATGAAGCCATCTAACTGACATCGGCGTAATATTGACTGCTCAATGTCTTGTTCACGATTTCGTCGACACCCCCTTGTCTTATCAACGACATAATCACCATTATGTTGATAAGCTTTTCTTCAGCAACTGCCTATCTTCATAAGACCTTCCTTAGCCTTCTCGACGTCAAGCCTTCTTTACGACGATATTGTTGATATCAATCTTTCCTTACCTTTTCAACGACACGACTTCTTTATGACGATGTCGTCGACATATATTTTTCTTTGCCTTTTTGAAGACAAGGCTTCTTTATGACGATGTTGTCGATATCATCTTGTACTTGTACTCAAGTATTCTTCCTTCATCTTGGCATCCTGATATCGCCGTGTGGTGTTGTAGTATTATGACAATATCAACATGTGCATGTCATTTCAACGACAACTGACATGATTCTTCTGCTTTGCTCAGCACATCATTTCAATGACGTGCATACTCTTTCCGACGATATGTCCAGTCCTTTTCGACGATATTGTACTTAGTGAAGTTATTAAAGTACTGGACTATTGTCTGATCCTGCAAGCATGAAGTAGATATAGCTTCAAATACAACTTGTACTTATCTTTAAACAGAACACTTCTTCAAATTAGGAACACTACTGGGCACTGTTACCAATAATCTCCTCATATTTGAAGAAGTCATGACCCACTCAATTATAAAGTACATCTTAGGCAAATTAGCATATAATGGCATTGCATTTAAGTTCGAGTAAATGCAGAAATTGACAAATATCACTTCATTGATAATTTATATATAGTGACAGATGTTGTAAGGTTTTCAACATTTCTATATTTGCCCCTAATAATTCAGTCATCTATTTCTCTGGTTCCTTCATAGCTGCTTCACTCTTCGCTTTCTTGGCACTAGCTTCCTGTTCCTTCTCAGTTTATCTGGTGAAGTATTCAAATGGCTTGGGGTGATACTTGAGGGGCTCAGGAGTGTCTGCAAGGATTCTACCTGCTTGCTTGTCCCTTCTGTAATCTCTCCTTGCTTCTTCTTGTTCTTCATGCTTAGACCATTCTTGAGGACTGTACAATTTGTATCTTTCACCTTTGTTTACTTTCACCAGCTCCCATGCTTTAGTATGATGGATCTGGATTTGGGGATCCATCTCTCATAGTCACCCTTCTTCTCCATTTCTTCCCTGTATTTTCTCTTTCTCATCTTTACCTCACCTTCTTTCGATATTTCCTTTCATTTATCCTGATCAGCAGCAGCAGCATCAGGAATGTCAACATATTGATCTTCAGCAGGATAATCTTCAGCAGGCTCATTAAAGTGGAGAGGAGGCAGATTCATTGCTTCCCTGATGATATTGGTGGTCCAAATGGCATGCTCACTGCTGGCCTCCATCATTGATCTCTCACCCTTTATGACTTCTTCTGATATCTCTTTCTGAATATTCTCTTGAAGGACTAGAAGCTTGCATTTAAGCATGTGAATTCATGCTTCCAGATGGTTCTTGGTCTCAAGCAGATGACTGTCTAGATCCTTATTATGATGATCGAGCTTATCCTGGATATTTGTCTTGTGGTCATTCATCATCTTGTTAATGCCATTATAGGCCGTCTCAATGTTTTTGCATATCGTTATTTGATTTTTTCAGGACTTCAAGAATATCTTGGTGGGTGATTGTTATCTGTTTGTCAGTATTCTCTTGCAGATTCTTTACATCAGATTTGAGGTTGGCAGTTTCAGCAGATAGTATGGTGTAAAAACGATGCCCCCTTGTGCGCGTTTTTGAGTCGAGCGAGGTGACTCAAGCTCGGGGTGTATTGAGGGCCCGGCTTGCACCTGAGCCGGAGAAGTGCACTCGACGAACGCGGCGAGTACCATTTATATTCCTTGTCTCGATGGTTGATGTATCGGGATCCGAGCCGTCCGAAGAGCATGACATGAGCGATAAAACTCGAAGGAGGCGTACCGCCTTGAAGGAATTATAGTGCGTACGTTAGCTTAAATGACACGGTCTGCAAATAGCGTATTTATTCAAAAGGCGGTATGCAGCAGACAGTCTCAGAATTCACCTTAGTCAGTTTTGTTAGACTCGTGAAGCCTATACGAGTTCAACGAAACTGCCCGCGCTCGATTCGGATGAGAATCGGCGAAATTATTAATGTGGTCTGCGAATAGCGTATTTATCCAAAATGGTGAAATATGCGAAACGACCCCGCAATTGACCCCAATCAGTCTTGTTAGACTCATAATAATAGTACGAGTTCAACGAATCTATCCGTTTGCGATTCCGACGTCGTTTGAAGGGTTTTTGACATTTGCGTAAATTAGGCCGTAAACGCTCCGGAGAGCGTAAAATGAGCAGACGAACTCGGATTGGATCGTGGTCGGTTATGATAGATGCGTATCGGCGAGACAGTCGTAACGAGCCCGTCTGGGATAAATTCCAAGCATTATAGAGCGTTGCGCGAGCGTTTAGTTGCATTAATAATAATAATAATAATATTGTTATTATTATTATTATATAATATATATATTATATATATATACACATTATAAAGCATTAGGTTTAGAAAACGCCAGAGCCCGATCTCCCCTCCTCCCGTGCCTGCGCCATCAAGCCTCCCCTCCAGTCAACCTCCTCACCTCCATTTCCGGTGAGTCCGACCTCCGGCGAGTCCGACCTCCGGCGAGTCCGACCACCTCAAGCCCGGCCGCCTCTTTCTCCATTTCTCTCCCTAGGTTTTTCTCTCCGGATCTCTCTTTCTCTCTCTAGCTTCCATGGCCGAGCCTTCTCCGGCGCATCCTCATCTCCGACGAGATCTCCCCTCCAAACCGAGCTCCAAGCCACCTCGAGCAGAAACTCCTCCGACGAGCTTTCTCTCCGGCGATCTCCTCCGCCCGGGAACTTCCATTTTTGGCGCGCCTCCTCATAACAGGATTTTCCGGCCAGGAAAACCTCCAGGCCGCAACCCAACTCCAGATCTCGCTTAATTCCTCTCTACCAACTCACCCTCATCCAGATCTAGGAGACCTCCGACTACCTCCTCTGCTCTATTCTCACGGCAAGACCTCCTGCCGACAAACTCCTCCATGGCCGATGCTTTCACTCCTTCAGTGATGGCGACTCCGGCTTCTTCTCCATAACTGTCGGCCTGCACATTTACGGTGGTCTCCGAGCCGAGTGCTGCCTAGATCAGTTCTTTGGCGAGATCTCCTCTTCCGAAGACCGAAAATAGCGAGCTCTCGCTCTCCAAACCAAAACACCCCACTCGAGGGGCTGACTTCTCTTCGACGACGTCCGACGAGATCCGGATCGGCGAGATTCGACCATGACCAGGAGCGACGGACAAATGCCGCAAATGCGGCTATTGGGTTGCATGCTTGGACACTCAGGTGAATTCCTCCCCTCTACCTTGGTGCTAGTTTCCTAGATCACACTAGGTGAGATATCGATCTCCATAGAGTCGATTGGAGAGCAAACCGTGAAGAGACGGTCTGAAATAAATGTTCCGGGTAAATGTTCCGGCCACTTCTGACCGCTAACACGTCACCCGTCGATGTACCTCAAAGCGAGGAAGGGGGTGGCGGTGTTAGTCGGTCGGTTTGGGGGTTTTTTTATGGTGGCCGACGAAGAGATGTGTTATTTTTCAGGTTGGGTAGATCGCAGCCCTAGGCTGGAGGTAGACGATGAGGTGATCGTCAGATGTGCTTGAGTTGTGTGCTAGTAATTTTATCTTGATAACTGCAATTTGCTTTCACTCTTACATAGCCGAGTCTAAAAAGAATTTTATGTTTAGGGCACCTCTTGTTTTAGTTTTAATCATAACCTAAAAAACTGACCTAAGAGTAATAAGTGGGTGTAATCACCCCTAATGGCCCCAACCTTTTGGTGGCATGTAGTTGTGTATTTGAGTAGCCTCTGTTTCAATTTGAGGACAATTGGAGTTCATCTTAATGTTGAACCCCGAAGGGGTATTTTGATGCCCTAGGTTTGAAAACCACTTAGCCTTGGTGGCTTGTGGATTTTGGAGCTTAGCCATAAGGGCTTATCTAAATCCAGTGGTAATAGGGCTTAGGGATTGTGTAGGGTCTTGCTCGTCATCAAAGGGTGATTGGAGCAATGGAGACCAAAAACCCTAGCCCATACCTCTAAAATTACATAATTGCCCTTTTGGGCCTTAATGAAGCACTAGGACCTAAACACATATTTAGACAACCAAACTTCATCCCTAGGTAGGGAATAGGGCTATAGGGCTAGGATAATCATCATGAGACTTGTTAGAGGCACATAAGTACTTTTCTCCCTAATAAATGAAATTGTCACCTTTCCCTTAATAAAATGAAATGCAAGGTCATGTGACCTGGTATGACTTTGATATGCTATGAGTGGCTGCACATATTTTGAGGAGCCCTGTAGCTCCCTAGATAACCCTTGAAAACAGACTGTGTAATTAAGGTTTGTAAGTTGTTGTCATGTATTACACAGCCAGCTTGTTGAGCTTGTTTGAGGATAAAGCGCTTGGAATTGGACCTTCGGTTCAACATAAAAATTGTAGCCCTTGTTGTTAACTTTCCAGAATGGGGTGACACGTAAATTTTAGTGTAGTGAAACTCTCAGAATTTTAGTTTTAGTATTCGGTGTCGTGGTAGCCTAAGTCTCGATAATTTTGGAATAACTTCATTGATACCCGTTGTTGTTCAAAACAAAATTGTAGAGATGATGTTGATGATGATGTGCATATCGCTGTAGAATTTCATGAGTTTTAGATGAATATTTATTGTCATTTTATGAATAATAAATTGTGATCGTAACAAGCAGCGAGTCTATGCTAGAGGCTTCAGCGAGAACGGAATTGAAATGGATCCTTGTTTATATATATATTTTGGTGATTTACATCGTTTTGTTTATCGGAAGATGTTTGGAATTGGTAGATAAATGTTGATGACAATGTGGACATCCCTCTTAAATTTCATAATTTTCGGATATAAACTTGCTGTGATTTGTCAATATTAGGTTATAAAATTATTGTGCCGTAAATAGTTATCAAGATTATTCCGAATGAGCTGGGACATGGTGTAAACACTTAGACTCTAACCCTGACGTGTAGAAGAAATTTTAGAAGTCTTGGGTTTAATATAGCCATTTGATTGATCACTTGTTTGATGACGCTCTAGGAAAATAAATATGTGCATGAAACTTTAGGCAAGTTGTGATTTGAATAGTGTTCCTAATTACATTATATGTAAAGGTTATTATATGATTTTAATGTAACATTGGGGGTGATTGACCTAAATGTTGGGGAAAATTATATAATGAACGATTGATGGCATAGTATGTATTAATATTTAAATATATATGTTGAATCTAACAGGGTTGGATGATAAACAACCCTCGAGTAAAAGCCGAGCTTAGTCTTATAATATCATGATAGTCTTCTGGTAATAATCTTGAGTCAATTGGATGAATATTTGTAGTACCTCCCCTTATGTGGTTCATATAACTCATTTGGTCTGCGAATAGTAAAACAGTAGAATGGAGATAACTTGCAGACCATTAGGTGGGAATAGGAGGTAGTTGGTGTACCGGATCTGGATGAAGAGGTTGAGGTCACCAAAAAGGAGTTTAGGTGATGAGAGTGCTTGGTGAGCTATGGGTAAGGTTGTGCTCGGGATTGACGAAAGATCGTCTTTCCCCTTAGAGGGTCATAAAGCACTGAGGTTTAATTCAAGTGAGATGATAAGAGGGTAATCTTATGGGTGGATTCCAATAATACTAAGTGTCTTGAGAATGGGAACTTTGGGGTGTCATCCCACTGTAGTTCCTAGTACCGTAGCGAGCCCCTTACAGGGTAACCCTCGGGAAGTCCAAGACATACCCTAAATTGCAATAACATTTAAAGTAGGCAAGAGTAGTCATAGTAGGGTAAGATTGGATTTATGTATCTCCTCCCAGTGTGGGAGTGACAGGTGTGTGGTATACTGGGGTTGGACGAGCTGGAGGCTCGAGGGGAGGATAGCCCCGTTAGTCTTGGATAATTGTGGCAGGTCTTCGGTACTAGCCAGGTCGTCACACCGACCGCGGTACGTGGACTTAGCGGGTGCGTTGGGGTCTGAGGGGCCAGCTTGTCTGCGTGTCGGGACGACAATTCCTCGAAGACACCTTCCACTTAGCTCAAAGCCTGGTGGACTCTAGCAAAGAGTACGCAGAGCTCCGCGGTTGTTTAGCGTCGAGGTGTACGTGCGGTCTAGGCCTGGTAGTGTGCATACCCGCCTAAGAGTGGACAGCCCGGTCCGCTACCACCGTGTGTCACAGCGGTTGGTACCCGAGAGGTTGGCATCCTCTCAAATAGAGGGAACTATAAAGGTCTGTGTGCACAGAGTCTTGTGTGTGAGTTCATTGCATAATCATTCATGGCATAGCATAGCATACGCACTCGCAGATCCTCATCATATAAATTAATATGGGCTCTTTTATATGATGAGTTATAATTCCTGGAAATCCTAACTTATAAGTTTGTATGGGCATTCATATAAGTTAGGGTACGAGATTGATTACTTGTCGCTACTGTTCTTACTGCCTTGCTTTACCTGCTTTACTTACTGTTTATTTATTGTTGCACACCTTTATTATACTCCTGCTTATACATGATTAGATTAGCCCCTTTTACACTTGTGTAGCTTAGAATTTGTGTATATACTAGTTTACTTTCCCCGTCACATGCTTTGTATATATTACTGTTATATTGCAGCTTTTCTTCCTTTCCTTCCGCCCGGTCACTTGGAGTCGCCGGGGGAGCGGATGGGAAGCCACTTAGTCTTTATGACTAACGGTTGCTACCTCCCTCTTTTTAGGAGCACATTCAGATGTGTAGCAACGTTCAGCACCGGAGGCCAGCCGAGTCAGGTGTGCAGGGCTGGGGTTTATGGTACCTTAGCTGCCGTTAGTGACAGAGGTGGTTGAGTGTTTTGAGATGTGGCCCTTGGGGCATTTAGCTGATTACTCTGATGATTTGCAGGAGCTTGTGTAGCTTTCTGTCTTTCTTATACTCTAATTTGGACATTATTACTTATTGTGAATCTTTGGCTTTTAATACTTTCTTTCATTGATGGGTTGGCGCTGTGTAGTTGGTTTGGCCGGCAGGATAGGCGTCTTGTGGGGGAGGCTAGACGTGTGCTGGCGCTTCCGCAAGGCGGCTGTTCTGGGCATAAGATTCCCCTCGGTCATGTTTTGTGTTCCGGGAGGGGGATCTTACAAATGGTATCAGCTTGCAACGATCCTGAGATAAAGAAGTCCATTAGACCACTAGGCTACCCCTGCTAGCTAGATCAGTTTGAGGACAAACTGATGCAGCGGAAGCGGTGGTGTGCCCATGTGTAATTCACAATAAGTATGTCCGTTTTTTTTTTCCTATAGAAAGTGACAACCTAAGCCAAACTCGTACCCTTTCATACAAATGCTGGCTCACTCTGAGACAGTAATTGGTATTCCCATTCCAACAATTAGAGTTGGTTTGGCATAGGATTGATGTCAACCTAACTAGGACACCATTTTGGTCGACTCAGCAGGATATGTCGGGACATACCCTAACCTTATACCGATCTTGGGGATGATTGGGCCAAGCAATAAGTGACCTTGAGTGACTAAGGGAAGAGTTTAGCGTGAGTGTAGATGCTAGAGACTCACACCCTGAGATTTCTATCTCAGATATGGAGTAATATTATCTCCTTACCCAAAAAATTTAGGGCAATCTCAATGAGATTGGTGCCTGTAGTCCATTATCAGCTTAGTAAGAGACCACCAAGAATGTCTTTTATACTGTATGTCGATACCTCTCACTTCTATTTATGTAGAAGGTTTCACATGGAGGAGATATGATAAGAATTCGGATCCAGAGAAGACTCGTTTTGGGACGAATGTGTTATATTGGTGGTAGAAGAAACTCAGTCGAAGAGATACGGGGGCTTATCTCTTCGTTTATTGGGCTAGTTATGTATCGTCTTGGATCCTTTGAGGAGTTAGAATCTTGGTAATTTTTGACATTGGAAGTTTTGACCCCCTGAGAGTTAATTCACCTTAAGCAAGGCAGACTGCTAAGGCCATTTTTGGGTTGATAGCAATTTTGTTAGCGTTATAAGAGAGGAAAGCATTTTAAGGATGATAATTATCTCTATACGGTTCTAAGCTTATGTGGATAAGTAACGAGGAGGGTAGTAATTTAACACTTTGGGGGATATGCAGCTATGTTGTGATAACATTATAACTGGGCAGTTAATGAAGTTTTGTGCATGCATTGCGGGTATGATGATAAACTACCCCTGAGTTTGGAAATTCGTGGAGAACATTCCCTTAGTGTTGTAATTACTTGGCATTGGGAAATTAATAAGTGTTCGGCGATGGAGTCGACAAGATTAATATGACTTGTTTGATGATCTAAAATCATAAAAGTTTTTATAAAATAAACATACATGCCATGGATGATTGTGGGCAGGGTTGGTAGGGCGCTTGTAGTGGATTTTTATTTTGTTTATCATATGTGAAGAATGCCCTACTTTTGGTAGTCTGCATAACTCGTGTCGAAGGGAAAATCATCCCGGTTGGTATATGAGTGCATCGTTGCGGGAATCTATAGGGTAAGAACTCTAAGTCGAGGAAGGTATACCCCTAAGGTTTGTGCCCATACGTGTGATGAATGTACTATATGGGCGGCGGAAGAAATTTAGTCCAAAAACGTACGGGGGCTTGTCCCTTCGTTTATTGGCCTATTTTCGTGCCGACTTCGTTTTCCCTTAGATCATGCTTATTTAAGTGGTACGTGAACGATGATGATTAGATTCGTGATTGGAATATTGACGATAAGTGCATTTACTTATTTAGTAAGATATGAATATGTCTCTATACGTACAAGTAGGTGTACGCGTGATTGTATTGCCTCGATAAGGCAGTCCTCTGCAGGCTCTGTGCCGAAACCCAACCCTTTGATAAGGTTTATGTTCACGGTTTAGGAGCCCTTAAATGAAATGAATTAAACCACGAGATAAAAGTAGCACAATCTTTTGAATCCGGTGCAAATCTAAGTAGAACTGGGAGTAGACAAAAGTAACAATTGACTCGAGGACGTGTGTTATTAGAAGGGAATGATCTGATTATGACCCATGTGAGGTGTAGAGTCATGGATTCACCTTACTTTGAACCTCAATTGCGATTCAGAATATCACCGGAACAAATTGATAAGCATTGACGGATGTTCATGTGCGGAATTTGGAAACTATTTGGAAACATAAAAGCTTCCTGAGCTTAAACCCTTGAGCTAGTAACATCATTTTTTTTGGGTAGTTGATGGATTGAAAGAGCAGAATGTCATTTCAAGTCAAGCGGAAAACATCCATGATGTTTAATCATTGTAGATATCTTGCCATAACTTGATAATGGACTTGGCTGGTGGCTTTTGCATGCATGCCCTTGCACTTGAGTTATTATAAGGTGATCATAGCGATTGTTGAAACTTAACATCAAGTGGATGTCGTGCTAAGTGAAGAGGATGCGTGATGTACGAAGAATTGCCTACATGTTTTAGTATTTAGAATTTGGCACTCCTTGATGAATGTGTCCATCTTAAGCGAGGGGGAAAGATTGAACACCAAGTTTTGGTTTGCGGCGAGTTCACTCCCAGAGTGTTGGAGGTGAGTACCTTAAGGATGAGCAGGTCTTCACTGTAACCGAAGGCTATGCGGAGAAGTAAACTGTAATGTAGCGTTGCAGTGTCTCTCAAAGATCAAAGGTCGATCTGACGACCGCATGACAAATTTTGGGGGACGCCTTAAAGTTTGTCAAGTGGGAGTTGTATCGATTTTTGATCGGAGAGGGTGTTTGCAAGCGTCCGTTATAAGATAAAGAATATGGAATTGTAGCACCCGTGGTGCTAAGGCATTGTTACGTGATTTGTTAAGTTGACAAATTCGTACAATTGCATTATAAATGCATGCAGTAATTTTCGGATCATGTGAAATCACGAGACGTATGCTAAACCTTGTGAGGTGTGAACAAGTGACGAGTGTTTGAACTCAGTATTATACATGTATACACTAAATCTATGTAGAAGCCTTGTTGGCTTATCGACCTCGTCCGACGTGTTGTCTGGGAGAAAGTCTGATTACCCTCAACTTGACCTCTGATTCTCAGGAATTAAGAGGAGTTGTGTCGATGCACTGGACGACATATATGATTTATGGATAGGGTAAGCAAAGTAAGAGTACCGAGGAAGTGCGCTGAAGACTCATGGTAGGCAGGAAAGTCGATTGTTAGTAGTTGCTTTGTGTTTTCTTGGTTTCATGAATAGCAAGTGTTTGATGATGATGAGAGTTTTGGTGAATTCCCTTGGTCGTGCTAGAAATTCCTTCTAGATTATATGATTTGCATTGCTTACAGGTTTCTTCCAGGTTTTCCTGGTTTTATCTTTATGCTAGAGTTTTTGGGAAATATGTTGGTAGCTGCTTGGTCTATGCTAGAGATTATGTGTTGGGAGTTTTACGGAATTTCCTTAGTTTTATGCTAAAGTAAATCTCCTGGTTCGTGAAATGTATGGAATTAAATGTTAGGAGATTTGGGCTGCTGTGTGCAATTAAATCCTAAGAGATGCTATATATATAAATTATATATAATGTATTTCGGTTTGGGGCCGATTTACATCTTCAGTTTTGTTATATTTTTTAATTTGGGACTGCGATATATCGTTCCAGTTTGAATTATTTTTTTTGTTAGGACGGCTATGTGTAGTTTCTATTAACTATGGTTGAAATAGTGTGAGCCGCGATTAATTCGTATGACTGGACAAGACAAGAGCGCTCGCCCAATCTAGACCCTATGTATAAAACATAACGCTTGGGAATGTATAAATGACTTTGATATTGTTCAGGGTGAATCATCCGTAACTGCATACGGTGAGTATGTTTCGATCCCATTCGGAAGACCCCCCCTAACCTCAACTTAAATTTCGGGGACGAAATTGTTTCTTCGTTTATTGGATTTGTAACATCCCGATTCGAGCTAGACCCCTTGTGCGCGTTTTTGAGTCGAGCGAGGTGACTCGAGCTCGGGGTGTATTGAGGGCCCGGCTTGCACCTGAGCCGGAGAAGTGCACTCGACGAATGCGGCGAGTACCATTTCTATTCCTTGTCTCGATGGTTGATGTATCGGGATCCGAGCTGTCTGAAGAGCATGACTTGAGCGATAAAACTCGAAGGAGGCGTACCGTCTTGAAGGAATTATAGTGTGTACGTTAGCTCAAATGACACGGTCTGCAAATAACGTATTTATTCAAAAGGCGGTATGCAGCAGACGGTCTCAGAATTCACCTTAGTCAGTTTTGTTAGACTCGTGAAGCCTATACGAGTTCAACGAAACTGCCCGCGCTCGATTCGGATGAGAATCGGCGAAATTATTAATGTGGTCTGCGAATAACGTATTTATCCAAAATGGTGAAATATACGAAACGACCCCGGAATTGAGCCCAATCAGTCTTGTTAGACTCGTAATAATAGTACGAGTTCAACGAATCTATCTGTTTGCGATTCCGACGTCGTTTGAAGGGTTTTTGACATTTGCGTAAATTAGGCCGTAAACGCTCCGGAGCGCGTAAAATGAGCAGACGAACTCGGATTGGATCGTGGTCGGTTCCGATAGATGCGTATCGGCGAGACGGTCATAACGAGCCTGTCTGGGATAAATTCCGAGCATTATAGAGCGTTGCGCGAGCGTTTAGTTGCATTAATAATAATAATAATAGTATTGTTATTATTATTATATAATATATATATATATTATATATATATATATATACAAGTTATAAAGCATTAGGTTTAGAAAACGCCAGAGCCCGATCTCCCCTCCTCCCGTGCCTGCGTCGTCAAGCCTCCCCTCAAGTCGACCTCCTCTCCTCCATTTCCGGGAGGTCCGACCTCCGGCGAGTCCGACCACCTCAAGCCCGGCCGCCTCTTTCTCCATTTCTCTCCCTAGGTTTTTCTCTCCAGATCTCTCTTTCTCTCTCTAGATTCCATGGCCGAGCCTTCTCCGGCGCATCCTCATCTCCGACGAGATCTCCCCTCCAAACCGAGCTCCAAGCCACCTCGAGCAGAAACTCCTCCGACGAGCTTTATCTCCGGCGATCTCCTCCGCCCGAGAACTTCCATTTTTGGCGCGCCTCCTCATAACAGGATTTTCCGGCCAGGAAAACCTCCAGGCCGCAACCCAACTCCAAATCTCGCTTAATTCCTCTCTACCAACTCACCCTCATCCAGATCTAGGAGACCTCCAACTACCTCCTCTGCTCTATTCTCACGGCAAAACCTCCTGCCGGCAAACTCCTCCATGGCCGATGCTTCCACTCCTTCAGTGATGGCGACTCCGGCTTCTTCTCCAGAACTGTCGGCCTGCACATTTACGGTGGTCTCCGAGCCGAGTGCTGCCTAGATCAGTTCTTTGGTGAGATCTCCTCTTCCAAAGACCGAAAACAGCGAGCTCTCGCTCTCCAAACCAAAACAGCCAACTCGAGGGGCCGACTCCTCTTCGACGACGTCCGACGAGATCCGGATCGGCGATATTCGACCATGACCCGGAGCGACGGACAAATGCCGCAAATGCGGCTATTGGGTTGCATGCTTGGACACTCAGGTGACTTCCTCCCCTCTCCCTTGGTGCTAGTTTCCTAGATCACACTAGGTGAGATATCGATCTCCATATAGTCGATTGGAGAGCAAACCGTGAAGAGACGGTCTGAAATAAATGTTCCGGGTAAATGTTCCGGCCACTTCTGACCGCTAACACGTCACCCGTCGATGTACCTCAAAGCGAGGAAGGGGGTGGCGGTGTTAGTCGGTCGGTTTGGGGTTTTTTTGGTGGCCGATGAAGAGATGTGTTATATTTTAGGTTGGGCAGATCGCAGCCCTAGGCTGGAGGTAGACGATGAGGTGATCGTCAGATGTGCTTGAGTTGTGTGCTAGTAATTTTATCTTAATAACTGCAATTTTCTTTCACTCTTACATAGCCGAGTCTAAAAAGAATTTTATGTTTAGGGCACCTCTTGTTTTAGTTTTAATCATAACCTAGAAAACTGACCTAAGAGTAATAAGTGGGTGTAATCACCCCTAATGGCCCCAACCTTTTGGTGGCATGTAGTTGTGTATTTGAGTAGCCTCTATTTCAATTTGAGGACAATTGGAGTTCATCTTAATGTTGAACCCCCAAGGGGTATTTTGATGCCCTAGGTTTGAAAACCACTTAGCCTTGGTGGCTTGTGGATTTTGGAGCTTAGCCATAAGGGCTTATCTAAATCCAGTGGTAATAGGGCTTAGGGATTGTGTAGGGTCTTGCTCGTCATCAAAGGGTGATTGGAGCAATGGAGACCAAAAACCCTAGCCCATACCTCTAAAATTAGTTAATTGCCCTTTTGGGCCTTAATGAAGCACTAGGACCTAAACACATATTTAGACAACCAAACTTCATCCCTAGGTAGGGAATAGGGCTATAGGGCTAGGATAATCATCATGAGACTTGTTAGAGGCACATAAGTACTTTTCTCCCTAATAAATGAAATTGTCACCTTTCCCTTAATAAAATGAAATGCAAGGTCATGTGACCTGGTATGACTTTGATATGCTATGAGTGGCTGCACATATTTTGAGGAGCCCTGTAGGTCCCTAGATAACCCTTGAAAACAGACTGTGTAATTAAGGTTTGTAAGTTGCTGTCATGTATTACACAGCCAGCTTGTTGAGCTTTTTTGAGGATGAAGCGCTTGGAATTGGACCTTCGGTTCAACATAAAAATTGTAGCCCTTGTTGTTAACTTTCCAGAATGGGGTGACACGTAAATTTTAGTGTAGTGAAACTCTCAGAATTTCAGTTTTAGTATTCGGTGTCGTGGTAGCCTAAGTCTCGATAATTTTGGAATAACTTCATTGATACCCGTTGTTGTTCAAAACAAAATTGTAGAGATGATGTTGATGATGATGTGCATATCGCTGTAGAATTTCATGAGTTTTAGGTGAATATTTATTGTCATTTTATGAATAATAAATTGTGATCGTAACAAGCAGCGAGTCTATGCTAGAGGCTTCAGCGAGAACGGAATTGAAATGGATCCTTATTTATATATATATTTTGGTGATTTACATCGTTTTGTTTATCGGAAGATGTTTGGAATTGGTAGATAAATGTTGATGACAATGTGGACATCCCTCTTAAATTTCATAATTTTCGGATATAAACTTGCTGTGATTTGTCAATATTAGGTTATAAAATTATTGTGCCGTAAATAGTTATCAAGATTATTCCGAATGAGCTGGGACATGGTGTAAACACTTAGACTCTAACCCTGACGTGTAAAAGAAATTTTAGAAGTCTTGGGTTTAATATAGCCATTTGATTGATCACTTGTTTGATGACGCTCTAGGACAATAAATATGTGCATGAAACTTTAGGCAAGTTGTGATTTGAATAGTGTTCCTAATTACATTATATGTAAAGGTTATTATATGATTTTAAGGTAACATTGGGGGCCATGCAACCCATGCAATTCCCATGCACACCCGTGTTATCAAGCACCCAGGGACTCACAAAAGGAGTTTTTTACCTTTCACATCATACCAGTCAACTGATGCTAACTAGCATCCAAGGCCCCCAACAACAGGGTCCTTAACATATCACCACAATTTATAACCATACCTTATAGTCCACCCCAAGCCATCAAGGCTACCATATTGAGTTATCATAACTCTAAGAAGTAGCATGTGCATCACATGGAAATTACTTTACTAGATCCTGTAGGACTACTTGTGCGTTTAACGTCACGTTCCCAAAATCCTGGTCCAGATGGGCACCGTAACCTCTCTTTTCAGCATTATAATTATTAGCGGCATGGTATATTATGGATTCGTTATGAAACCAAATTCACAGAAACTTCTACTAAAAGTCACCATTAATGCCGGAATCATTACCACCAAATCTCGACCTCATTGTATTATGCAATATGTATTTATGGTGCTCCACATTTATATGACCATTACATGCAAATGCTAAACATTTAGACCTCACCCATTATCAAATGTTATTTACACTCACCATCAACCACACATGCCCTTTTTTTACGATTCCACATATAACTAGAAATTAGAAGTTCATTTAAGGAGGCATCTTAACAGAAATAAATCTGAAATCGCTATCACAAGTCAATACTAGTACATACATGATTCGTACAAAATTACGGCCAAAACAGGCTTCAAATTCAGCATTGCATCTCCTTCAAGTTATCAAATAAAATGGCAATAACTTTAATACTACTTAATCAAAATCATGAAATTCGACAGGATCTACATATTGTTATCGCCTATGTCTTCACCAATTTTCATGAGCATCCAACCAATATATTAGGAGAAATCCACAAAATACCGAGATCGGAAGTATTATGACACAGTTTACTAAAACTGGATTCCTGGTTGTTACAATTGTCCAAACAATATGATCCACCCCAATTTGAAAATCTAACATCAAGGGATACAACATCCAGGTTGAGTCCTAAACCCAGATCCAAGTGGGTCCTACCAAAAATCTGCTCTGAAGCCAACTCAGAAATCTGGACAGCAAAACAACATGCATATAACCCATTCTAGCTTTCTGGACAGTCCACTCGACTGGACCTTTAGGGAGCTACAGATCACTTCAGAAAACGAGTAACGTATCGTTGGAAAGCTCTTTCCGAGGGCTACAACTTTTATGTTGAGCCCAAAGTCTAATTCCAGTAGAAGAAAGCCTAAAAGTTGGCTCGAACCCAGCTGCGCACAAATTCAACCATTATTTACCAAGTGAAATGTTATTAACTAAAACTTTCTTTAGCAGGGGGGGGGGGGGGGGCTGTTATCATCTCCACTACATAATATATGTTTAAAACTATAATTTAACATGGGGTTATTCATCAATTTTATCACAAAAGATATAAATTAAACACTACTAACATGGACTATTCATCATCTTCCCCAAACAGAATTTGGTCATTACACCTTTAAATTTCCTAAATAATCATTCCCCTCACTCTCCCTCAACGACCATGGGTTTGCCCCAAATCAAATCCCATCTCTTCTTCTTGAAGAGAAGAAATGATTCCAAAAACCTCGCGGCGAACGATGCCCTAAATTTGAGGTTCCGACTTGGTATTCCTAAGGAAACTCCATTAAAGCTCACATGAGAAGCTCTCTTGAGCCCTCATCTCTCCTATCGAGATCTAAGAGGCTAGCACCAAGGGAGAGGGGGTGGAAGTCACCTGATTTTACGGCCATGGTTGGAGCTCATCTTGATGGAAGCATGGTAGTGGTCGGCCAAGCTCCAAATTTCCTCCAAGCTTTGCTCCTTCAAAGATTCCACCAACTAATTCCCTGAAGTGAGAGGAAGAAGAAGGAGTGAAAGAAGAAGATGAAGATCCAGATTTTCCCTCGGGAGAAATGCTCAGCTCTAGCGTTAAGAGAAAAGAGGGTTTGCATTATAAGCCTTGGAACTCCAATTTTTAGGTGTCAGCTCCTTATTGGACAATAATTCCACTGTTAGCCTAAAATAATCATAAAAATAAGCATTCAGGCTTTATCGGGTGACGGAAAGAAGAATGCGCAGAATTTAATAAATGCAGACCGACGTTCGACAAATTTAAGCAAATTCGTCGAACGGAAAGGAAGCGCGCAGAATTTAATAAATGCAGACCGACGTTCGACAAATTTAAGCAAATTCGTCGAACGGAAAGGAAGTGCGCAGAAATAATAAAAGCAGTCCGACGTTCGACAAATTTAAGCAAATTCGTCGAACGGAAATAAAACGCGCAGAAATAATAAAAGCAGACCGACGTTCGACAAATTTAAGCAAATTCGTCGAACGGAAATAAAACGCGCAGAAATAATAAAAGCAGACCGGCGTTCGACAAATTTAAGCAAATTCGTCGAACGGGAAGACAGCGCGCAGAAATATTAAAAGCAGACCGGCGTTCGACAAATTTAAGCAAATTCGTCGAACGGAAAGAAAGCGCGCAGAAATAATAAAAGTAGACCGGCGTTCGACGAATTCAGGATTTTTGTCGAACGGCGGCAACAGCTATATTTCCGTCGATCTGCGGCTAATTCTAATTCGTCGAGCGCTGCCTAATTCTAATTCGTCGAGCGCTGCCTAATATTAATTTGTCGTGTGCTGCCTAATATTAATTTGTCGAGCGCTGCCTAATATTAATTTGTCGAGCGCTGCCTAATATTAATTCGTCGAGCGCTGCCTAATACTAATTTGTCGAGCGCTGCCTAATATTAATCCGTCGAGCGCTGCCTAATTTAATTTGTCGAGCGCTGCCTAATATTAATTCGTCGAGCGCCGTTCAGCTGTAAATTCGTCTACCGCTGAAGGATATATTTTGTCGAACGGCGGCTAATTCGTCAACCGCTACTCCTATACTTCGACTTTCGTCGAACACAACTGCCTCTTCGACGTTCGTCGAACGAAGCTGTACTTCGACGTTCGTCGAACGGAATCCTAAAAATAACATTGTTATTACAGCAATATTGTTATTCCATTCCCAAATTTCCTACAGCAATTTGTTATTCCATTCCCAAATTTCCTACAGCAATATTGTTATTCCATTCCCAAATTTCCTACAGCAATATTGTTATTCCATTCCCAAATTTCCTACAGCAATATTGTTATTCCTCTCCCCCAATTAATCCAAATCCGAGCACGCACTGGAAAGACCAAAATCGGGTAGTCAAAACGTCTCCGAGTGGTCTAGCGCGAAATGGGATGTTACAAATCCAATAAACGAAGAAACAATTTCGTCCCCGAAATTTTAGTTGAGGTTAGGGGGGGGGGGGGGGGTTTAGATCCACATGATTATCCAACATGTAATCAGCCAACATTACCCAAACTAAAATGATAATAGGAACTAGGAACACTGCTAGCACACCACAAAATAAACTATAACAGCAGCCCCTCCACTGAACCATATGAAGCAGCCACAATTACAATTCCGATAGGTCTAGGATCATAAATAAAGCAGCCTGGGATCGGGTATAACAGGAATGAAGTTATCCAAATTTCTAATGTGTTCTATTTCCCATGTGCATAAGCTTAACAACATATATGGCAGTGAATAGGAATAAAGATAAGAATAGGAACTCATGTATGATAACAGTACCAAAACAAGAAAAGGAGAAACATATATATATATAGCAGCCCCCCCCCCCCCCCCCCCCCCCCCCGAATTAGGATGTATATAACGGCAACCCCAAATAAAATCCCAACTGGATTATTTATATAGCAGCCACCATAACCCAACATCATGAGATTTTTAATGAAAGAAATTTCCTGGAGCTAAACCCGAACAGCCACTATACAAGGAGAATACTATAAATAACCTCCTAGAAAGTGCAAAATCTAATTCTCTAAATTGCCAAGAATTAGAAAACAAAATTTCTGGGGAAATTAAGATCCAATTTCCCCCGACCCTTCAAGAATTATTAAGCATAATTTCCAGGAGGTTTAGCCCGCCAAAACTTCAAAACTTAGACATTAACATATAGTCCAAGGAAAACTCCAACAATAAATGGATAGCTGATAGCCTCAAAGTCAAACGTGTGATCAACCATAAAATTCACGATGTCATATCCTTGGGTCAAACCTCAAATACCCAAACAGTTATTGCACCCGCAAGATCGTCTCTCTTATGTATAAAAAAAAAGTAGAAGCAAGCCTTAATCTCGTCTTCTAGCACAACCATCATTATCCCTATTATTATCAATCGCTTTCATCAATGTCATCTCGTCCGAGGCAATCATTCATACAACACGCATCTTTTACACTTAGCACGACATCCACTTGATATTAAGTTTCAACAATCGTTATGATTACCTAATAATAAATCATGTGCAAGGGCATTCATGCAAAAGCCACCAACCCAGTCCAATATTAAGTTATGGAGAGATAATTACAATGGTCAAACATCAAGGATGTTTACCGCTTTACTTGAAATCCGTAATCACCCCACCATACTTGCCATGACAATATGCCCCTTTCAATCCATCAACTACCAAAAATGATGTTACTAGCTCAAAAGTTTAAGCTCAGGAAGCTTTTATGTTTCCAAATAGTTTCCAATTTCCGCAAGCGATCATCCGATAATGCTTATCAATTAGTTCTGGTGATATTATGAATCGCTATCGAGGCTCAAAGTAAGGTGAATACATGACTCCACACCTCGCATGGTTTATAATCACATCTTTCCCTTCTAATAACACATGACCTCGAGTCAATTGTTACTTTTATCTACTCCCGGTTCTACTTAGATTTGCTTCGGATTCAAAAATTATGCTACTTTTATCTCGTGATTTAATTCATTTCATTTAAGGGATCCTAAACCGTGAATATAAATCTTATCCAATGGTTGGGTTTCGGCACAGGGCCTTTAGAGGACTGCCTTGTCGAGGCAATTTAATTACACGTACACCTACCTGTACGTATAGAGGCATATTCATATCTTCTTAAATAAGTAAATTCAACTTATCCTCAATATTCAATTCACGTGTTCAATTCATGTCGTGTATCAGCACCCTTGACGCTCTCACCCATATTGAGAGGTTATCACCAATCCAATCATCATCGTTCACGTACTATTTGAACAAACAAGATCTACGGGAAAACAAAGTCTGTACGTAAACAGGCCAATAAACGAAGGGACAAGCCCATGTACGTTTTTGGACTAAATTTCTTCCACCGCCCGTATGGTACATTCATGTCACGTATGAGCACAAACCTTAGGGGAATATCCTCCTTGACTAGAGTTTTTACCCTATAGATCCCCGTATCGATGCACTTATATATCAGCCGTGATGTAGAAATTTAAATTTTTCGCCGACGACCAAGCTGCATCTCGTTGTAATTAGAGCATGCACCAATAACATCCAATCACCCAGTACATTTATATATGTTTGAACTTAACATGATCCAAGGTGCACGGCTCGAGATTATTTCCATTCGACACGAGTTATGCAGACTACCAAAAGTAGGGCATACTTCACAATGTGATAAACTAAATCAAATCCATTACAAGCGCCCTACCATTCCCGCCGACTATCATCAATGGCATGCATGTTTATTTTATAAAACCTTTTAGAATCTTAGAACGTCAATCAAGTCGTATTAATCTTGTTGACTCCACCGCCTAATTCTTATTAATTTCCCAATGTCAAGTAATTACAAATATTCTAACTCCTCAAGGGATCCAACACGGTACATAACTAGCCAAATAAACGAAGAGATAAGCCCCCATATCTCTTCGACTGAGTTTCTTCTGCCACCAATATAACACATTCGTCACAAAATGAGCCTTCTCTGGATCCGAATTCTTATCGTAACTTCTCCATATGAAACCTTCTACATAAATAGAAGTGAGAGGTATCCACATACAGTATAAAAGACATGCTTGGTGGCCTCTTACTAAGCTGATGACAGATTTCAGGCACCAATCTCATTGAGATTGCCCTAATATTTTGGGTGAGGTGATATTATTACTCCATATCTGGGATAGAAATCTTAGGGTGTGAGTCTCTAGCATCTACACTCACGTTAAACTCTTCCCTTAGTAAATCAAGGTCACTTATTGCTTGGTCCAATCATCCCCAAGATCAGTATAAGATTCGGGTATGTCACGACATATCCTGCTAAGTCGACCAAAAATGGTATCCTAGTTAGGTTGGCATCAATCTTATGCCAAACCAACTCTAATGGTTGGAATGGGAATACCAATTACTGTCTCGGAGTGAGCCAGCATTTGAATGTAAGGGTACGAGTTTGGCTTAGGTTGGCACTTTCTATAGGAAAAAGAGGACATACTTAATGTGAATCACACATGGGCACACCATCGCTTCCACTGCATCAGTTTGTCCTCAAACTGATTTAGCTAGCAGGTGTGGCCTAGTGGGTTAATGGACTTCTTTATCCTAGGATCATTGCAAGCTGATACAATTTGTAAGACCCCCCTCCCGGAACACAAAACACGGCCGAGGGGAGTCTTATGCCCAGGACAGCCGCCTTGCGGAAGCGCCAGCACACGAGCTAGCCTCCCCCACAAGACGTCTATCCTGCCGGCCAAACCAACTGAACAGCGCCAACCCATTAAGAAAAGAAAGCATTAAAAGCCACAGATTCACAATAAGTAATAATGTCCAAATAGTAAGTACAAAGAAAGACAGAAAGCTATACAAGCTCCTACAAATCATCAGAGTATCAAACTAAATGCCCCAGGGGCTACATCTCAAAACACTCACTCGCCTCTGTCACTGACGGTAGCCAAGGTATCATGGTCTCCGGCCCTGTCACCCTGACCTGACTATCCTCCTCCAGCACCGTGCACTGCTGCTCTAAAGTACACTCCTAAAAAGAGGGACGTAGCAACCGTTAGCCATAAAGACTAAGTGGCTTCACATCCGCTCCCCCGGCGACTCCAAGGCACCGGGCGGAAGGAAAGGAAGAAAAGTTGCAATATAAGCAATAATATATAAAGTAGGTGACAGGAATGGTTGTTCATATATGTCGGTTGTTTAAGTACCCAAGTACTTGCAATGGCACTAAGTAAGCTGTTCATAAGTATATAAGTAGCAATGGTTATGAAAGCAAGTACTAGTATAAGGTATAAGAAACACAACTAACTAGTAATATAGCAATGACAGAATGTAAGCAGTTCATATCGTACCTTAACTTATATGAATGCCCATACAAACTTATAAGTTAAGGTTTCCAATTTGAGACCCATCATATAAAAGAGCCCATACTAATTTATATGATGGACCTGATGCAGTGCAATGCTATGATTATGCAGGATGTATGCAATGCAATGATTACGATATGATGAACTCACCCATGCATTTTGCTATATCGACATAGATCTTTAGTTCTCGCTTTTTGAGGGGTAGCTAACCGCTCAGGCATCTCCCATCGTGGCCAGACGGAGACAGTGGAACGAGATCCTCCACTACTAGGAAGGAATGAACACTACCAGTCCTAGGCCTCTGTACGCCTCGACGCTAAGAACACACAGCAGAGACCCTGCGTACTGCTCGACGCTAAGAACACACAGCGGAGCCATCAAGGACACAGAAGGGGACTTGGGTAGGTGAGAACCAAGACTCCAACCCAACCGGTCTAGAGTCTAACTTCCGGCTTCTGTCGATGTCACAACTAGCAATCCCGTAGACCCGCCACAAGTAATCCTCCAAACAAGATCCATACACCACCATGTGTAAGCCATGCAACCCATGCAATTTCCATGCAATTCCCATGCACACCCGTGCTATCAAGCACCCAGGGACTCACAAAAGGAGCCTTCTTACCTTTCACATCATACCAGTCAACTGATGCTAACTAGCATCCAAGGCACCCAACAACAGGGTCCTTAACATATCACCGCAAGATATAACCATACCTTATAATCCACCCCAAGCCATCAGGGCTAACCATACCGAGTTATCATAACTCTAAGCAGTAGCGTGTGCATCACATGGAAATTACCTTACTAGATCCTGTAGGACTACTTGTGCATTTAACGTCACGTTCCCAAAATCCTGGTCCAGATGGGCACCGTAACCTCTCTTTTCAGCACAATAATTATTACCGGCACGTTATATTATGGATTCGTTCTGAAACCAAATCCACAGAAACTTCTACTAAAAGTCACCATTAATGCCGGAATCATTACCACCAAATCTCGACCTCATTGTATTATGCAATACGTATTTACGGTGCTCCACATTTATATGACCATTACATGCAAATGCTAAACATTTAGACCTCACCCATGATCAAATGTTATTTACCCTCACTAGCAACCACACATGCCCTTTTTTTACGATTCCACATATAACTAGCAATTAAAAGTTCATTTAAGGAGGCATCTTAACAGAAATAAATCTGAAATCGCTATCACAAGTCAATACTAGCACATACATGATTCGTTCAAAATTTTGGCCAAAATAGGCTTCAAATTCAGCATTGCATCTCCTTTAAGTTATCAAATAAAATGGCAATAACTTTAATACTACTTAATCAAAATCATGAAATTCAACAGGGATCTACATATTGTTATCGCCTATGTCTCCACCAATTTTCAGGAACATCCAACCAATATATTAGGACAAATCCACAAAATACCGAGATCGGAAGTATTATGACACAGTTTACAAAAATTGGATTCCTGGTTGCTACAATTGTCCAAACAATATGATCAACCCCAATTTGGAACGCTAACATCAAGGGCTACAACATCTAGGTTGAGTCCTAAACCCAGATCCAAGTGGGTCCTACCAAAAATCTGCTCTGAAGCCAACTGCAGAAATCTGGACAGCAAAACAGCATGCACTTAACCCATTCCAGCTTTCTGGACAGTCCACTCAACTGAACCTTCAAGGAGCTACAGATCACTTCAGAAAACGAGTAACCTATCGTTGGAAATCTATTTCCGAGGGCTACAACTTTCATGTTGAGCCCGAAGTCTAATTCTAGTGGAAGCAAGCCTAAAAGTTGGCTCGAACCCAGCTGCGCACAAATTCACCCCTTATTTACCAAGTGAAATGTTATTAACTATAACTTTCTTTAGCAAGGGGGGGGGGGGGGGGGGGGTGCTGTTATCATCTCCACTACATAATATATAGTTTAAAACCATAATTTAACATGGGGTTATTCATCAATTTTATCACAAAAGATATAAATTAAACACTACTAACCGGGGACTATTCATCATCTTCCCCAAACAGAATTTGGTCATTACACCTTTACAATCCCTAAATAATCATTCCCCTCACTCTCCCTCAATGACCATGGGTTTTCCCCAAATCAAATCCCATCTCTTCTTCTTGAAGAGAAGAAATGATTCCAAAAACCTCGCGGAGAACGATGCCCTAAATTTGAGGTTCCGACTTGGTCTTCCTAAGGAAACTCCATTAAAGCTCACATGAGAAGCTCTCTTGAGCCTTCATCTCTCCTATCAAAATCTAAGAGGCTAGCACCAAGGGAGAGGAGGCAGAAGTCACCTGATTTTACGGCCATGGTTGGAGCTCATCTTGATGGAAGCATGGTGGTGGTCGGCCAAGCTCCAAATTTCCTCCAAGCTTTGCTCCTTCAAAGATTCCGCCAACTAATTCCCTGAAGTGAGAGGAAGAAGAAGAAGGAGAGGAAGAAGATGAAGATCCAGATTTTCCCTCGGGAGAAATGCTCAGCCCTTGTGTTAAGAGAAAAGAGGGTTTGCATTAATAAGCCTTGGAACTCCAATTTTTAGGTGTCAGCTCCTTATTGGACAATAATTCCACTGTTAGCTTAAAATAATCATAAAAATAAGCATTCAGGCTTTATCGGGTGACGAAAAGAAGAATGCGCAGAATTTAATAAATGCAGACCGACGTTCGAAAACTTTAAGCAAATTTGTCGAACGGAAAGGAAGCGCGCAGAATTTAATAAATGCTTACCGACGTTCAACAAATTTAAGCAAATTTGTCAAACAGAAAGGAAGCGTGTAAAAATAATAAAAGCAGACCGGCGTTCGACAAATTTAAGCAAATTCGTTGAACTGAAATAAAATGCACAAATATAATAAAAGCAGACCGGCGTTCGACAAATTTAAGCAAATTCGTCGAACGGAAATAAAATGCGTAGAAATAATAAAAGCAGATCGGCGTTCGACAAATTTAAGCAAATTCGTCGAACGGGAAGAAAGCGTGCATAAATAATAAAAGCAGACCGGCGTTCGACAAATTTAAGCAAATTCGTCGAATGGAAAGAAAACGCGCAGAAAAAATAAATGCAGACCGGCTTTCGACGAATTCAGGATTTTTGTCGAACGGCGGCAACAACTATATTTCCGTCGATCTGCGGCTAAATCTAATTCGTCGAGCGCTGCCTAATTCTAATTCGTCGAGCGCTGCCTAATATTAATTTGTCGAGCGCTGCCTAATATTAATTTGTCGAGTGCTGCCTATTATCAATTTGTCGAGCGCTGCCTAATATTAATTTGTCGAGCGCTGCCTAATATTAATTCGTCGAGCGCTGCCTAATTTAATTTGTCGAGCGCTGCCTAATATTAATTCGTCGAGCGCCGTTCGGCTGTAAATTCGCCTACCGCTGAAGGATATATTTTGTCGAATGGCGGCTAATTTGTCAACCGCTGCTCCTATACTTTGACTTTCATCGAACACAACTACCTCTTCGACGTTCATCGAACGAAGCTGTCCTTCGACGTTCGTCGAACAGAATCCTAAAAAAAACATTGTTATTATAGTAATATTGTTATTCCATTCCCAAATTTCCTACAGCAATATTGTTATTCCATTCCCAAATTTCCTACAGCAATATTATTATTCCATTCCCAAATTTCCTACAGCAATATTGTTATTCCTCTCCCCCAATTAATCCAAATCTGAGCACGCACTGGAAAGACCAAAACCGGGTAGTTAAAACATCTCTGAGTGGTCTAGCGCGAAATGGGATGTTACATCAACAATAGTGTTTATAGTATAGTATAAGCAAGATGATAGTGCAACTATAATATATGATAAGCATGATAATGTGCATACTCCCCCTATCTTAATGCTCCCTCTACATAAATGCAATTTATGTTTAACTCCCCCTAAATGATAGATTACATGAATTATTCTCCCCTTAATCTTCCATATTTCTCTTATATAGATTTCTTCAATTAATCTCCCCCTTTTGGTATTATCAAAAGAAGGTGGGGTGAGGGTAGTAAGGAGGCATTTCTTATAAATGATAAAGCATGATCGAGCTTTTTAATATAGATAATGATAAAGATTTAAAGCATAGTATATAAGAGATTTCAATTAAAAAGATAAGAGTTGTAAGCAAGCGGAAGATTATAAGAAACATCTTTTTGTTAGCATGAAAAAACATAAGTTAAAATATTAGTTATAGTTCAAAATTGAAAGATGTTTTAACCTTTTTGAAATCTCAATGTTTTTCATAAAGTTACCAAGCATGAAATGAACATATCAAAGAGAGATTATACTACAATGTTACTTAATTTTAAGTTCAAGAGATACCAAAATATTGTAGAGATCATGCTAGGTTATCTAGTGCATTTTTTATATAAAGAGTAGTATAGATAAAGCATTAGAATCCAATACTCATGAGAAGAAGTGTTATGAAAGAGAATGATGTGCACATAAGTGTATTTTGGGCAATGTTAACAATTGATTTAAATCAACAAAATACAAGACATGTAAAGTAAAGTCCACAATAAAACACAAGTAAATTACTTTCACACACTTTTAATGCACATAATTTTAACAAAGTGGTGTAGTAACCAAGGTTTGCACAAGACACTTTGCTATTCTTTCCAAGGTGCCTCACAATGCTTATGAAGACTTATCATGAGGTTCAAGTAGTGCTTGGTGGAGTTATATTTGTCTACATATATAATTTTTTGTTCATATTTGTGAGACAACATTCTCCGAATACACTTGTTTTGCAAACCCAAATTTTTAACTTAACCACTTTTCTAAATTTCATAAGTGCAATTCAAATGTAGTGTAGGTAATAAACTTATGCAAGTTTTAATTCATTGTACAAATACAATACACAAGCAAGCATTTTTTTTTATTTAAACACACATGTTGATTACCAAAATAAGTGAGTGAAAGGTATCATTATCAATCATAATACATTTACTCATACTTAGAGGCATGCTAAGCTTGGTTCTACACATATTTTTCAATACAATTGATGCACTTTAAATAGATATATCAAAGCATGATAAGCAAAACAATGTTCATAGTAATTTTAAGGAATAAATTTTAACATTGTAAAGAATTCTAAATAATAGAATTCATTCATGCTTGATATTAGCAATAAAGATCATACAGTTTTTTTGTTGTTTTATCATTTTTAATGAGATAAAAACAGAAAATTCACACAAACATATTTTTGTATTTTTGAATTTTGAATTTTTGTAGTTGATTTTTATAATGCAAATAAAACAAAAATAAAATAGACAGAAACACAAAAATAAATTTGTACATATAAACTAACATATTTTTGTTGATTTTTAGAAATTTTAAAAAACAGAAAAATCACAAACCCACTCTAGCACCGGCGCTAGTGATAGCGCGGCAAACAGCACATGAGTTTTTAAGAATTTTTTTTTTATTTTTGATATTGATTAGGGGTCTTCAGAGTAGTCTTATGTAGAAATTGTGTAATATTCAGAGATGTCTTGATTGCTCAAATTGCATAAAACATTAGCGTTTTACATGTTATTCATCCTAAGATGTCTAAGACTCCTAATTCCAACCTTAACATTTGAAACCTTGCATCGGGAAGAGGTTTAGTAAATATATCAGCAAGTTGAGAATCCATGCCAATGAAACTAATCCTTACATTTTCCTTTTTAATGTGATCCCTTATGAAAAGATGACGCACATCTATATGTTTGGATCTAGAGTGGTGTACCAGATTATTTGTGAGATCAATGGCACTTTTGTTGACACATTTTAATTCAATAAGTTTTAGGTGAAAACCAAAGTCCTCTAAAGTTTGGCTCATCCATAGTGCTTGTGCACAACAACTCCCTAATGCAATGTATTCGGCCTCCGTGGTGGAGAGTGCAACCGAATTTTGTTTCCTACTAGACCATGCAACTAATGAAGGTCCTAGAAAATGACAAGTACCACTAGTGCTTTTTCTATCAAGTGAACAACCGGCATAGTCCGAGTCGGAGTAGCCGTGAAGTGTAAATGAATTATTGTGCGGGTACCATAATCCTAGTCTAGATGACCCAATGAGATATCTAAAAATTCGTTTTACCGCTTTTAAATGAGATTCTTTTGGATTTGCTTGAAATCGAGCACATAAACATACATCAAACATAATATCGGGTCTAGTTGCACTTAGATAAAGTAGAGATCCTATCATAACTCTATATAAAGTTTGATCTATAAAAATTCCTGATTCATCTTTACCTAATTTTAGTGATGCACTCATTGGTGTAGAAGCATGTTTAAGGTTTTCAAATACAAAACGTTTAAGCATATCATGGACATATTTAGTTTGACATACAAAGATACAATCAATTCTTTATGATATTTGAAAACCAAGGAAATAAGAAAGTTCTCCTACAAGACTCATTTCAAATTCATTTTTCATCACTAAAATAACTTCTTTACACATCTCTTCATTAGTAGATCCAAAAATAATATCATCAACATATATTTGTAAAATAGTTATATCATCATTGTTGTGCTTAATGAAGAGAGTATTATCCACACTTCCCATAATATAATTGTGCTTTAATAAAAATGATGTAAGTCTTTCATACCATGCACGGGGCGCTTGTTTTAAACCATAAAGCGCTTTCTCTAGTTTATAAATATAATTTGAAAATTTTTCACTAATAAAACCGGGGGGTTGTTCAACATAAACTTCTTCTTTTACAAAACTGTTTAGAAAAGCACTTTTCACATCCATTTGAAATAGTTTTATTCTCTTAAAGCTTGCAAATGCTAGAAAAATTCTTATAGACTCTAATCTATCAACGGGTGCAAAAGATTCATCAAAATCTATCCCCTCAATTTTAGAATATCCTTGTGCTACTAATCGTGCTTTATTTGTAGAGATTCTTGACTCACCATATAATTTATTTTTAAAAATCCATTTTACACCTACAACCGGGTGATTAGATGGTCTTTCAACTAATTTCCAAACATTATGTCGCTCAAATTGTTCTAACTCTTCATTCATAGCCAAAAACCAAAATTCATCATTTAAAGCAGTAGAAATGTTTTTTTGGTTCTATTTCGGAAACAAAACAAATATTTGAAAATGATTCATGAAGGTACATATTCATCTTTCTTGGCCTCCTCTTCTACTTCTTTGGAAGGTTCTTCATCACCATGCTCCAAAGGAGGTAGTAGATCATCCTCTTTGCCTGCGGAAAGTCATTCTATACAAGGAACAAGCTCATCAAATTTCACATTAATTGACTCTTCAACTTTTCTAGTTCTTTTATTAAAAACTCTATAAGCTTTACTAGTTGAAGAGTATCCAAGAAATGTTCTGTTGGTTATGGAATGTTCACCTATAGGGGGGTTTAGGTGATCTTAATGCTTTTTGAATTACGAGCGTGAGTTATCAGAAACTAAGTAATGCACAAAAGAAAACACGCAAACAAATTTCACCAGACGACACAAGATCTATAGAGGTTCCTCAAGACCGGGTGTCTTGAGTAGTCCTTTGTCCCTCTGCGCCTACCCAGCGATCCGCTACGCTCGGTAAAATCCGCCAAAAGGTTCAGGCCCTCAAGCCTTACAACACGGACCCGCAAGTCCCAACAGCCTAGGCCCTCAAGCCCGTACTGCCCCCGAGCCCGCAAGCTCGACACTAAGGCCCTCAAGCCCTACCTTTCGGCCCCGCAAGTCCCAACAGCCTAGACCCGCAAGTCCCTACTGCCCCCGAGCCTGCAAGCTCACAGGTGAAGGACTCCAAACTATTCCAACTCGAGTCGGAATTTGAAAAGTTCAGAATGGAGTTTGATGAAGACATCGATACAATGTACACCTGATTTACCAAGATCGTCAACAATTCCAAAGTCCTTGGAAAGAACTTTTCAAATGGAGATTTAGTTAGAAAAAACTTAAGATCACTTCCCCCGAAGTTCAATCCGAAGGTGACCGCCATCTCAGAATCTCATAATCTTAAGACTCTTCAACTAGAGAGTTTAATTGGAAATTTGAAGACACATGAAGTTGAACTGAAAATACAACAACAAGACTACAATGTGGAGCCAAGAAAGAAAGCATTGGTACTACAGTCTAAGAAAGAAGTTGAGAGTATGACTGATGGAGATGAGGAAGAAGATGAAGAAAGTTTGTTTGTGAAAAAATTTAGGAAGTTTATGAGAAATCCTGAAAGGAGGAACACTTTTAAGAAATACTTTAACAAGAAGTATTTTGCATACAAGAAGGGAAAAGGAAAGAGTGAGACTGAGGAAGATGATGAGTGTCCACCTCCGGAATGTTATCATTGTAAGAAAATTGGACATATAAGGAACCAGTGCCCAAAGTTTCTGAAAGAGCAAAATGAGAAGAGGCACAATAAGAGATACAAAAAGAAAGTTTTGAAGGCAAAAACATGGGACGACACATCATCAGAAGAAGAAAGTGATTCAAGTTCTGAAGGTCATGAAGAAGAAAATATGTGCTTAATGGGAAAAAGCAATGCATCATCTGAGAACGATTGCAGTGTCCAGAGCGACACTGAGGTAACTCCACCAACTTATGATGAGCTTTATGATGAATTTCTTCGTACTTGTAAATTTTTTCAAAAAAGTCTTAAAGATATTGATAGTCTAAAATTTGAAAATAAAGTTCTTTTAAAAGAAAATAGAAAACTAACAAATGAATTAAAAGTTCTAGAGAAGGAGAAGATTGATTGTCAAGAGTGTGATCGCTCTTTGATATGAACTAAAGAATTAGAACAAGAACTTTCTAAGTCCCAATCTAAAGTAGATTTTCTTATCAAAGAAAAGAGAGATTTAGTAAGATCCTTGAAATCTTCTCATTCACAATTGGATAATAGCAAGAATGGATTTTCAAATCGGTGTGTTATGTTAGTCAAAGAAAATACCACTTTGAAAACTCAAGTCCATGATTTAAACTTGGATATAAATAAGTTTGGAGTTGCCCGAAAATCACTGAATATGATATTAGCCAACCAATGCCATGGAAATGCTAAGTTTTGACTTGGATACGTTGCTGGAAGCTGTCGAAATTCGACAGCTACTGTCACCGACGACAGTGAAAAATCCAGTAAATGGAAGGTAAATAATAAAAATGATTGTAATACTACTGCTCCAACATCCTCTTCCAGTAATAGTCAACAGAAAACTTTGAAAAGAGTGTCATATCTCTTTGTTGCGTGTGGCAAATGTAATAGATTTGGTCACATCACAGACTTTTGCAGGAAGAAGGGATCATGTAATATTAAGCAAGTCTGGGGACCTAAGGCGTCCACCTAAACTATGGGAGGAACTACTTGGGTAACCAGATCTTTACTCTCATCATCTTGTTAGGTATGCTGGCAGGCTAAGGACAAAGAAGAAGTGTGGTATTTGGACTCTGGCTGTTCGAAGCACATGACAGACAATAAATCAATGTTCATTAGCCTGGAGATGAAGAAATGAGGAGTTGTAACGTTTGGCGACAATGGAAAAGGAAGAATCATGGGAATTAGTGAAGTTGGTAACGATTCGATCAAGATCTCTAATGTTTTATTTGTTAAAGGTTTGAAACACAATTTAATATCTATTAGTCAATTATGTGACAGAGGTTTGAATGTTTTATTTGAGTCATCGTCAAACCTTTGAAAAATAATAGATTCAAAAGCTCATGAAGTTATTTTTACCGCACCAAGAATTCATAACGTTTATATGATTGCCTTTCATGAACTTGCTCATTCATCAATTAAATGTTTCATTTCAAAGAATAATGAGTTAGAATTGTGGCATAGGCAACTAGGACATTCTAGTACTAAACTTGTAGTGAAACTTTCCAAAAACAAATTGATTAAGGGTTTACCCCTATTAGATGGAAAGCTTTCTTCATTATGTTCGCCATGTCATAAAGGAAAATTTACAAAATCATCTTTTAAAAGCAAACATATTATGTCTACTTCTAGGCCTTTGTAATTAATTCACATGTATTTGTTTGGTCCAATTTCAACTCAAAGTCTAGGAGGTAGAAAATATACTTTTGTCTTAATTGATGACTATTCTCGTTTTTGTTGGAATATTTTTCTAGTATCCAAATTTGATGCAAATATTGAATTTACTAAGCTATGCACTCACATTCAAAATGAATTAGATTTACAAATTAAATGTATACGATCAGATCATGGTGGTGAATTTGATAATGAAAAATTTATTTCATATTGTACTAAATTTGGGATAAAGCATGAATTTTCTGCTCCTCGCACACCACAACAAAATGGTGTAGTGGAAAGGAAAAATAGAACACTTCAAGAACTAGCACGCACTATGTTATCTAAATTTAAATTACCAAAATATTTTTGGGCCGAAGCTGTTAGTACTGCATGCTATGTTATAAATCGTGTCATGCTACATCCTATGTTAAAACTTACTCCATATGAATTATATTTTCAAAAGAAACCTAATGTATCTTATTTCAAAGTATTTGGGTGTAAATGTTTTATTTTAAATACAAAAGATACTTTAGGTAAATTTGATGAAAAATGTGACGAAGGTATTTTTATTGGTTATTCTTCAACTAGTAAAACTTATAGAGTATATAATAAACGGATTAAAGTAGTTGAAGAAACAATTCATGTTAAATTTGATGAACTTGTTCCATGTGTAGTGGAGAATAAATCTGCAGGTGATGGTGAAGAACTCCCGTTGAAAAGAAATGACGAAGAAGAAGACATACTTGGAAATGAAAAAGAAGAAAAAAGAGGAAGAAGTACAAGAAGAAGTTGAGGACTTTGTGCCACCAAGCGAACTTAGATTCACTAATGATCATCCACAAGACTTGGTCATTGGAGAACCTAGAAGAGGGGTAAGTACACGTGCTTCCCTACATGATTTATTTTCAAACTTTTGTTTTATATCCAACATAGAACAAAAAGATGTTTCAACCGCTTTAAATGATGAATCTTGGTTTTTAGCTATGATAGAAGAACTTAATCAATTTGAGCGAAATAAGGTTTGGAAGCTTGTAGAAAGGTTTGGGATCTTGTAGAAAGACCTAGTGATCATCCTATCGTAGGAGTAAAATGAATTTTCAAAAATAAATTAGATAGTGAATCTAGAATTACTAGAAACAAAGCTAGACTTGTAGCAAAATGTTATGCTCAAATTGAAGGAATAGATTTTGATGAAACCTTTGCACCCGTAGCACGCCTTGAAGCAGTTAGGAGTTTCATTGCATTTGCTAGTTTTAAACAATTTAAATTATTACAAATGGATGTTAAAACTGCATTTTTAAATGGGTACATTAAGGAAGAGGTTTATGTAGAACAACCTCCTGGCTTTATTAATGATAAATATCCCAATCATGTTTATAAGTTATATAAAGCTCTTTATGGTTTGAAACAAGCACCCTGAGCATGGTTTGAAAGATTGATGCTTTATTTATTAAAGAATGGTTTTAAAATGGGTAGTGCTGATTGTACACTCTTCATTAAGTATGTAAATGATGATATAATTGTTTTGCAAATTTATGTTGATGACATTATCTTTGGATTCAATAATGAAGAGTTATATAATGATGTTGTTAAAGTGATAAAAATGAAATTGAAATCAGCATGGTAGGAGAACTTACTTCTTTTCTAGGTTTTCAAATTACACAAAAACATGATGGAATTTTTATTAATCAATCTAAGTACATTCATGATATGTTAAAGAGATTTGGTTTTGACAATCTTAAACAAGCTAATACTCCTATGAGTGTTTCTTTACAGTTAGGAAAGGATGAAAGTGAAATTTCTATAGATCAAACTTTATATAGAGGGATGATCAGATCATTATTATACTTAATCACTTCAAGACCTGACATTATGTTTGCTGTATGTTTATGTGCTAGATATCAAGCTAATCCAAAAGAATCACATTTAAAGGTGGTTAAACATATTTTTCACTATCTAATTGGAACTTCTAAACTAGGCTTATGGTATCCACGTAGTGACAACTTTATTTTGCATGGCAATTCTGATTCTGATTATGCTGGGTGTTCATTAGATCGCAAAAGCACTAGTGGCACTTGTCACTTTCCAGGCCCCTCACTCATTTCTTGGTTGAGTAGGAAACAAAATTCTGTTGCCCTCTCAACCATAGAGGCCGAGTATATTGCACTAGGTAGTTATTGTGCACAAGCTCTTTGGATGAAACAAACCTTAGAAGAATATAACATTAATCTTCAAACAATAGAATGATGGTGTGACAACAAAAGTGCTGTTGACTTAACAAACAACCTAGTATATCATTCTAGGTGTAAACACATCGATGTTTGACATCATTTTATAAGAGACCACATAAAACCAAATCAAATTAAAATTTCATTTATAGGCATAGATTCACAACTTGCCGATATATTCACAAAACCACTTCCGGATTCCCATTTTTCAATGCTAAGACTAGAATTAGGAATCCTAGATATATCAAATTGAATATATTAATTTAAATTTAAAAAATAAATAAATGAAAATTGCTAACTCCACATAATGTGACTAATCCATCATTAAACGTCATCGAATTTCCATAAACGGATTCTTTAATACAAACATTAATTGACGATAGCTTAGAAATAAGAGTTCCAACACAGAAAACTAACACAAAATTAAAGTTCACTATCGTCCATGACATCTACTTGTCGCCGACGACATCTACCAGAACATCAAAACCTGTAGAAAACCACTCAAAAATATCTGCTCTCAGCACCACTACTCTCTGGTTGATCCCCTCTGGAGTTCTGACCAGCATCTCTTCCAAGTCGTGTTCATCTAGTCGACTGACGCGGCGGCTCCACCTACGAGTCTTCCCATTCAACGGCCTCAACAGGAGTAGGTTTTATCTTTAAACCTTTCACTAGAAATTTCATAAATTTCTGAATCTTGCCAATCTTCTTCTTCACATCCTTCTTGTGCTCCTCGAACGACTTCCTATGCTCTTCAAGTGAGTCCCATAAATCATCCACGGCTTCGCGTAAAGATCCTCCACGTGAGATTCGTGGATTTCTCATCTCTACCGATGGCTCATGCTGAGATCGACTAAGTCGCATAGTTTCCGTATTGAAAATCCCGGGAATACAATCATTCAAATAAAACTCTTGGTTTATCCAAGAATATTTCTTATATAATATGCGTTGGATGATTGCTCCCATCGTCAAGCTATGAACCTTCTTCCAAGTCGGACTCTTCAATATAAATGTATAGCGCATAATAGATAACAGTAGTTTTGCAACATCAAATGACTCTTTTTCTAATATGAAATACGTCACAAGGCTAAGTTGTGTCGTAATACTTCTTGAGTCACCGGCTTTGTACATGACCGTATTTCTTAGGATTTCTTGCATAACCTGTGCTTCCGGTGTGAGCATCGTCGTATTTGTGATTAAATTCTTTATAGAATTTCCGTGCAATATCATATTGAGGAGCATCCAATCTCGTTCTTTTCTATAATTTTCTACTACGTCAATCACATGCTCACACTCTCAATCAGTCCAAATTCATTTCTCAAATCTATGTGGGTAATTTCCACATTGTCTTTGGATTTTTGATCTTACACCACCATTCAGATCCGTATAAGTTGGATCTTCTAAGTGATTGTAAAACTCTCGAATTAAAACTAATGAGAACATGCCTGAGATTATAATAGAAATGATACATGCCTCGGCGAGTAGAAAATATATGTGTTCATGTCGTGGAAGGTCAAACTCCACCACTTTAGCTACTCCAATAAGTGACCTTTCAGTGCCTGAATAACTTTGGTATGATGAATGGGAGTCACCAGACGTACTTCTACGCGCTCTAGAACTGGAATCCATTCCTTCCCCTTCAATACCTTCACATACCAACAACAACAACAAAAAATCTTAAAAACTGAATTTTTGATCTCTAAATATCATAAAAACAAAAAGGAATTCAAAAATCAAATTTTTATTTAAGAAATTTTAACCAAAAATTAAAACCCCCAAAAACTTACCTTAGATCTAGGATTTTCGCCGGCTTCCCCACTGCTTCTCTCGCGAAACCCTACAGGAAATGCCTCCAGCTTTTCTTTTTCGCCAATTCGAGACCTTTTTATACTTTTTCCGATGTCGTCCACGACAGCTAGATGTTGTTTTTCCGACATCGTCAAAATGTCAACTTTTCTATTTTTTAAAAATTTCTACAAATCATTAACAATATGTTAGTTTATATGTACTACTTTGTTTTGTATTTCTGACATTTTTTATTTTAGGTTTTATTTTTATTATAAAAAATCAATTACAAAAGTTCAAAATTAAAAAAAATGTTTTTTGTGATTTTCTGTTTTTTATTTCATTAAAAATTTTGTTAAAAAAATAAAATAAAAAAAACTGTATGATCTTTATTGCTAATTTCAAGCATGTATGAATTCTATTATTTAGAATTATTTACAATGTTAAACTTTATTTCTTCAAATTACTATGAACAATGTTTTGATTATCATGCTCTGATATATCTAATTACGTGCATCAATTGTCTTGAAAAAGATGTGTAGAACCAAGCTTAGCATGCCTCTAAGTATGAGTAAATGTTTTGTGATTGATAATGATACTTTTTCACCCACTTATTTTTGGTAATCTATATGTGTGTTTAAATCTACAAATGCTTGCTTGTTTATTGTAATTGTACAATGAATTAAAACTTACATAAGCTTATTACTTACACTACATTTGAATTGCACTTAAGAAATTTAGAAAAGTGGATAAGTTTAAAAATTTTGAGTTTGCAAAACAAGTGTATTCGGAGAATGTTGTCTCACAAAAGTGAACAAAAATAAAAATAGACAAATATAACTCCACCAAGCACTACTTGAACCTCATGATAAGTCTTCATAAGCATTGTGAGGTTGAGCACCTTGGAAAGAATAGTAAAGTGTCTTGTGCAAACTTTTGTTTTACACCATTTTTTCTAAAAATATTGTGCATTAAAGTGTGTGAAAGTTAATATACTTGTGTTTTTATTGTGCACTTTACTTTACATATGTCTTATATTTTGTGATTTAAATCAGTTGTTAACATTGCTCAAAATACACTTCTGTGCACATCATTATCTTTCATAACACTTCTTCTCATGAGTATTGGATTCTAATGCTTTATCTATACTACTCGTTATATAAGAAATGCACTAGATAACCTAACATGGCCTCTACAATGTTTGGGTATTTCTTAAACTTGAAATTTAGTAACATTGTAATATATTTTCTTTTTGATATATTCACTTCATGGTTGGTAACTTTATGTCAATCTCTAAGATTTCAAACAGGTTAAAACATCTTTACATTTTGAACTTAAACTCATATTTATACTTATGATTTTCATGCTTACAAACCGATGTTTCTTATAATCTTCCGCTTGCCTAAAACTCTTATTTATTTATTTTGAAATCTCTTAAATACTATGCTTAAACTCTTAAACATTTCCTATATTAAAAAAGCTCGATCGTGATTTATAATTCCTAAAGAATGCCTCCTTACTTCCCTCACCCCAATTTCGTTTAATATACCAAAAGGGGGAGAATTATTCTTGTAAGAAAGAAAGAAATCATTACTAAACACATTAGTTTCTTATCATATTTAGGGGGAGTGCACACTTAGGAGGAGAATACATATAAGGGAACTTCATTCAAATAACGTTATCGCACAACCAATTATTTAGTCTTGCTTATCTTATTACACTTAATAAGAAACTCTGATTTCTTTCAAAGTGGATTTGTTATTATCAAAAGGGGGAGATTGTTGGAGCATGCTTTCCGAACTCCTTGGTTTGCTAATAACAAATGCTAGGTGTGTTTGATCCTATTTTCTCTATGGTGTGCAAGTATAATAGGTATACAACTATGCTAATTGTTGTTTGGAGCTCAAAATGAATAGTCCAAAAAAATCACCATCGTCAGCTACAGCTAGGTGTCGTCACCGACAGCTCAGCAGTATCCACACATTCTGCAAGTTTCGTCCACTGTCGGAATTGCGACATTGATATCAGAATCCGACAGCCCACGTTTTAACCTCAACCGTCACGACGCGCAAAAACTTCGTTCGCATGGGACACGTGGCAGCTAGAGGAGATAACGTCGGCGGATGACAACTAGATGTCATCGACGACATCGAGAAAATATATATTGGCTCATTTTACATAGAGGAGAAGTTACACACTATTTTGGTGTACCAATTCCTGAGTGCATTTCGTCTAGAGAGCTCCAGAAATTTGAGAACTCCACTTTTTGGTAAGAACGTTCGAGAGCAAAAAAGAGACGGTCTGTGCGCAGTATTTCAGGCAATCTTTGCAAGGAGTCAACGCCATCTTCGGAGCTTCCTATTTAGGGAGTTTCATAATCTGAATTTCTATTTTGTATTTTACTTTATCATTTTGTAATCGGAGGAGGAAATCACCGCCTTGTGCGCGACGTCTAAGTCCGTGTGTGGCTTAGGAGGAAATTGCTGCCTTGCGCGTGGCGTCTAGGTCCTTGTGTGGCATAGGAGTAAATCGCCGCCTTTTGTGCAGCGTCTATGTCGTGGAGAGATCTAGGGGAGGCTTGTAGCAAGATCTATAAAGATATACGGCATAGCCGACCAGTCCTTGGTTGAAGGACCGGTAAATTAAAAAAAAATTATTTTTATCATAGCCTTGATTTTAAGCTTTATTAAGATCGATAATTCTTTGTATTCATCACTTGTGAAAATAAATTTGATTTCCAATTTCTCATAATTTTCTAAGTGATTATTTAGGTTGTGTAAAAATCTACTTGTTTATCATTGTAAAATTATCTTAATACTTTAGAAAAAATTTCAAAGTAAATATTAGCCCTTATTCACCCCCCTCTAAGGGAGGCGCAAGATCCAACACATACCACTTGGTCCGCACAGACGCGAAAGAGAAATGGGTCCTCCTAAAAGTAATTCTTCAAATCAGAAAATAATTTCTTCTTTTACTCTTTTGAAAAGTCTTTTGGAAGGACCTGCACAACTAGATAGTTGGCGCAATCTGTGAACCAAGGGATATGAGAAGTTTTGTTTAAATTATTAATAATTAAGAGGCGCTCCACGAGAAATCTATCGTCTATGTCAGGCTCAACGAACGCTTCCACGATGGGGCGTTCTAAATGAGAGAGGTGGCCAACGACTAAATTTTCAGCACCATTAATTCATGTAGAAGGAGGATCCATCAAAGCAAACGAGGCTTGACATCTACTTTTGCCAATAAATATTTGAGGGCGGAGTGGTCAGTAGAAACGATAATTTTAGAAAGTGTTACATATGGCCTAAACTTATCGATGACAAAGACGACGACGAGAAGTTCCTTTTTTGTTTTTGTGTAGTTAGCCTGTGCGGCCGTGAGCATGTGAGAAGCGTAATAGATGGGATGAAAATATTTATTAACACATTGGCCTAGTACGGCTCCCATCGCAATGTCGCTCACATCGCACATTATTTCAAACGGAAGTGACCAATCTGGCGCCACCAGAAAGGGAGAATGGATAAGTTTTTTTTAATATTAAACACCTCTACGCACGCATTATCAAAAATAAAAGGAGATTCCTTCTCAAGGAGGTCGGTTAGCGGTTTCATTATTTTGGAAATTTTTTGAATAAACTGCCTGTAAAAATCTGCGTGGCCAAGAAAACTCCTAATTGATTTTATATTTGAAGGAGCCGGAAGTTTTTCAATTATTTCGACCTTGGCCTTATCGACCTCCATCCCTTTAGAGGAAATCTTGTGGCCGAGAACTAAACCTTCCCAGACCATAAAATTACACTTTTTCCAGTTTAAAACTAGGTTCGTATCTTCGCATCTTGGGAGGGCTCAATCTAGATTGTATAGGTAGTTAGAAAAGGAGCTCCCAAATACAGAGAAGTCATCCATAAAGACTTCCCTAATGTCTTCTATGAGCTCCCCAAAGATCGCCAGCACATATCGTTGAAATGTAGCTCCCCAAAGATCGCTGACACATAAAAGTTGTTTTTTCTTGGTCTTCAGAGGAGATATGAATTTGGAAAAATCCTGATAGACCACCGAGAAAATAATAATATGGATGAATCCAAAGTCGCTCCAGAATCTGATCGATAAACGGCAATGGGAAGTGGTCTTTCCAGGTGGCATCATTTAACTTTCGGTAGTCGATGCACACCCACCAACCTATAATAGTACGGGTTTGGATCAATTCCTTGTTCTGATTGGCGACCACCGTTAAACTGCCCTTTTTTGGCATGACTTGTACGAGGCTAACTGACGTACTGTCCGATATTGGGTAGATAATCCCCACATCCAAGAGTTTTATTACTTCATCCTTAACGACATCTCAAATATTCGGGTTAAGTCATCGGTGAGGCTGGATGGTTTTGCGGGAATTATCTTCCAGAAAAATTTTGTGCGTGCAAAAAGAGGGGTTTATCCACCTAATATCTAAAATTTGTCATGCAATTGCATGGCGATGCTTAGACAATACCTCAACTAATTTGGAGGTTTCCGAATAAGTTAAAGTGGAAGAAATAATAGCCAGAAGCTTTAAGTTTGCGGTGAGAAAAGCGTATTTTAAATTGTCGGGGAGTTGCTTGAACTCCAGGACCAGGGGTTCTTCGTAAAATGTGGTGATTTTTAAACTTTTTGAATCGAAAGGTTCGAAAGGCGAATCTGACGACAATTTGTCTAAAGGGGGAGATTTGCCAAATCCGAATCGTCTAGCGTTAAAGAAAGTAATTCAGAAAGTGAAGAGCACTCATCTCCAAACACGGATTCCAAATTAAAACAGGAATCATCAATCGATAAAGAGTTCTGCATGGAGGGATTAATGTGAAGTGTAACTTCATCGTCTCCGGCCCGAAGGAGAAGGTGACCGTTACTTACATCAATTAATGCTCAGTAGGTCGTGAGGAAAGGGCGACCGAGGATAATGGGTACCTCGGCGTCCTCCTCGATGTTGAGGATGATGAAGTCTACCAAGAAGATAAACTTGTCAACCTTGACCAGGACGTCCTCCACTACCCCTATAGGATACTTTATCGAGCGATCAGCGAGTTGGATGCTCATTTTCGTTGGGGTAGAAACAGCCAAATCTAGTTTCTTAAAAAGGGAGAAGGACATTAAGTTAATACTCGCTCCTAGGTCCGCTAGGGCTTATTTTATTAACAAATTGCCAAAAAGGCACGAGATGGAGAACCTTCCGGGGTCATTCAATTTGTGCGGCAATTTGTTAAGTAGGACCGCCGAGCATTCCACATTAAGTGAAATGCACAAAATACCCTTGAGCTTCTTTTATTAGAAAGGAGGTCTTTTAGGTATTTCACGTATTTCGGCATCTGAGAGAGTGCCTCGTAGAAGGGGACGTTAATTTGGATTTGTTTTAATATACGCAAATTTTTTTGATAATGTTCATCCTCCTTCTCTTTATTAATTTTTGAAGGGTAAGGAATTTGCGGGCTCGAAATGTTCGGCGTAATTAGAAAATTCGGAGCTATTAAAATCAAAGAAGAGAGTGGAGGGGTCGGCGGCGAAATTTGTACTTTAGGCTCAACCCGCGATAGGGAGACGACCTCCTTGCCGCTGCGAAGGGTTGTAGCCTGGGCATTTTCGGGGGGGGGGGGGGGGGGGGGCGACTCCGTATTACCTGGCAAAGCTCCATGTGGTTACTCTGAGATCATTTTCGCAAGCTGTCCAACCTGCATTTCTAAAATTTTAAGCGATCCGGTTATATTTCAGAGATTTGCTTCGTTGGACACGACGTACTTAGGCGAAAACATCCTCGAGCGAAGAAGGTTTTGGAGGAGGAGGAGGAGGCTGATAACCCTGCTGAAATCCATGGGGAAATCCTTATGGAAATTCCTGGGGACCCGCATTTGGGGGGAATTGCGCATTATTTGGGTTACTCCAGGAGAAGTTCGGGTGATTCCTCCAACCCGAATTATAGATATTACTATAAGGGTTATTAGTGGGGTTGAAGGTGGCCCGAACTTGATTATCGAGGTAATCCACCGTCTCTTCGATTAAGTTATTATTATTATTATTAACATTATTAATATTATTATTATTATTACTCGCACACGCAGGAATGGAGGAGGAAGCAGTCATCTCCGCCACTTGCTTACTTAGCTGCTCTACCTGTGAGGCTAAGTGAGTAGTGACATCCACTTCATAAATCCCAGCCGGTTTATTAGGACGCGGGCTTAACACGTTCCATTGAAACGCGTTCATGGACATTTCCTCGAAAAGATCTCGGCACATATCCGGGGTTTTGTTATTCAATGTCCCCCCGACGTCCACATCGATCATTTGTCGGGTTTGGAAATTTAAGTCATTGCAGAACGTTTGGACATGTAGCCAAGGTGGTAGAGCGTGATGAGGATACCTATGCAAGACATTCTTTAAAACACACCCAAGTCTCGTAGAGAGATTCAGAATCGAATCGTATAAAGGATGTGATATCTGTGCGTAATTTAGCGGTTTTTGACAGAGGAAAATACATAGTTAAAAAAATTTTCGTCAACTCGGGCCACGTTGTTACGGACCCTCTCGGAAGAGAAGTTAACCACGCCTTAGCCTTTGTCCACAAGGAAAAGATAAATAAGTGCAAGCGAATGGCGTCATCGCTGACGCCATTAATTTTAAATGTTTCGCAAATTTCTAAAAAATTAGAGAGGTGAAGATTGGGGTCCTCATCTGGCAAACCGTCAAACTTTATTGACTGTTGGACCATCTAGATTATGCTGGATTTAATTTCGAAATTATTATTTGCTATTGCAGGGCGAGTGACACTCGATCCAGTAACTTCCAAATTTGGCCTGACATAGTAGGCCATGGTCCGTTGTGGGGCCGCATTTGGATTGAGATCTGTCATATTTTCTTCTATAGTATCACCGATTTACTCTTCGGGATATAAGGGTTGATTTTGATCACGAGATCGGCGACGCTCGTGAAGTGTGCACTCGATTTTGGGGTCAAAAGCAATTTTCGGATTATCCGAAGAGCTTCCTCGGGTCATGTACTTTTATAAAAAAATGGTTATATATATATTTTTTTTGAAAGGAAATTTTTGGGCTTTTTGATGAAAATATAAATAGGGGAATAAGGGAAAAAGGAAAAAAAAAAAAAGCTTTTGCAAACAAATTTTTTTTTATTTTTAGTTTTTTAGAATATAGTATTTAAGAGGAAAAGAGAGAAAGAGTTTTTTCAAATTTTTTTTGATTTAATTTTTGTTTTTTTGAAAATATATGTACGAGAGAAAAAGTGGGAGGAAGAAGTAAAAGATAAAATTAATAGAGATTCTTTTTTGAAATAACAATAAGTCCCCGACAACGGCGCCAAAAACTTGATGGTTTTAAAATTAGATTCTGCAAATTCCTTTTGAAGGGGATTAAAATTAGGCGGGTGTTATCGAGGAGTTTCACGAGTACTCCTACTTCGAGAAACTAATCGTAATCCTACTTCGATGAATAGAAGTAACGATTTTTCCTTCTTTCAGAATATCGACGATTACGCCCCGGCTACGTCGCCGAATTCCTTAAATGTGTAAATAGAAAAGGAGAGTTTTGCAAGTTTTTATAATTTTTATCCAAACTAATCTTTCGATGAAGGCAAGTATACATTATCGCGTATAGTATAAGATATTTTGTAGAAAATATCAAGGTCTTATTTTTCCGAATCCTGTTGATTATTTTTACTTTTTAAGAACGCGCTATTATTTTATCGATAAAATGAGTGATTGGTTTTGCAAATTTAAAAAGAATGATGGAGAAAATAATTAAGTGATTGCATTCGTTTAGCAAAAACAAAAAGAACAATTATATAAAAATGGAAAAGAATGCACTAAATTACAAACTCACGCACTCTACAATAATTGAATTGACTGAAATGAAAGAGCAGGAAATTTATCTCCTACACGCACACACTCTACAATAATTTAAATGACAGAATTTAAAGAAAGCAGAAAACTTAACTCCTACACGCACACACTCTACAATAATTTAAATGACAGAATTTTATGAAAGCAGAAAACTTATCTCCTACACGCACACACTTTACAATAAATTGAAAGAAAGCATAAAAACTAAATTAGAAATAAAAGACAAAATTATCTCATAAACACACCAACTCTACAATAATGAAAAAGGTAAAATAAAAACAAAATAATTACACTCCTACACTCACACATACAACATAAAAAAAAGAAAGAACAAGAAGAATGAGAAGAACAGGTAGAACAAGAAGAACACAATATATTGATTGAAAAGAAAAATTATAACTTTTTAAGAAAGCTTAAACTTGGTATAGCTCAAACAAGAGCAAGGAAGTACATAAAGAGAAACTCTCACAAACACTCATATAAACACTAAAAAAAACTACAATAAAAACACTTAACTTTAGGTTCTAAAATCTGAACCTGGCACAAATACTCAAAAAAACACAACAAAAACACATACTTAGGTTCTAAAATCTGAACCTGACACATACACTCAAAAACACACAAAAAAACACTTACTTAGGTTCTAAAATCAGAACCTGGAACAAACACTCAAATAAACACAACAAAAACACTTAGGTTCTAAAATCTGAACCTGGCACAAACACTAAAAAAACATGACAAAAACACTTAGGTTTTAAAATCTGAACCTTTAAAACAAGAAAAAGCCTCCCATATTTATAGACAAAATTTGGGGCTGCATTTAGCAAAAAAGAGAAGATTGGAAGGGCAGCTGGCGGTTTGACTTGTGAGTGGCGTGTTTGACTTGAGAACTTGAGGGGTGCAGATAGCAGGTTGCCGGGCGCATGACACCTGGCAGGGGCAAGATTAAATTCACGAAAATGCGCTGGACTGGTTTTTGATCCCGCGCCAGTAAGAAGGCTAACCAAACCCATCTCCACTAGGCCAAGGGAGCATTGTTGTAAACACAAGAACACACACACAGATATATATATATATATATATTATATTAATATATATAGAGTAACTATATGTATTCTATAGACGGTAAGGAAAAATCGACTTCCAGTCCCGTCGATCGACGTGAAGGGAAGTTGATCGATGTGATTTAGAACGGCGGGGAGCTGATCGACGGGATGGGATGCTTTTCAACGGGGAAGGGAAGTTATTATATATTTACCGTATTTATAGTATATATTTACATATTTAGATATAGTTTTTATTTAAGAAATATTTTTAAATACTTTAGATATATATTTAGTAACTTTTTACATATTTACCAACATAAATATTTACATACTTACTATATAGTTTCATATATAAATATATACATAAATAGTTCATTTTTACATATAAATATAAATATAAATATATATACATATATACATATATATATTTAAATTAGTAAAAACAAATCATTTATTCAATAATGTACATGAAATATGTACAATAGTACTTAAAAGTATGCTAAAACTATACTAAAATACGCATAATTTACTATTCATCAGCGCTATTAGCAGACCAGTATAGAAAAACTATAAATAGACCATGAAGCGCACCTTTGGAGAGCATTCCAGATCTTGTGCTTCTCCTTAGGGCGCCTTTGGTTAGCTCCTTCAGCTCTCAAAGGTGTCCGACTTCAGTTTTGGCTTAAGAGGGTAAGCACTCTAAAGATCTTCTGGGTGTGTGGTGGGACCTCCATACTATAGCAAAGGGTCAGTTTTTAGCTCTAAGTCTTTGGCCAGGTTCCTCCGTGGGATCAGTAGGTGCTAGTTTCCCCTTTCAGGGGTCCGAACTCCTCGTTGGGCTGATTCTCGGTTCCAACATCCAGTATGTGCATAACCTAGTGACGGGGGCTCACATAATAGTAGGGCGATATTTAGGGCCCCTACCCATAGTTCAAATCTCAGGTAGACATCTCTAAAATCAGTACTTCGACTATCATATGATTTTTGGACCAGAGTGAGCGTGGAACCCCAGCGGTCTAGAGAAAATGAGAAGAAGAGAGACAAACCTTTATTTTTAAATAAAGATATCAATATTTTAATATATTATAAAAACACATATTTTTCACCGAACAAACCACTATTTATTAATTCTAAAGGATTCTAAATATTGTATCTATCATCGCATAAAAACTATCTTGGTGTAGGACAATCATATACTAGATTAGGAATGTATCATTATTAAATGTGATAATAGAGTAAAAAATAAAGTAAGGTATTTACAAAGGCCCTGTGGAATACAACATTAATATAGTGAATCAACAACTACAAATGATAAGTGCGCTTGCTTAAAAAAAATACACTCTATTTTAAGTCTTAAATCATGACATGAATAGTGCGTATCAATCTTCAGCAGAGGCAAATATAGGCCTAATGATTGCCACCACTACCAATGAAATTATTTGGTTAAAGTCTCTATTGACACTACAAAAAATAATGAGCTATGACAGCTCTTTTTTGGTCTTTACACGACGCTTTTCAAGAATCACAAAGTTATCGCTGCGTTTTACAAAATGCCGCTAAATCTACATGAAACAATCGCCGTCGTAGAACTCCACGACGCCTTACAAAAATCGTCGCTAATACAAGTAAACATTCACAGTGTTTTTCCAAAAACAAACGCCGCCAAAATCTGCGTCATTCTTTACAAAAAAACTGTAGATTTAGCGGCGTTTTTAAACAAAGTAAGCATTCTCCGAATGCATGAATTTTATTAATTTGCAAAGAAACATTCACTGAAAAAATTAATGAACAAAGAGAACATGCTTCTCTTTAAAATGCCATGGCAAATAATATAGATTAAAAAACAATGATTTAAGTACTCAAACTGTAAGTGCTTTACATTCCACGAAACAACACTAACAAACCAAACATGCTTTAAAAGTATCAATGATATGATTCTGTAGCTTTAAAAAATTGTTGTTCAAAGTCGGTGTAAAGAAAATGTTTCCCGTCATAATTCGATCAACCACTTCTCAGCGAGTCCTTTGGTTGGGCATATAGTCATGTTGAGAGATGGTTCCATAGCCTGTAAAATAATGTGCTCTCATATGCACTAGTGTTGTGAAGCTATTCATGATTCAGAAAAGCAAAACAAATTTTAGCAGGATAAGAATGAATCACTGTCATCCCCTAAGAAAAACATTCAGTTCTTTTTTTGGTTCCTTTTTTGCCTCCGGTTTCTGATCAGTATAATCGCCATAAGCTTGAGAAGATCACAAGCTAGCTTTTTTTTACTGATTTTATACTCATTCAAAATAGATCTGAAGCAGATAAGAGAAAAAATTCCAATATTGATTTGGCGGGAGAGTGAGGGATTATGTTTCGATCATCCTACTAGTGTGAGGTGGAGACTTAGCGATTAATGGAGATGGTTTGTAGAAGTAGATGATCCATCCGACATCTCACATGTGCTTTATCCTGTGGATGCCGTAATTGTAGGGAGCACCTACATCATTTTTCCAGAGAGGAAGGGGAAAGGACCTCACGTCCTCATCCTCAAGGTTTTCCATGAGGTTTAGAGAGATGTTGTGGTTGGTGAGATTAAAGAATCCGAGCTCCTCACATGGAAAAAACTTCTGCTAGGATCTCGAAAGCATTGGGTTAGAGATCTCATGATGCAAGAACTGCTGGGAAGAGGATGGGTGGAGGAGGTAGGGAAGGGGTGAGGAGCCAAAGTAGAGAGAGAGAGAGAGGAGTGGCGGATCTGAAGTAAAATTAAGTGGATTTAACTTTTGATCTGAAGTTAAATTTTGGTGGGAACTTTTTTGCGGCGTTTTTTATGAAAAGGCATGACGAATAATTTATATTTTTGCGATGTTTATTAAATATGTGCCGTCGAATACTTATATATTATATTAGCGGCGCTTTTTAAATAAAAATGTCGCGAAAGCCAAAAACTATTGCGGCGTTTTTGAAAACGCCGCAAAATAAGCGTCGTCATATTATAGTTTTGTTGTAGTGTGACTTCGTTAGGAGTTGTACAACACGGGCCAACCATACATCATTTCGTCAGACAGTCAGTCATACATATTGCGGCAAACCCAGTGTTCCATGAATGCACTAAGAATACCAAAATCTATTGTCATTTCGTTGGAGAGCACAAGTACATGCAAATGTGATTATAGCAAAGCACATACAAATCAAATTTCAGTCGACAGACATTTAAAAAAAACTTGATGCACCCGATTCAAGTTCCTAAAATTAAGGTAGATTGGGTCTGACCACCTGAGGTTGATGGGTTTTTCTATTAATCTTATGGCTAAATAGGTACCTTAATTCCAAGAATTTATTACTTTTACAATTTAAATCTCAAAACACTTTATTATAGGTGTTACAGGTCATTCATCGTGCTTACAATTTAACCAGACAAGGCGTGCCGTCTTAGCTCGAGAGTAAGTTGAATGCGCAAATAGTCAAAACAGAGAATTTACAGTAGACAACAAAATTTTTATGTGGAAAAACCCAAAAGCAAAAAAACCACAAGGCCAGACCCAACTTGGACAAAATCCACTTGTGGTGGCTGAGTATAGAGATTAGCTTTTCAGAGGGTGACATGTCACTGCTTGTTTATACATATTTCTAAGTATCTAGAGTTGGGCCAAGCAGAGTGCGGGAGTGCACACTAGGGTGGGGCGTGAGAGATGCACTGGAGCAGAGTGCGGGAGCGTATACTAGAGCAGAGCACAAAAGCACATATTGGAGTAGAGCGCGAGAGAGCACACAGGGGCAGAATTGAAATTAAAGCAGGCACGCGGGTATACCGTGTTTTTAACAGGAGAATGAGCATCGAGTCAGTTCTTCGCGTCTTTGAGTTGGACTTCTATCTGCAACTCTTCATCGTAAAACATTAGTGCTCTTCCTTTTCTCCCCCATCAAATGAAGGCCCAATCGCCCCATTTTCGGGGGGGGGGGGGGGGGGGGGGGGGGGGGGGGGGGGGGGGGGGGGGGGGGGGGGGGGGGGGGGGGGGGGGGGGGGGGGGGGGGGGGGGGGGGGGGGGGTGGGGGGGGGGGGGGGATAACACAAAAAATTGTGCTCTCTTGTTTATTGAACGAGTGAATAGGAATGCATGGTTTAGTTCCCTCTGATCAACAATTTTAGGGATATGGCGACCTTTCCCCCTGGGCTTGCACCTTATGGCCCGCGCACGTACATGATGCAGGATACGCTCTCAGACACAATCGCTATGAACACGCACGCGTTCCCTCTCAACATCCCAATGTTTACGTTCGCACAAAATTATTTCGCAATGTACACGCAACACAATATTTATCAATTAGATGTTAAAGTACGGGTAGTCACACCGTTAGAGGTTGAATAGATGGCTATTGGCCAAAATTCTCAAGAGAGAAGATTAGGGTTGGATTTTTCTTATCATTCAATAATCTTAAATCTAATCTAAAATGACCTTTTATAGGCTAGCCAACAAACATGGCTAAACGTAGTCCGAAATTAAAATAAAACATGAGCATGGCTAAACGCAGTCCAAAATTAAAATAAAACATGGAAAACAAAGTCCAAAATAAAAGACAAAGCTTGATAAAATTTTAATTAATAATTATAATAAAATAATTATAATTATTAATTATTAATCTTGCGCCGCGGATGAAGGTTGTAACGGCGATGGCGTTCGTCATGACGTAGGTCTTTGGTTGGAGAGGCGCCGTCATCCGTAAGCGCGCCGATACTAACATATACATGTTGAGGCCGTCATCGCCATCAATCCTCCCCCGCTCAAAGTACTCATCACCGATGAGTTGTCCTGAAGGTTGCAGCGGAGAAGAGCATCATCCAAAAGAGCCACCTCCGATTCTGGAATCCATGATCACGCCAACGAATCAAGTAGCGGCGACTGTCACCACTTGGAAGGAGAGCACTTCATCTCTGAGGATCCTGTCAAACACAAAAGTGGTTTGGGGGAACCTTAGAAAAGCATTAAGCATATAAGGAGAACAAGTTCCGCCATCAACATTCAACGTACCTCCAGTAGGAACCGAAGAAGAGAGCGAACCGGGCACAAGCTCCCCCCCAACCCATTAGAAAATGTAGTGGAACCAAAAGGACAGTCGGTTAATTCAAGTGTGTAGAAATATATGGCGTTAATCTGAAACATTGAAAATTAGGGAGATTGCCCATCAGTGGGTAACTCCAAAAGAAAAGAGTTTTCTCATAATTTTTTTAAAATTCAAAATGGACCCGCTATCCGATTTGCCAACTTTTTATGGTGCCTGAAGGCAACCGTTCAGGATGAGATGCACCATAACCAAATCGCCAACTTTCAAGTGAGATGCTCTCTTATGTACGTTAACATGAGATTGATAAGATGCGTATTGAGTAGCTAGCGTGTCCTTAATGTGCTTGTGTAAATATGAACGTGAGAGGCAAAGTCTTGTGCAAATTGACTTGACTTATAAGATGGAGGTAATGGAACCAAGTCAAGTGGCACCGGGGCCTTATATCCGTGCACGATCTCATTCAGAGACAACCCTGTGAACCTATTTTTGGAATTATTTTACGCTAATTGGGCATGGGGAAGGAGAGATCCCACGTACCCTTGTGGTCACATACCAGACAACGGAGTAAACTACCCAAACTTCTATTGATCACTTCTGTTTGCCCATCCGTCTGTGGATGGTAGGCCGAGGAAAACAAGAGCTTGGTGCCCATGATCACACAGGGTATTCCAAAAATAACTAGTGAACTTCATGTCCCGATCAGTGCAATAGTCTTAGGGATGCCCCTATGGCTAAGGACTTCCTTAAAGAATAATTTAGCTACGTGCGATGCATCATCGGTCTTATTACTCGCAATAAAATAAGTGATTTTTGAGAACGGTCGACGACCACCAAAATGGAGTCATGACGCCTAAACGTGACGGGAAGACCAAGAATAAAATCCATACTAATATCTTCCCAAGGAACGGAAGGAATCAGAAGAGGGATATAAAGTCCCGCGTTCGTTTTATTGCCCTTAGCTAATTGACACGCGCGACAACTCCCCACAATTTTATGCACCGTTGACTTAAGGCCCGACAAATAAAACTTATCCTCTACTAACGTGATGGTCTTGTCACGCCCAAAATGACCACCTACTCCGCCACAATGCAATTCCCAACCGATGAAATGGAGAAGGGACGAGCGAGGGATACATAGCTTGACATGCTTAAATAAGTAGTCGTCACGGATATAATACACAAAAATGGTAGTAGGTGCGTCGCCTTGCGCGGATAGATAGAGATCCTTGAAATCCAGACAATGAACATATTCGTCCTTAATGTGTTCAAACCCAATGACTTTCACTTCTAACATGCATAATAATAAAGAAACGCGACTAAGGGCGTCCGCAACACGATTTAAATTTTCCTTAAGATGTTTTATGATAAAGGTGTACTCCTGAAGATAGGAGACCCATTTAGCATGTCGTGGACTGACCTTACTTTGGGAGTTGACAAATCTCAATGCCTCATGATCAGATTGGATAAAAAACTCCTTAGGGAGAAGATAGTGCCGCCAATGTTGGAGGCAACGAATAACGATGTAAAACTCGCTGTCATAACTAGAATAATTAAACTTCGGACCCGCAAGTTTCTCACTAAAGTACCCAACAGGATGACCCCCTGACTCAACACGCCTCCAATACCGATCTCAGACGTATCCCAAGACAATTCAAAAACTTACTAAAGTCCGGTAACTGCAAAAGAGGAGCTTCTGACATTCTATCCTTTATCGTTTGGAATGCCTTAGTGGCCGATTTCGTCCAAGTAAAATCACCCTTTTTCATGCACTCCGTGATCGGTGCCATGATGCTACTAAAGTCACGAATGAATCGATGATAAAACGTAGCTAAACCGTGGAAGCTCCGAACGTCATGAATGTTGGTGGGTTCCGGCCAATTCTTGATGGCTTGGACCTTCTTAGGATCTACATGTATGCCTTCCGAACTCACAATATAGCCAAGGAACTCTACGGACATAACATAGAAAGTACATTTTTTAATATTGACAAAATATTTTTCCGCACGTAACGTCGCAAGGATAGTCCTCAAGTGAGACTCATGATCGATGGTAGACGTACTAAATATGAGAATATCATCAAAATATATCACAATAAATTTTCCCATGTAGGGTTGGAAGACATGCATCATAATCCTAGAAAATATACTAGGGGCATTGGAAAGCCCAAATGACATTACTAACCACTCGTAGAGCCCCTCTTTAGATTTAAAGGTGCCTTCCACTCGTCACCCTCTCTAATTCAAATCTGATGGTAGCCACTCCTAAGATCCAATTTGAAAAGATCGTGGCTCCCGCCTAGCATATCTAACAAATCATCCAAACGAGGGATTAGAAACCGATATTTAATAGTAATTTTATTTATAGCATGGCTATCCACACACATCCTCCAAGAGCCATCTTTCTTAGGAGCAAGCAATGCCGGAACGGCACATGGACTCTTACTATGACAGATGAACCCCTTTTGTAATAAGTCAGTAATTTGCGTTTGTAACTCTAGTTGTGCGAAAGGGTTTAATCGATAGTGAGGAAGGTTGGGTAACGATGAACCCGAAATGAAATCTATTGCATGATGTATGTCGCGCAAGGGAGGCAACATAGGCAGTAACTCATCCGGATATACATCCTTAAACTCTTCCAAAAGATTCCGCAGCGCAGGCGGTAAACTCTCAAATGTAGACACGTCCTCCTTTACTATTAACCAAACTAACGCATAGAGGACACCATCCAAAAATGTCTGGCGCGCGAACTCCTTCTTACCATCAAGCTTAAGGTTTTTTTCTCTACAGGCACAATTGTGTCTTTAGAGGCGACTGATGGATCCTTATGGGTAGTGGGTTTCAAGATAATGGTCTTGCCATTAAACTTGAACTCATACGTGTTGACACGCCCGAAATGAGCAACATCATGGTCATATAGCCACGGTCATCCTAATAACACATGACAGATATCCATGGGGATGACGTCACACCAAACTTTTCAAAATAAGCCTTGATGGTTAGGGTACCAACAATGCTTCACTACCGGAAGGGATGTCTTATTAACCCAAGCAACCTTATAGGTGGGTGCGGCTCAGTGGCTAACATCATCTGGGTAACCGCATTCTCAGAAATCACATTAATATAACTACCGCTATCAATGATCAACTTGCACCACTTCTCTCCGCTCTTAAAATTTAGCGAAAAAATATCCGTCCTATTCCAATCATTCGAAGCACGCGGAGTAGCCAAAATACATCTCATCACCATCATATTGACGTCATCATCTAAGTCGCTCGACACTCCTTCTGATTCAGTGTCTACACCGTCCTCATACGTGAGTTCGGTGGAATCAATCGACGTATCCAATAGGGCCAAGGGCTTGGGCTTAGTTGGACATTCACTAGCGTAATGTCCCTGAATACCAAAGTGTACCATGTAGCATTCGTCTTGCTAATCCTACCCACATGCACTCTCTCGCCGGATGGGTTTCGTGTATTCCTAGAGGTAATGACAACTGAGTTCGAGTTAGTGGACCGAACTTACCCTTATCTTTTAGAGCTAACGGAGGGGGGGGGGGGGGGGGTCCTAAGACGAACTTACTCTTCTGAAATGACAGAGACTTGGACTTATGAGCAAGGTGCTTTTCAATATCCAACGCAGCGTTATATGTGGTGCTTAAATCCATGTGCCCATAACGAAGGAGTTTACCTTGAATATCGGGATTCAATCCCTTACGAAAACATGAAAGGGCGACCTGAGGCATCTCCCTAACATCGCACTGATAGTGCATTATTTATACTAATTTTTATATAATATTTTAGTAGTAATTAATTAGTTTTTATATAATTTTAATTTAATATATATCTAATTTGCTTTGTTTTGTGTTTTTAGGGACTTTGGGCTGCTATTAGCAATTTCAAGCCCATAACCGTGTTCAGGGTAAATTCTGGAGCATTTCTGCCAAAATCACAAAGTACACGCCCTTGGGTCACGGGTGTGACCTGGGGCGTGACTCCATGTCACGACCGTGACCCAGCTCAGCCATCTTCTGCCGCCAGAACACGCCGCCACGTCAGATTATTATTACACGCCCCAGGTCACGGGCGTGACCTGGGGGCGTGACCTTTAGTGCACGGGCGTGACTCGCCCAGTAAGCATTCAATACGAACAGTTTCCGCCGCCGAGCCATTCCAGCTTACACGCCCTTGTTCACGGGCGTGACCAAGGGGTGTGACCTCTCC